>JADLZL010002796.1:0-113618 GCA_015844335.1 Chrysopogon serrulatus
TTTGCAATGTTCTCTGTTGACCTTTTTTGGATATTCCACATTGCAATAGATAACTGGTCTTTTGATATTAATTGAAAGGCCAGGCGATTTGCCTTTGACTCTAAAAATATTATGGCCAGCCATAACATAGACGATCTACATAATCATGTCATTTATAGTAAAAGTGTAAATTATTATTTTGGCAACAATGCTATTGTTCATCTTTCTCCCGCAACTCTTCTTTCTCCCTAGTGTCTTCTCCCTCTCTAGCACCCCTTGTCCCCACCACAGTGCATTAGGGTTTGGCTAAAGCTCCGCAGTCATGGCCACCTTATCCACCCTGCCGCCACCATGGCCATGGCGCCCCTGCCTCGACCTAGCCTGATAGCCTCCACCATCGCCAGGGCCCATAAACCACCCTCCGGCCATCCCCATCACTCGACCGTCTTTCCTTCCCCAAACCCTCCCTTTCTAATCCTGCCAGAGTTGGGGAAGATGAGAGCGAGAGGTCTTCAGAACCCTAAGTCAGAACCCTAACTCGCAAATTTGGTACAAGGAAGAGGAGTAAGAAGCCTACTGTTGGTATATTTAACGCACACAAAATAATCAAAGAGATAAATCCACAAGCGCACGGATACCGCTGTAGCTTTCACCTAAGAGTATTCCAAGGTATTGAATTTCCACGAGGAACGCGAAGTGATCTAGTAACGAATCAAGAACGTCCAAGGATAGAAAAGATAACTATTTTTGGTGGGTAGAGAGGGGCTATCTAAGGTGATCTAGATAACTAAGAATCAAACTTACGATACTTGTCTACTTTGGAGCAACAGTACCTTTCCAACTCTCGAATAAGACTAGGAAGAAGGTAGTTGGGGAAGGCTGCCAAAAGCTCTACGAAATACCAACTCCGACGTGATGGAATATGAAGGCCAACAAAGCTATCACCTCTGAAGGCTACCACAACTAACCATAAGAATTGGGCATAAACTCAGGTAAACCCTAGTCTAGACACCACGTCTACGCTATTGATTACTACTCTAGCTACGCGCAATAACTAGAGCACTCAATACGAGCTAAGATCACGTAAACAAAGTAAAGTAAGAACAAAACTTAATCAAATAGAAGACTTAGAGTTACCAACTGAAGAACTTGAAGATGAACTGTGTAACACCCCGGTCCAGGGCTTAATAGGATTAATATGATACTCATACCAATAAGTTGCAACTTCTTTTTCGGAAGCTCATCTCGAAAGAACTCTAGGGTTAAGCATGCTTGGCCTGGAGCAATTTCAGGATGGGTGACCGGCCGAAATTTCGTTCAGTGCGCATGAGTGAGGATAAAGTGCGCTTGAGAAAAAGACCGGTGTTGGTCTGTGAGGGTAGTATTGGTCCTATTAAAGCTGTCAGATGTAAGCGGACCCGACCTTGAGGAGGTGGGACGTTACAAATGGTATCAGAGCCAACTCTCGCGATTTCACGGGCGCGTGTGTCGCAGTTACGCAGGCATGGTGCGCATGGCTGGTATGGATCCGTCGTGGTCACACAGCATGGCACATGCGCTAGCACTGGACACACGGACGTGGCCAAGAGAGGAGGTTCCTGGCCTGGGGGTGATCGACGAGGACGTCGATCGTTTAAGGGGATGAGGATGTAACACCCCGGTCAGGGCTTAATAGGATTAATATGATACTCATACCAATAAGTTGCAACTTCTTTTTTCGGAAGCTCATCTCGAAAGAACTCTGGGGTTAAGCGTGCTTGGCCGGAGCAATTTCAGATGGGTGACCGACCGAAAAATTCGTTCCAGGGGTGCGCATGAGTGAGGACAAAGTGCGCAAAAAAGACGGGTGTTGGTGCGTGAGGGTAGTATTGGTCCTATTAAAGCTGTCAGATGTAAGCGGACCCGACCTCGAGGAGGTGGGACGTTACAAACTGTCTCCGTAGAGGTACAAAGTTGAGGAAGATCCGACAAGCCGGCTCCTCTTCTACTTCTTCCTCTCCTCTCTTCCTATTTTCTAATTGCAAGAGCTCTAAATGAGCTAGGGCTTCTAGCTCTCCAAATGAATTGATAGAATGAATTAGGGTTTTTCCTGGGGGGTCTGGCCCTATATTTATAGTCCGGTGGGATGCACGATGACCGTTTGGTCAAACCGACTTAAGGTACGGTGGATATTAACCCTCAAAGACGGTGGAGGAAGCTTCCAGAAGGGCGTAGAAAATTGTTTTAGGGGGAGGCCGCCCGGCATTTCTCCTCAGGCCGGCCGGCACCACCATGTGGGCTCCCGCGCTCCGCTTCGTTCTGGTGTTTTCTAGATCCTTCCTGAGTCCAATGTGCGGGGTTTCGTTGGCGTCAAGTTTTGTTACTCCGTTTGATAGTTAGGTCCTTTTCCGTAGTTTTCTGGAACAATCCCTGTAAAATAATAATTCACCAAAACTCATGGAATTTGTCAGATAAAACCCTAGACTTCTCTATTTGTAAGTATATTGACTATTTATCATGTTTATTGCACTATTAAATGTTGACGCTATCCACCGTCAACAAGCTCCCCCAAGCTTACTGTTGATAGTCCTTAATGCCTATTTCATACCATCAATTATTGCATGAATTAATATGAAATGGATCATAAAGCATAGTTGTAGGGTTTGATTCTAACGAGTTCCACGAGTTGTGTTGTTCTTGATCGTTTTGCAGGTATATCCAATTTTGCATGGAATAAAAATATCTCAAATGATGATTTGGAGTGCACCATTGTGAAGAGCTCATCGAGACGATCGAAACGGACATATGGTTTGCCCTATTTGGAGTCCAGAGTCAAAAAATATCAATTCCACACCGAAACCAACACTAGAAGACTCTAGAAGACGCGAGAAGGCGACTCACCGAAGGCGGGGCCCACCTGTCACGGGGTGGGGCCGCCTGGTGCCACCCCGGCCGGCCGGCGCCCTCCAGAGCCCATTTGGGGCCCACTTCGACGGACGGCCTCCTACCGCCTTAGGGTTTGCATCTCCACTGTTGCCCAAGTCGGTTTGATCCAACGGCGCATATTCATCCCACCGGGCTATAAATAGAGAGGCAGACCCCCTCCCTGAGGGCACCACATTACTATGGAGATGTAGAGGCGTCCCTCGAATGGATGACCTCTCATCCCTAGAAAATTAGGGCTAGACTTTTCAATGTAGTAGATTAGTTCTAGTTGAGAGTTAGGGAGAGCGGCGCTACGCCCGGGTTCCAGAGGAGTCTTCGGAGGAGTCGTCAGAGTTCTGGTATATCTTTGTATCTATTCTTGTAAGACTTATGCTTTAATATATTTTATCTTCTCTATTTACTTTTATGCCTAGCATTTGATTGGTTAGTATAGTTGTTATACTTTAGCATAGGATCTCCGCCTGTATTAGGTGCTCTAGTTATTATATGTGACTAGAGTAGTAATCGATAGTGTAGACATGGAGTCTAGGTTATAGGTTACCTGAGGTTGCACCCAATCCAACATATAGTTGTGGTAGCCCCAGGTGGTGACAGCTCTGATGGCCGACGTATTCTACCATGTTAGGGTTGGTGTTTGTAGGACCGTAGTCGGAGCTTCCTAGTCCTTTCTCACCCGTTTCTGTGAGTAGTGTTCCGATGTCCCAAAGTGTTATTGTGTGATTGCTATATCTATCCATGAATCAGTTGTTATAGAACCTCCAGTAATAGAGAAGTGTTTAGGAACCTTGATCTCTCCCGTTGTCCTCTCACTTTAGCTATTTACTCTTTTATCATAGAATTCTCCTATGTGTGTCATATATGCATAATTCCTATCATTCATCATTTACCCTCCTACTCTAGTCTAGTTAGTGTACTAAGTTAGTAGATACATGATGGTGAACTATCAATGTCTTTATTCATTGTTTCCCGGTGGTAAAATATAAATAACGATACCGGAATACTCCGGTAAAATGCTACAATGGTTTTACGTGCGCTTGCGGAATCCTTCATATTTTAATTGTGCATAAGAAATACCAACACTTACCCTTTGCTAGTCCCTTAGCAAAACCTAACTACTAAATTTGGATTAGGAGTTGCTACAATGCTTTCACACCTCAAAAGTATACATGCCTTCAAACAAAAATTCTCCTCCGGATTAGAAAAAACTGCTTTAACTTTCAAACTTACCCATTTTACCTTTAACTATGGAGCTTTTCAACCTTCGCATGGGTCTTGAGTAATTGAAAGATAGAACAATCTAGTCAAGCACTATGTCTTAAATTCTTTACTCAATCAATATTCTCGGAGCTTTTATAAGTTTTCGAAATAAAACTTCGAGCTTAATTGTATGACACCCTCAAGTCTCTTATTGTATGTGGTATTTATAGATCTCACTGAGGCTTTAATGATGTCATGCCTTCCTACAGCTAAGGATTATGGTGAAGTTCATAGGAGTGACATTAAAACAAGGATGAGTATACTTACAATTCATATATTGTAAAGTCAAACAACGGATCCAAAGAGAGTCAAGTCGTACAATCAAACCAAGATGTGCATGTGTATGGAATATGGTGGATAGGTGAATATATGGTGGCTAATCCTAATTCTACTTTTGCTCTTTGGAAATAAATCTCTCTTCCTTAAACTTTAGAACTTTCGCAGGAAAATATGGGCTATCTTTATTCTTTCTCTCTTTCTCTTTTTTTCTTCTTCTTTTTTTATAGGGAGGCAGGCATCTAAGTACCCATTGTTTTAATTGCTTGGACACTTGTCCATTTTTAATTCCCTTTTTCTCTTTTTTTTCAATACTTTTTCTTTTTGCATAGCCACATGCATCCTTTGAATGCAATAAATGATTGGAGAGATAATAATAAGAACTCAGAGCATTTAACAAGGGTTGTCCTATAGGATATATTTTTGGGTGCTTTACTCCCTGTGTGGGAGAAAAATATTTTTAAGGTGATCTAGATGAAAATAGAAAATAATTGCGCTTACTCCCAGAGTAGGAGCAATGCATATGTCAGTGGAGTGTGTAAGTGATCTTGATTTTAAAAGCATGACAAGACTCTCATAAAGTATACAACAAAGGTTGACTAAACTCAATGCAGAGCAAGCAGCATAAATGAGCAAAGATTTTCCTATTCTAAATGTATGTCATATATGGCTTTGGTAAGAATTCAAACTTTGTCATACAAGAGCTCATCATGTAAGATTTTCAGTTTTTTAAAAGATAAATCTCCGAACTTAGTATTGCTAGGAATAAGATAAATAGCAGCTCAAACTTTCTCATATCATATCCCTCAATCACCTAGACTTAGTTTAAGCATATACCTCCACAAGTTTCAGGTTCAGAGTAAATTTTTATATCAAAACAGTTATATCCAAAACTTGGGGGAATTTAAGGTTGAAAGCTAGGCACTTGAAAGAAATTACGACAGAGCAACTATTCATCATCTCTAAGACTTGTTCTTCTGCAAGACTTGTTCTTCAGTTTTTATTTGACTCTTAATAAACTAGACACACACTCTAAGATCACACCCTAATAAATAGCTAAAGTATCTTTATTTGGTTTTAATGATTATTTATCTTTTTATTTCTTTTAGACTAATGAACTCATAAAAGACTCGACAGACGTGAACCTTCATGTGCCCACCTATTTTTGGTATTTTATGACTATAAGATAGACTTAATAATCGCATAGGTATACTTACCTGATAACTAGGGGATGCCCTCCCCCAAGCTAGATATTTGCTTAGTCTTTGTTCACTCTTGTGGCTTGCATGTTAAGTCTCACTCTTCTCAAACTTCTGAATCCTGCAAAACTCAAATAAACACAAACTCATAGAACAAATTAAGTATTAGACATATAAGTTTCAGTTGTCCAGAGTCTTGATGATTGATTTTTTAGATAGGATCATTAAACTGCAGAAATTCAATCATGTCTATTTCTTCTAAGTTTTCAGTTTTAAGAAATATTTTCAAACGTTGGCCATTTACCTTGAAGATGTTACCTGGGTCGTCTTGAATTGTAATGGCACCATGTGATGAGGCTTCAATTACTTTGAATGGTCCTTCCCATTTGCTTTGAAGTTTTCCATGGCCAAAGAGCTTTACTCTTGAATTGAATAGCAGGACATTGTCTTCAGGCTTAAACTCCTTGTGCTTAATTCTCTTATCATGCCATCTTTTTGTTCTTTCTTTGTAAATTTTAGAGTTGTGATAAGCCTTTTCTCTCCATTCTTTAAGCTCAGATATTTGCATTTGATGATTCTTGCCAGCTAGATGGAAATCCATATTCCATTTCTTGATTGCCCAATGAGCTTTGAATTCCAATTCAACAGGCAAGTGACATGTTTTACCATATACTAGCTGATAAGGTGTCATGCCTATGGGTGTCTTGTATGCAATTCGGTAAGCCCATAGTGCATCAGAAAGCTTATATTTCCACTTCTTGCCCATCTTATCCACGGTCTTCTACAGAATGTTCTTGATTTGCTTATTCGATGTTTCAGCTTGACCGCTTGTTTGAGGATGGTATGGAGTTGCAATATTATGTTTGACTCCATTTTCTGCTAAGAACTGTTGAAATCTTTTGTCAATGAAATATAGTCCTCCACCACTTATGACCAATCTAGGCATTCCGAAACGTAGAAATATTACTTCATTGAACATCTTCTTGGAGTGCTTGGAGTCGACAGCTCGACATGGTAATGCTTCTACCCATTTAGACACGTAGTCAACCGCCACTAGAATGTATTCTGCATCTCCTGACTTTAGGAGTGGTCCCATAAAATCAATTCCCCAAACATTAAACAGTTCTACTTGAAGGTTGTTTGTGAGTGGCATTGCATCCCGAGTATTGATGTTTTCATGCTTTTGGCATCTGAGACATCTTCTAACAAACTCCTTTGTATCTTGATACATCGTTGGCCAGAAGAATCCACTTTGCCAAATCTTAGCATGTGTATGGAATGCTCCATAATGTCCTCTATATGGTGATGTATGACATCTCTCAATGATTTTTATGGCTTCTACCATTGGGACACACCTCTGTAGCAACCCATCAGCACAGATCCTATAAAGATATGGATCGTCTCACAAGTGGATATGACTTTCATACTTGAGCTTCCTCTTGTCTTCCCCTGGTGGAAGATAACTTGCAACCATATAATTGACAATATTTACGTACCAAGGATCGGAGTCCGTTACCGCAAGGAGTGTGTCATCCCTTAGATAGTCATTAATAGGTAGCTCATATATGTCTTTATATTGAAGTCTAGATAAGTGGTCAGCTACCGAGTTTTCTACTCCTTTCTTATCCCTAATTTCTATGTCAAATTCTTGGAGCAGAAGAATCCATCGGATTAACTAAGGCTTAGCATCTTTGTTAGTGAGGAGGTATTTAAGTGCAGCATGGTCTGTGTATATTATTACCTACTAAATAAGATCTAAACTTGTCTATTGCAAAGACAACTGCCAACATCTCTTTTTCAGTGGTAGCATAGTTAAGCTGCGGCCCAGACAAGGTTTTGCTAGCATAGGATATAGCGTAATGTTTCTTATCTTTGGTTTGTCCTAAAAAAAGACCAAGCTGTAAAAGTCGCTAGCATCACATATGATCTCAAAGGGTAGACTCCAATCAGGTGGTTGGATAATTGGAGCTGAGATGAGTGCCCTCTTAAGAATTTCAAAGGCTTCAAGGTACTCAATGTTAAAAATGAAAGGTACATCTTTGGCTAGAAGGCTAGTCAGGGGTTTAGCAATTTGAGAAAAGTTTTTGATGAAACACCTATAGAACCCTGCGTGGCCTAGAAAGCTACGAATGCCTTTCATATTTGTGGAAGGTGGAAGTTGTTCAATAACTTCAATCTTTGCTCTATCCACTTCTATCCCACGTTCGGACACCTTATGTCCTAGCAGAATTCCTTTCCGAACCATAAAATGGCATTTCTCCCAGTTCAGGACTAAGTGCTTTTCTTCACACCGCTGTAAGACCATGTCTAAATTCTCTAAACATTCATCGAAGGTTTTGCCATAAACGGTAAAGTCATCCATGAATACCTCCACGATTTTATCAATCATATCAGAGAAAATAGACATTAGAAATGCACCGTTGAAAAGAAGCTGGCGCATTACACAGCCCAAATGACATTCGTCGATATGCATAAGTTCCATATGGACATGTAAAAGTGGTCTTACTTTGGTCATCTGGGTGGATTGGGATTTGATGATATCCAGAATACCCGTCAAGAAAACAAAAGAAAGAGTGATTTGCAAGCCATTTCAATATTTCATCAATGAAGGGTAACGGGAAGTGGTCTTTCTTTGTAGCCTTGTTAAGTTTTCGGTAGTCAATGTATATACACCAACCAGTGATAGTATGTTGAGGGATGAGCTCATTCTTCTCATTCCTAACGATCGTCATTCCTCCTTTCTTTGGCACAACTTGAACAGGGCTAACCCACTCACTATGAGGTACGGGATAAATAATCCCAGCATGTAAGAGTTTAAGGACCTTTTTCTTAACAACTTCTCGCATTGCATTGTTAAGTCTCCTTTATAGTTCCCTTGATGGTAAAGCATCAGGATTGGTGGGAATACGATGAGTACAGAGAATGGGACTAATTCCCGTGAGGTCTTGGAGTGAGTAGCCTATTGCTGGTTTATGTCTTTTTAAGATAGTGACAAGTTGATATGTTTCTTCTCCAGAAAGTTTATCACTTATGATCACAGAAGTTTCTTGGTTATTATTGAGAAAGACATATTTTAAGCCAGAAGGAAGGGGTTTTAGCTCAATAGAGGGTTGTGATGGCTCTTCCTTTTCATATATCTTAACAGGCTCTGCCAACTCTTCCTCGTCTTGAATAAAGTGTTCATCATCGAGAGTTGGTTGGGCCATGTCTTCTAAGGATGCCATTAGGGCTTTTCTCAATAGGGTCTGGTTTAGGCTTGGGTTCTACTATTGCATTATTCGAGCGTGCAAGCGAGATGGTGATAGGAGAACTTCCTAGTTTTACATCTAAAAGACCCTGATTTGGTCTTTCTTGAAAGAATGTCCCAAAAGGTACACCAATCAAGATGGATGTGTCTGAGATGTCAAAGATATGAAAATCTAGATGATACTCAGAACTTTATATTCACAATGGAATAGACCTTATGACCCCATAACTTTCAAGAGTAACTCCAGAAGAAATTCGTGAAAGCTTATGAGATGGGATCAAGAACTCGTTGGAGAAAAGTTGTTCGGCTAACGCCTTTGAAATGATATTCATCCCAATGGTTGGACTATAGTAGCCCTTTATAGTGATTCCCTTAATAATGCAAGTGATAATATCTGAGAGGGCATTGATTCGGGCTACCTCAGTGGATAACTCCGCTTCTGCCAGCTACTTATGACTCATGATGACTGATAATCCTTTAATGTGTTCCATGAGGAATGAATCATTATTCGGGCCATCATTATCCTCATATGACATAGAATGTAAGAGAGGCTTTATTTGAACTGGTAAATTTGAGGCATTGCCAAAATCTTCAAAAAGACTATTCTCGATTTCAAAAAGGAACGTGGAAGGATGAGGTTCATCATCTTCTAAAATATGTTGTGTTTCCTTAATTGGAGGTTCTGTGATAACCAAATCATCTAAAAGATTTGAAGGAATTTTAGATTCGATTATGTCTGATTCCTCTTGTTGGTCGGGGCTTGGCTTGACTTCTTTTTCTTCAGAAAATTCATCAAAGATACCAGTGTAAGGGGTGTTTTCAAGAATTTTCTCTAAAATAGCTTTTCCCTCACTCATGGTGTTGTGCAAGAATGAGCCTCTAGAAGATAGGTCAAGATGTAAAGCAGCTTCCTTGTTAAGACCGAAATAAAAGTGGTAAAGAAGCACGTGGTCTGGTAAGTGAAGGGTTGGACCGGTATTGATAAGACTTAAGAACCTAGCCCAAGCTGCTCCTAATGTCTCCTTCTCTTTTTGTTTAAAGGTAAGAACTTCTATTCGAAGAGTGGCGATCCGAGAAAGAGAGAAGAAAGCAAGATAGAATTTGTTTCGAAGTTCATCCCAATTTCCTTTCACTCCTCCTACAGTATAACCATATCACTGTTTTTCTCTTCCTAAAAGGGAGAACGGAAACAATTTCTATTTAATGATCTCTTATGTCATGCCAGCAATATTCAAGCAAGAACATAATTGCTCAAATTCTCTAAGATGGGTGTAGGGATTTTTATCTTCTAATCCAGAGAAAGATTGCTCCCGAACCATGGCTATGAAAGCAGGGCGAAGCTCATAGCCATGTGTGAGTATAGGATGTGATGATGGTGGAGGCTCCAACAACTCGCCCTTTGGAGCCAAAAATTGAAAGATAGGCGTGGAATCTATATGGTAAGGGTAAAGGTGGTAAAAACAAAAATAAAAGATACACGGACGAACTTGGCTCGATCCCAGAACAGCTACCGTTCCCCGGCAACGGCGCCAGAAAGCTTGTTGGTATATTTAACGCACACAGAATAATTAAAGAGATAAATCCGCAAGCGCACGGATACCGTTGTAGCTTTCACCTAAGAGTATTCCAAGGTATCAAATTTCCACGAGGAACGCGAAGTGATCTAGTAACGAATCAAGAACGTCCAAGAATAGAAAAGATAAATGTTTTTGGTGGGTAGAGAGGGGCTATCTAAGATGATCTAGATAACTAAGAATCAAACTTACGATACTTGTCTACTTTGGAGCAACAGTACCTTTCCAACTCTCGAATAAGACTAGGAAGAAGGTAGTTGGGGAAGGCTGCTAAAAGCTCTACGAAACATCAACTCTGACGTGATGGAATACGAAGGCCAACAAAGCTGTCACCTCTGAAGGCTACCACAACTAACCGTAAGAATTGGACGTAAACTCAGGTAAACCCTAGCCTAGACACAACGTCTACGCTATTGATTACTACTCTAGCTACGCGCAATAACTAGAGCACTCAATACGAGCTAAGATCCCGTAAACAAAGTAAAGTAAGAACAAAACTTAATTGAATAGAAGACTTAGAGTTACCAACTGAAGAACTTGAAGATGAACTGTCTCCGTAGAGGTACAAAGTTGAGGAAGATCTGACAAGCCGGCTCCTCTTCTACTTCTTCCTCTCCTCTCTCCCTATTTTCTAATTACAAGAGCTCTAAATGAGCTAGGGCTTCTAGCTCTCCAAATGAATTGATAGAATGAATTAGGGTTTTTCCTGGGGGGTCTGGCCCTATATTTATAGTCCGGTGGGATGCACGATGACCGTTTGATCAAACCGACTTAAGGTACGTTGGATATTAACCCTCAAAGGTGGTGGAGGAAGCTTCCAGAAGGGCGTAGAAGATTGTTTTAAGGGGAGGCCGCCCGACATTTCTCCTCAGGCCGACCGGCACGACCATGTGGGCCCCCGCGCTCCGCTTCGTTCTGGTGTTTTCTAGATCCTTCCTGAGTCCAATATGCGGGGTTTCGTTGGCGTCAAGTTTTGTTACTCCGTTTGATAGTTAGGTCCTTTTCCGTAGTTTTCTGGAACAATCCTTGCAAAATAATAATTCACCAAAACTCGTGGAATTTGTCAGATAAAACCCTAGACTTCTCTATTTGCAAGTGTATTGACCATTTATCATGTTTATTGCACTATTAAATATTGACGCTATCCACCGTCAACACCTACCTCGCTTGATCTGGCATGACTATTGCCAGAACCTACCGCCGCTGCCGGAGGAGAGGAAGGCAAGAGCCGTGTGCACGTCGGGCGCCACCGCCAGAGGGGATAGAGGGATGAGATGCGTCGGGAGGAACACAAAGAGTGGGAGGAGCATCATGCAGAAGAAGAACCGGGGATGGGAGAGGTGTGGTGTGCTGGCCCAAAAAATACAGACGACATGCTTAAATTCATTACCTTTAAATTTACTCTGACCGTGACTTACACCTTAATTAATGATTTATAAATTATTAGGCATACACTACATCCATCCTCTCAAAAACCCAAGCTAGGCTCAATTTTCTTTTCTTTTTTTATTTCTAGTAATAAATTGTTGTTGGGTTTATGTTAGAGATGCTCTTATGCCTTCTAATTCAATTGCCAAACGGCAATAGGTCCTACACCCTACCCCTCAAATTTGTGGGACCTACCTATCATTAGGTCTAATATATATTTTTATTTTCTTCTACCTATCTTTCCCATCCATGAGTCGAGACTCCTTTCTCTGTGTCCATCCATGCGCCGTGGGTCATGGCCGAGCTGTGATGACCCGCATTGGAGACAGGGTTGGGGTGGGCGAAAGCCCTATTTTGATTGGATCGAGGAAATAGATGGTCCGATGGTCCTTACGCTAGAGGTGAGGACACATGGCGTTCACCGCAAAGGCGTTGGATCGGGGAGACGATCCGACTGCCAGCCCGGGCCGGACTCGCTGTTCGACGTTTTGGCCTTCTCTAGACTTCTCGGACTGCATCGTACCCTCACGGAGATGGTTCAACAGTTGCTTCATGCGCGTGATCAAATTACTATTGGAAACCAATGGTCATGTTACCATTTGAAGGGTGCTAATGGTGACGAGGCAAACCTCGCGGTCGAGCATCGGACCGACGAGTAATGGTCTGATGGTCCCAATTGCCTCGGTCTGATAGTTGGTTCGGGGGCCAATGGCTAGTAGAGCCTTGGGGCTCTTGCTCACTTTATTTGACATTTTTAGATGTGGTTGCATTATTTGAGGTGAGCCGACTCCTGCCACTCATCTCCTTAACTTTGCATTTTTAGATGTGGTTGCATTATTTGTTTGAGTGATTGCATCTAGTGGCAATTGGGGATCGATTTGTTGTGGTGTCTTGTTACTCTTGGTGGTTGTTTCCACCTAGTTGGCTTGGAGCAAAATGTTGGTGTTGACAGGAGTTGGAGATTGTTCTTGACCACACCTGGTGTAATTGTAAGGAGTTCTTGACCTTAGTCCCCATAAAGATCATAAAAATATACTCTAGTGGATTGCTCGTGACATTAAGCACCCTATCTTATGTTGGTTGTGTGGCGCTCTTGTGTAGGACTAGGTGTGTGACACATATAAGCGTGTGAACTTCCAAGTGAGTGATCATACAATGGAGACTAGATTGTCAGCAAGCAAGTGAACCTCAAGAGAGAAATCTTGTGTCAGTTGGATTCTCTTGGTATTCATCTTATTGAACACTTGCCTGGATTGGTTTGCATCTCTTGATCCTCTCCTCGCACTTATATTTATCTAGTAGAATATGGTGTAAGAGTTGATTGCTTGCTTGCCTAGTGAGTAAGTAGCTCTAGTGGTAATTTGTTTACTTCTCTAGCTCACTAAGGACCTTATGTTAGTGTGCTTGTGCCTGAAATCGACTTAGAGATCATATAGTGACCGACATGTGGTAGGTGGCTTGCTTGAATTGTTTTAGAAGCTAGAGCAAAACTGCAATTCATCATTTGTTATATTAGCTCTAGTGTTTTTTATTTTAATTAGGCTATTCACCCCCTCTAGCCATCTAGAACCTTGCAGCGGGGTGGGTGGTCACAGATTGGTCTTGCGGTGGCAATGCTGAGGAGGAAGAAGGGTGGACACACTCTGAGGATAGCGACACCGGGAAAGAGGTTGCACAGATAGAGACCACACTATGAGAGGAGGGCGTGCAATGGTGAGAAGGCTGCACTGGGAGGAACCGCCAGGGGATGATGGTGCAGTGGTGGATGCCGTCTGAGAGGGGTAGAGGGCGGGTGTGCAGTGGACGCTGTTGGAGAGGGTGTGGCCATGCTCAGAAGTCGAGCGTGAGCAAGATCTAAACTAAAGCGGATGATAAACGGTGGAAAGAAAAAGTAGGAGACCCTCCGGAGCCCTAGAAATAAGAACTTGATGGTAGAATTTGAGGACTAAAAAGCAAGATCTAAACTAGAACTTAGCTTGATGGTAGTTTTTCCTCTAAAATAAGGTGCTTAGCTAATATGCAATTGCCTAAGGTACTTCCTACTGAATGCCCAATTGCCCAAGCTATTCTGCATTCCGTGGTGGAACTTAGCTAATACGTATGCAATTGCTAGTTTCAGTAAAGACAACACACAGGTGCTTTGACATCCACCGGCCACCGCCATGTCAATCGAAGCTTTACGTCGACTGCAGTTGCATCATCGACAAGGATCCACACTACGCGTTCTCAGTGGATTGAATAAACACATGCGTATATGCAATTAGTTATGCTTTATGCAATGGAGATGCCGGCACTGCATGCATCATCAGCCGGCCATGGCCATTCCTGAAACACCAGACCAGAGTATATTATTTTGAGCATACTAGAACCCAGAATAGAACTGATCCGCTCTAGCTCTAGAGTGGGGCTCGATCTAGGATTATGTTATTGAGCATGACAAGCATAATAATGGTGTGAGAGTGTCATAAGATATTTGGCAAACTAAGCTCCCCATAAAAATAAAGGTTTTTATGTGGTATTTGAAAAGAGGTGTGATTCTCACTAAGGATAACTTAGCTAGGAGAAACTGGAATGGGGACAAGTGTTGTTGTCTTTGTCATTTTACAGAGACAATTCATCACCTTTTCTTTGATTGTTTTATGCCAAATTTTTGTGGCGTTCTATACATATACTTTTTGGGATTTTACCTCCAAGGGATATAGATGATTTGTTCCATGTTTGGTCAAAATTGGGAAACAAAAAATATAATACATTGTTATTAACAGCAGCCTCTGCACTGTGTTGGGCAATCTGGATAACAAGGAATGAGGTGGTTTTTGACAAATGCAGACCAAAATCTCTTTTGCAGGTACTATTCCGCGGAACGCACTGGCTACGTCAATGGGCAAACTTGCAGCGAAATGATGATCTTAAAGATCAAATGATCTCTGTGGCACAACACCTAGAGACGTCGGCATTGGAGTTCTTCGGTTCAAATGGATGATTATCGCAAAGACATGTTGGTTTTGCTTAGTCATAAATTTATTATCGTTTTCGTTATTCCAGTGTGTGGTTGTAAGTTTTACTACAGTCGAACTTTATACTCGTGGTGGAGTTTGTAATAATTGGCCTGATTATATTCTTGGATAGATGAAGCCGGATATTTTATCCTTTATCTAAAAAAAATCTTATCTCCGGCAGGGTTTCTGCATTTTGTAGAGGTGAGAGATCGATTGATCGATCCACGATTGTGCAGGTATGCAGGGCATCGCATCGCATATATATATTATTCTTGGGAAACAGCAAGAATAGTTTACTGTAGTCTGACTGTATAAATATTGCAGCTGTCTAAATGCTCCAATAATCAGCATTCACTGGATGATACATATTCCTTTTTTTTATGTGAAATCAAAAGATTAATGTCATCATTACTCCAGAAAAATCGATCGTCGTCATCGCTCCTTTAATTTGGCACCAAGGAATAATAATCTTTGCTAGAAATTGCCATGCATCTGGCGAATGCACAAACTTTGGTTCTCCACGCATTGAGAAAGTGAGTCTGGTATCAAATTGTACTACCGCTAATAACTTACTTCATCATAGTTTCTTTAACATTGCCTAAGTTTATAAACATAAAGCACCAACGTCCAACATCAAATTTATTTAATTATTTTCTCCATAAAATATTTTTTGATCGAGCATTCTGTTTTTTAGATAATCTAATATCATCTTTACAAATTATTTCATATGAATATTGCTTTTGCATTCTGCTTATGAGTAACTTTTCGTCTATGTGTGTATATATACTAGAGTATTACTAGTAGTATTATCATGTTTCCATGAAAAAGCCTAAAATTCTAATTTCATTATAGACTAGCAATGAGTATTATTAATAGTAGTATTATCATGTTTCCATGAAAACGCCTAAAATTCTAATTTCGTTCTAGGTCTAAAAAAATTCAGGACCGGCCCTGGACCCACGATGAAGGTAGAGGGCGTCACCAGCGATGAAGAGGCCAAAGGCAACATCTGCAGTTTTAAAACATCAAGCATGTGGCTGGCAGAGGTAATATTATCTTTAGGTTGGTCACCAGTTACACCATTATTAGGTCGTCAATGCCGTCAAGGTTCCATATATTCATTTCATTTCTAGTTTTTGCTTACTAATTATGTTTTTTAGAGATAATTGAAGAGTTTCAAAAAGCATAGATGGACATGTGATGCCAGAAAACGTTTATGCAAAATTTGTTTGCTTACTAAATATGTTTTAGAGATAATGGAAGAGTTTCAAAAAGCATAGATGGACATGTGATGCCAGAAAAAACGTTTATGCAAAATTTGTGGGATAAACAAAATTTTGTACAAAGGTGAAACAGAAAAAGATAAAATTAGTTGCAACCGATGCAGGTTTATCAGGCTAGTCTCAATGGAAGTTTTAAGTAAGTTTTATTTGTACAAGGTGAAACAAAAAAAGACAAAATTTTTGATGACATAGCAAGTGTATTTAAGAAGAGAAAAAAGAAATGATTATCATCCGATGAAACTCTCTTGGCATGAATATGACTCTCTCGAGTCATAAAATTAAATGCCTATAAAACTATAGAATAAAACTTTCACTCTTAATGGAGAATTTCATTTAATTTCACGTGACTTGAATCTTGGAAACAACGCTATGAAACTGCCACTGAGATTGGCCTTATGATTTGGCCCTTTCCGTTTCTTCTGGCACCAAATTTTATTCGTTCATAAATCTTGCATAAACGTGGATCCTAGTACCATATATCCATTTGTATTTTTTGATAATTTTTCAAACACTTTTGAATTCTTTTAATGGGAGCACGAGACCACCTAACTAATAGCTAGCGTACTGTGGCATGGGAGCACAGGGTTTATCGTGCCCTGATGATGATTATTAGTTTGGGGAGAGTACTTTTTAAGCTACACTCAAATTATTCTGGGATATATTCATATATTCAGCATTGTGTTGTTATGGACACGCGTAGCGTAGTAGCCAACGCACGGGAATCAGGATGGGTCCTGAAGTAGCTAGCTAGCCCTTGTCAGCAACAACACATGCATGGATATGATCAATGCAAGATCTTTTATCTGTCGTCCCAACTGTCCCTGCAGGCTACCATGTGCTCTGTAGATAGTGCTCTATGGCGTTATCCCGAGGGTGACCTAACATAACGGATCAATCAGATTCAGATCGAGCATATATCTTCGTAGATGAGGCAGTACGTATTACGTACGCATGCAGCTAGCGAGCTGTTACTTGCAGTCTTGCCCCTTGAGGGATGGAGGTATCCAAATCCCGAGAGTGATCCACAACCACACAATAATACAAAGTGGTGGCAAAAGGAATCGATCCAAACTCTCGCTATAATATAATCTTGTCCTTAGATGCTATTTGTGGAAGAAATTAAAGAGCAATAGGGCTGTTAGCTGCCCATTTAAAAGCACCCTAGAGTTGGCAATACGAAAAATGATGGATAACCACGCACGCCATCGTGGGCCACGAAGCCAAGTGGCTGCATGACCTCGAGCATGTAGGTCTCTACTTAACGGTGTCAAAGGCTTTTTGGATGTTAAGTTTCAAAAACAAATTAATCAGTGTTCTGGACTTATAAGAAATGCTGAGAATGTTTCTCCTTTTGATGAACACACTTTGTGATTTGGAAATCGAGGAATCAATATGTGTTGCTAGCCTTAGCTTGAAAGTTTGGAGAATAATTTTGCAATGCTAGAAATTAAACTGCTTGGAATGTAGTCATGCAACATGGCAAGCTTCTTTGGGAGTAGGATGGTGATGGCAAAGTTTTGGAACCTTGTGAGTTCATAGTGAATAGGTGTCATACTGTTTGAAGCCACAAAGTCTCCTTTAATGATATTCCAATAGATTTTGAATAAGACCCCAATAATTCTTCCATTTTTGTTGACATTTATATCCTGAGTTGTCCCCTGTAAATAAAGCAGTTCCTTTGACTAAAACTACGGAATGACTATAGAGCCCACATGTCAATGACCAAAACACATCATGTGGTTAGGTTAGAGGGTCTTGTTGCCCTGCAATGGCTTCCAACCGGTGGATCCTCAGATTGTGAGCTCAGGGACCACCTTGTATCCTGATAATAGGGCTACCATCAACATATTGCCCCTATTGCTACGTTTAATTAGCTCTAGATCTACTTGAGATGTTGACTGTGTACTTTGTAGCTAATATTTTACTATACATACTCATGTGGATTATGTATACCACACTAATGCCTATCACAACATGATAAAAAAGATAATATTCAAGAGCATTATGTTAATAAGAACATGAAGACAAGACATAATGTCAAGTAAACACTTGTCTAACATGCATGAAGATGATGCAAAGAGGACATCTATGGATTGCCAATTTGCCATGGAAAAGTATATACAACAATTGATAACTAAAGTATATCACAAAAGGATACACATAAGAAAGTACAGTTCAGGGGCAGAGCTACACTCATAAGTGTGGGTGTAGCCGCACCCACAACAAAAATGAAAAACAGTAGAAATGGCTAGTTTTTCACCATATTTGCACCCACATATTATATATCTGTGCACCCACAAGGCAAATGCATCCCCTCGGATTTGCTCTAGCTCTGCCACTGATTGTGCTATAAGATGAGTGCATGAAGGAAATTAAAGCAAAGATAAGCAACAATCTGGTTATTCATGAACCCTATATAGATGAATTAATTCTTAAAAGTACTAGCCCATGTGCTGCACGGGTCAATGGTCTACTAGACTATAATTTTAGACCAATCAACTATTAAAAATGTACTGATGTTCTAAGGGACAAATCGCTTTCTTACTTTCCAAATCAGATCACCATATAGAGTCTGCCTACAAAAGAACGAGGTGCATTCCACTAAGGAGGATATATATGTGATCGATCTATCAAAGAACTCTATAGTGCAAAAGCTAAAAGTGGCCACCGCCCATGTGAAGTGGCGAGCAGTCAGTGTGTCCATGATAAATGTATAAAAAGGATTGTTGTAGGCAATGCAGATCATGGATGCAATGCACTCATGGTCTACATGCATGCATTGAGCGAGACCAAAGTTTTGGTGCAGAGCCACGACAATCAACCGACCACACCCTACCATCTACATGCATGCATTGAGCCAGATCAACTAAGCTCGTACCAGTGAATAGTGATCTGTCTACCCAACGGTCAGCAGGCTTTAAAGAAAATATCATATCTATGGTGTTCATAGCCTCCTCATATAGGAGGTAAGGTGGATCTACACGGAGCACACTATATGGGACATGGATATGGGAATTTCCGTAACAAATTTTATGCTTGCATGCAAGGCACATTTTTTTTAAGAAAGGATGGCAAAAACTTTGTCGTAATTTTTATTAGAAGAAAAACAAAAAAAAAAGAATGGCACCTAGTTTTTTAGTATAAATTGAGCCCCAAAACCACCGGACTCAAATACAATGACCAACAACTCAAACATTAAGACTGACTAATAAAATTCAACCAACTTCTAGTGCATGAGGCGACACTAAAAACAACTCGGTCAAAAACAACAAAATCAAACTACTAGCTTCGCTCACTCTACCACTACTTGTCAGGGGCCAAACTATCGGCCTGCTAAGGGCTCGACTAAACTACCTCACCGCCAATCATTAAGGCCGTGTCTCGGCCCGCTGAAAGGCCAAGGCCACGGTCCGTCACGTTACTTCGCGGGCCATTCTGATAAGGCTGTGAACCACACGACTCCGTAAGGGGGTCGAAACCATGACCCCGGGGCGCGCGGCTCGCATGACCCCCCGAACAGGCGTGACGGCCTCCAGGGATACGGCCTCGGAGGGCGCGACCCGCATGACCTCTATGCTTGCCTTCGCCCCTGAAGCCGTCCTTGGCTTGCACCGGAAGACTGGGTGGCGGCACCAAGGTCAAAATTCTCGCACGGTGGGTCAGCGCGCGTCCACTCCATCCGTGCCTCGCGCAGGGCATGGATGGGCGCTCTTTGACCGCACTGTTGGTCAGAGCAGGGCGTGGGGCGCCATTTGACCACGCTGTTAACTCACGCAGGGCATGGCACACCATGTAGCCAGATGAATCGCCTGTCACGGCCCATGCACGCACCGTACGCCACTATTACGCCTAACCTGGTATGACGCATGGTCCTAATCAACTGCTCACCCTTACCATCCACTGTGTGGGCATGGGCAGATGCTCCGGCGACACGACAACACCGGTGAACTGTTCACGACGACGCGGTCAAGGGCATGAAAAGGATGCTCCGACCCCGAAGGAGGCAGACGAACCACTCCACCATAGTCCTTTTTCTCTTTCTTTTTTTCCTCTACACGACACGCCCACTCCTCCTCAGTGAAGCTCGTGTAAGGCTACCCCCTCCTCTCATCTATAAAAGGGAGGGTGAGCCACCCTTCGAACACATCCACAAATTATCACACCACACCCACTACGATATTGGCACTACGCTCAATCACAGAGACATAGGAGCTCCTCCCTCTCTCGAACCGTTTATAACCCCTACTACGAACTGCCGCTAAGTAACACAACTCGCTTAGACTGGATGTAGGGCCTCACGCCCGAACCAGTATACTCCCCTGTGTCTTCTTAGCTAATCATCCGGGTATAAACGCGCATCTATAAATTTACTAGTTGGTGCTTACTCGAAACACCGACACTACTCTACTAACAAAATATGCACAAAACACACTTAGGAGAAAAAAACTTAGCACAACTAGTGACAAACTAAGGACTACCTCTGGTAGCCAAAGCTAAAAGAACAAGGAAGCTAACATTCACCATGTGCGAACACAAGGTTCATACTTGTGGTTCAGCTGTGATGATGAGTGATTGATTCAACTACTAGCATCTCGGATGGGGTGCTACTGATAGTGGTGAAAGCCACGAGTTCCACATGTACCTTGGCTTGTGTTGCAATGTGTGTTGAGCATGGAGGCGGTGGCCGACGGCGAGGTGAAGGTCAAGTGATGGCGGGCCGCGCCGAATGGACCGGGAGCGGTGAAAGGGCGGACGATCGAGACTTGGACCGAGGGACCCGGAATCGCCGGGCGGGATCGCGTTCTTTGGCACTTGGCTTCGACAAGTGCAAGGACATGGGCCGGTTTGTTGGTTTGGGCCTCAAAACCAACGGTGGAGGGTTTCGGTGGTTTGGGCCTCAAAACCACCCGGCGGGTTTCTGGGTTGAGCCTCAAAACCCTGGCGGAGGTCCCGAGGCGGACGGACGGCACGTGGCGGCATCGGGGAGTTCGCGTCGAGGCGAAGCTACCGGTGAGAAGGCGCGGTGGCCGTCGGATCAAGAATTGCATCTAGTCGGTTCGAGTTGGACCGCAGTGTCCCTAGGGCTAGGCGGTTCGCTCAGAGTTGTAATCAGGGGCAAAACTGGAAAAATGAAATAAGCCCGGTCGATAAGTAAGGTGGAGGGAGCCCCATCTCCCCTACCTCTTCATTTGCTCATTTTCTTTATTTTCTAGGTTTTCCTTCCTCTAGAGTGCTTGAGTGGGAGAGGTCCACTAATCATTCATTAGTGTAATCGAACTCGTGTGAAGGGAATGGAGGTCCCGAATCCTCCATGTTTCCTCGTGGAGTCAGATCATTGAGTTGTTTGTATCGATTCGCGTTTTGTCCTTCGCGTTCTTGAGTTTTCCTCTTGTTCCCAAAATCTTCCCCTTGCGATTTCTCGAGCTGTGATCGATCGTTTTGCGCACCGTTTCTTGCTGCTTGATCCTTGCCAAGAGAAGAACACTTCCACCGAAGGGTTTTCACCAATTCCTCTTGTGCAAGGAGATCGAGACAGTTTTCGGTGACGCCCGGTTTTGCTCGTGTTCTTCGTTCTCGTTCGATTTCTCGTTGATTGGCTCTAAATTGGGCGATGACCTCTTAGAGGTAGCTTCCCTACTGCTTTATGATCATGCTCACCAAGTTTCGTAGCAGTTGGTGAAGATTTGAGCCATCAATCGAAAGATCGAAGTGAGGAGGCGATTTTCGGGCGCCGTTTTTGTTTCGGGTTGTTTCTATCGGAAGTTTCGGTCATCCACCGGAAGTTCGGTCCAAGGTTGTAGCTCGAGTGCGCAGCGTTTCGGAGAGCAGTTCCGTGTCGAGATCGAAATTCGGTGCCAGACCGGAAATTCCGGTAAAAGACCGGAAGTTTCGGTGACCGGAAATTCCGGTGCCTGACCGGAAATTCCGGTGCTCGAGCGAAAATTCTGCTCCAACTTCTGGTCCACGCAGTTTTCGCCAGTTCTTCTTGGACTTGTCTTTGGTCTCTCTTGATAGTCCCGCTGTGCCTCTAGGATATCTCCTTAGGTACCCGGTCACCCGTTGGCTCGGGATTTATCGATTGCGTGTGTGTTCGTTTTGGGAGTTGAATTTGGGACACTTGGTCGAAAGTTTCGAAAAGAAATTTTAGGCTCCCATTCACCCCCTCTGGTCGCCACTCTCGGTCCTTCAATTGGTATCGAGAGCGGGTTAAGGATCATTCCACCTTAGCCGGTTCTTGATCCCAGAAGGCGACATGGAGCGCTTGTTCGGGGAAAACCGCCGCATTTCAATGGGACCAACTACCCGCATCGAAGATACGGATGTCTGCCTATCTCCAGAGTATCAATGCGAGGGTATGGGAAATCTGTGAGAATGCCGATTACGTTGTCCTTCCTGCTCGTGTTGGCCAAGAGCAAATGGAACAACACGATGCAAACAGCAAGGCACGTAATGCCCTCTTTTCGAGTCTTTTTCGAAGTCCGAGTTTGAGCGTGTCGGACACTTGACTACTGCTAGAGAGATCCGGGTGAAGCCTGCAGAGCTATCACGAGGGGACTCCCCAAATTAAGACCAGACTCTTTGACACATACAAGCGGGGAGTATGAGAGTTTTCGACGGCCTTGATGGCGAGACCATCGATTCTATGTTCTCACGCTTTGGACCATTGTCAACAAGATGCGTGCGAACAAGCCGAACTTGCCCTATGACGATCATGAGAGAGCTTTGAAGTTGTTACATGCTCTTGATCGGAGGGTTTGGGATTCGAAGGTGCAAGCTCTTCTCGAGTCACAGAACTACGAGACTCTCACCGTGGACGAGCTCTTCAAAAACCGAAGTCCAGTGAGATTGACCACCGATTCAGGCCAAGCTTCACAACCCCCTCTGCTCCGACTATGGCGCCGGTGTCGTAATGGTGTCTCTAGTTCTTACGCTAACCCCTCCTCTGCGATGTTTGCTTTGTCCTCCTTGATCACGGTGGATGAGGAGCAGTTGGACGTATTTCGGAGACGATGAGTGGCTCTCGTCATCGGCCGGTTCTCGCGGTTCCACAACAACCGCTTGAATCGCCCGGCGGGGGGTGGACCGAAGGATGGATGCTATGGATGCGGCGACCCCGACCACTTGCCGCCAATCGCCCCAAGCGGAACAAGCACTCCTTCGGCAAGTCCACCTCCGACAAGCACAAGGAGAAGCGCGAGTACACCTCCGGCAAGCACAAGTCCAAGGGAGGCTTTGACAAGGGAGCGATGAAGCGCAAGTTCGTGAAGAAGTTCAAGGCAAGAGAGCGCGCCTTCCTCGCTTCCCTCAGTGACCTCGACTCCGACGACGAGCATGCTTCCTCCTCTTCGAGCGACGATGAGTCCGAGAGGAAGGTCGAGGACAAGCTGAACGGACTCTGCTTCTTCGCCGACTCCACCCACGGAGGCTTCTACACCATGGCACTTGGTGACGAGGTGGAGGGCGGCAACGGTGATGCTCCCGGCGACGACGACGACGACCCATCTAAGGTATCACCTTCCGTCGATGCTCTTGTCGCTGAGGTTGATGACTTAACTGCTACTCGCTTCGTCAAGATAAGTTGCTTAAGCATCTTTGCTAGAGATAGAAAAGAGTACAAGGCTAAGCTAGAAGATGCGCTTAAGGAGCTTGAGCTAGTTAAGAACACTCCCATAGTGTCTGACGAGCCAGAGTGTGAGTTTTGTAGCGTTTACATGGCTGATCTTGCTAGTCTGCAGTCCAAGTATGCTAAGTTGGTTGATGATTTTGATAGTGTGCGTGCTTCACCTATCTTGTTGGGTGCGTGCAAGTCTTGCTCGGACTTGCAATCTGAGTTGGCAGAGAAGAATGCCAAACTTGCCTTGTTTGAGAAGGCCAACTCAGATAGCACTAGTGTAGCTAAGTGTGCTCTTTGTGAGGGTTTGGAGCTAGAGATTGCCAATTGCCGGCATGATAAGGTGCGTACCGAGGAGGAAAACACATACCTTCGGACCATCTTGAGTTGGGTGTCTTGCAGTGAGCCGCAACTTGGCATGATGGTCAACCAATTCAGGAGGGGAATTGGTGGACCGGGATTAGGCTTTGCTCTAGGTGGGAAGGGTGATGATCTTTATGGCAAAGTTGGTGAGTTTAGTGGTGTGCCTCCGAGTGAAAAACCTTCCACTACTCCCAAGCTACTCAAAATCACTCCACCTAAGCCACTTGTGCCTCCCACCAAAGATGGAGTGTTTGAAGAACCTCCAAGAGCTCCACCCCAGAAACAAGTGTGGATTCCAAAACCGAACCATCTAAGGAACCCACTTGACACACTCCCTTCCATCTCTGAGGAACCCCTTCCTAAAGCCAAGCCACCTCCAAGAGTGAACCATACCCACAAGAAAGTGAGCCAAACACCTAAGAGAGAGGTGTACCACTGTGAGTATTGTCGTAGGGATGGTCACTTGGTTGAGTTTTGCTTTAGGAGGAAGAGAGATGAGAAGCGTGAGTTTGAGTTGAACAACCGGAACATGTACCGTCCTCCTCATGGTGTACATGTACCGCCTGTTCAGAGGCGCACTACTAGGCCTCGAGGTGCAATGCCTCAAGGTGCTAGGCCTCAGGTTGCGAGACCACGTGGTGGTCGTGCACGGCGGGGTTCAGGTCGTGGTCAATATGACTATGAACCTCGTGGCGGTGTTTTTTGTGTCCCACACTTCTAGCGGACCACGTTTTTTCTCTCTCGTGGTGATCGTTTTCCTCAAATGGGATATGGCATGTTTGGTGTTTTTCCTAACACTTTTGCGGGGGCAAATGTCACATCACCGGTATCCTTCTCGGTTTACTAACCCCAGTGGTGTGCCGTTTGCTCATCCTATATCTTTCCATTGATGTAGGACGGAGGCCTGGAGAACACATGGCTCATTGATTCCGGATGTTCGCGCCACATGACCGGAAGCTCAAAATGGTTCTCCAGCCTCGACCCCATGCAACACAAGGAATACATCACATTTGGGGATAATAGCAAAGGTAAAGTGGTCTCTCGTGGAACCATTCGGGTTAACGAGAGCTTTGTTCTCAAGGATGTTGCTTTGGTTTCAAACTTGCATTTCAATTTGCTCTCTGTTTCGCAACTCCTTGAGGATGGCTTTGAAGTGCGTTTTAAACATGGCTTTTCTCGAGTTCTTGACTCTCAGGGAGATCTTGTTTATCGGATCATCCCCTTTGGCCGTGTCTTTCGAGCTGATTTTTCTCACTCTTTTGGCTCTTCCCGTTGTTTGGTGGCTGGATCCTCTTCTGAGCTTTGGAAGTGGCATAGGAGACTTGGTCATTTGAGCTTTGACCTTCTTGCTAGATTGAGCTCACTTGGCTTAATCCAAGGATTGCCCAAATTGAAATTTGAGAAGGATCTTGTTTGCCACCCTTGTCGTCACGGGAAGATGGTAGCCGCTTCTCATCCACCTGTGAATCAAATCATGACCAAGGAACCCGGCGAGCTACTTCACATGGACACAGTTGGTCTAGCTCGGGTTCGGTCAGAAGGTGGGAAGTGGTATGTGCTAGTGATTGTGGATGACTTTTCAAGATACTCTTGGGTGTTTTTCATGGAGAGTAAGGATGAGGCTTTTTCACATGCTCGAGATTTGATTCTTCGGTTGAGAAATGAGTTCCCTAAGAATGCCATGAGAGCTATTCGTAGCGACAATGGCACAGAATTCAAGAACACTCATTTTGAAACCTTTTGCAAGTCTTTGGGTCTTGAGCACCAGTTTTCCTCACCTTATGTTCCGCAACAGAATGGTATTGTTGAGCGCAAGAATCGGACCCTTGTTGAGATGGCTAGGACGATGCTAGATGAGCATAGGACTCCTAGGAGGTTTTGGGCCGAAGCAATCAACACTGCTTGTCATGTTTCTAATCGCATCTTTCTCCGTGCTTTCACAAAGAAAACTTCTTATGAGTTGCGATTTGGGAGGCTACCCAAGGTGAGTCATTTCAGGGTGTTTGGTTGTAAGTGCTTCATCTTGAAACAAGGTAATTTAGACAAGTTTGAGTCCAGGTCCTCCGACGGTATCTTTCTTGGTTATGCTTTACATTCTAGAGCTTATCGAGTACTTAACCTTGAAACTAACCGTGTTGTGGAGACCTGTGAGGTCACTTTCGATGAGACTATGCCTTGTACAACCCCTGTTTTTGAGCGTGCAGGTGATGAAGAACTTGGAGAAAGCATTTTTGTGGAGGAGGAGCAGGACGATGCCGATTGGGGTGATCCCGAGCCGACTCCACCGGCTGCCCCTATCGAGCCTGCGACGACTACTTCAGCTCACGGTCCAGATCCCTCTACTTCCACTTCTTGGGGACCGTTGGAGCAGCTTCCTCAGCCTACACCGGCTGCATCTGAGGAGGCACCAGCTGCTGTTGAGGGGGAGGCGACTTCTTTTAGAGAGGCACCTTGACACATTCAGCGTCGCCACCCCGCTCAGACGATGATTGGTGATATTGACCAGCGAGTCACGCGGTCCAGGTCCTATACTATCTCACACTTTGCTCATTCTGCATTTGTTGCTTCTTTTGAGCCCCGAGATGTTGGACATGCTTTATCTGATCCTGATTGGGTTAATGCCATGCATGAGGAGTTAGAGAACTTTGATACGAATCAAGTCTGGGTCTTAGTTCCTCCACCTCCAGAGTGTCATCCCATAGGTACAAAGTGGGTGTTTAAGAACAAGCAGAGTGAAGATGGGGTGGTTGTTAGGAATAAGGCTAGACTTGTTGCTCAGGGGTATTGCCGTAAAGAGGGGATAGACTTTGAGGAAACCTTCGCCTCCCTGTAGCTCGCTTAGAGGCTATCCGCATTCTGTTAGCGTTCGCTGCTGCTAAGGGCTTTAAGTTGTTTCAGATGGATGTCAAGAGCGCTTTTCTGAATGGGTATATAGAGGAGGAAGTGTATGTTAGGCAACCCCCAGGCTTTGAAAATCCTAAGTATCCTAACCATGTCTTTAAGTTGCACAAAGCTTTGTATGGTCTTAAGCAAGCCCCTAGAGCGTGGTATGATAGGCTGAAAACCTTTTTGCTTAAGAAGGGCTTTAGGATGGGATCGGTAGATAAGACTTTGTTTCTCCTCAAGCAAGGCAGTGACCTTCTCTTGGTTCAGATTTACGTGGATGATATTATCTTTGGTGGCTCTTCTCACGCTTTGAATGCCAAGTTTGCAGAGTTTATGAGCAGGGAGTTTGAGATGAGCTTGATGGGCGAGTTGACCTTCTTCCTCGGCCTTCAAATCAAGCAAACGCGGGATGGAACGTTCGTGCATCAAGGCAAGTACACAAAGGACGTCCTGAAGAAGTTTGACATGGGTGAGGCTAAGCCTCTTTCGACGCCCATGTCGACTACGGACGCCCCTCGACGCCGACGAAGATGGAGAAGCAAATCGATCGAAGGAGTACCGGAGCATGATCGGGTCGTTGTTGTACCTGACGGCGACAAGACCCGACATACAGTTTGCTGTATGCCTTTGCGCACGCTTTCAGGCTTCCCCACGCACATCTCACCGTCAAGCGGTGAAGCGCATCATGAGGTACCTCCGGTTTACCCCCGAGTTTGGACTTTGGTATTCTGCTTCTTCCTCGCTCTCTCTTTGCGGTTATTCGGATGCTGATTTTGCTGGCTGCCGCTTAGATAGGAAGTCCACGTCGGGGACTTGTCAGTTTTTGGGTTCGTCTCTTGTGTCTTGGTCATCCCGTAAACAGTCTAGTGTTGCACAATCTACCACAGTTTGAGTATGTTCTTGCTGCCGCTTGTTGTTCCCAATTTGCTTTGGATGATAGCCACTCTACGTGATTTTGGTCTTGAGTTCTCTAGAGTGCCTCTTTTGTGTGATAGTACTAGTGCCATCAGTGTTGCTAAGAACCCAGTACTTCACTCCAAGACCAAGCACATAGATGTTCGCTTTCACTTCCTCCGTGATCACCAAGAGAAAGGCGACATTGAGTTGCATCACGTAGCCACCCAGGATCAGCTTGCAGATCTTCTCACTAAGCCCCTCGATCAAGCGACATTTGCTCGCTTGCGAGGTGAACTGGTGTGTGTTTCCCTTTTTAGAGGAGGGAAGCACTTTGTTTGTTGTACACTAGTTTCAGTTTCTCTTATAGTCTAGATTTTGATTTGTCTTTGTATCATAGTGCATTTGCATTGCATTTTGTGATATATCTCGCATTTTGAGCTTCATGTATATAACACTTGGAATGAAACTATACTCTTGTTAGTATGACATGTGAGTACTTTATGGTGCTTGTCAGCTTAGGCTCTCATTGATCATCATCTGCTACATGTTATGAGTTGAGCATGATTTTCTTAATGTGAACTTGTTTAAACTTGCTGAAATTGAAAATGTTCACCGCTTGAGATGATAATTAGCTTGTGTAGGATGTTGAGATCCCTTATGCTATATTGTGCATGCTTGGTTACTATGTCTCATGCTTTGAGTCCCACACTTGCTTAGATACTTTACTTGTACTAAAATCTGAAATCTAAGTAAGTTGAATGAAAAGATCGAGATGGGTCCGTATTGTCCCACATCAAGGTATCGAGACCGCTTCCAATTGCATATTCGGATGAACTTGAGCCTTGTAGTGGATGACCGAAACCATTGCTTTGAGCTCCCCGATTGTCTTTTTTTGACATAGGCTCCGCTTGGTTGAAAAGTTAGGCTTGATGAAGACGGATAACCTCTCGCACACACATGCTTGACCAATACTTGTAATTTGTCGCCAACTCTCGAAAATCTGATAAAATTGACAAGTTTGAGATCTTTGACATGATGTGTGACTATGGTTTGGGGTAGTTCACCTTGTTTACACATGACTAGCACTAGGTTGATCTCCCAGCTTGCATTTGCTAAGTGCTATCTTTTGTGGTGAACCCCTTTTCGACGAACTTCCAATCTGCTCAAAAGCGCTTACACTTCATATTTCGTATCACTTGATCAGTTTGAGCATATGCTAGCACTTGTCTGTTGATGCCTTACTCACTTGTATTACCGGCTAGAGCATCTTTTCACTCTGATTGCTATATACCTAAAGCTTCTGCATTTGTGCATGTCATTGTATTTTAGGCTTGCTGTGTGCATTATTCAACAAGGGGGAGAAATTTGACACACACACATGCCTGACACATCACATGCTTATGTCAAGGGGGCACATGCCTGACACATCACATGCTTATGTCAAGGGGGAGTCACTTGACATGTCTTAAAAGGTTGTCTTCTCAGAGGGAGAGACTAGTTCTCATGGGTTGAAGGGGAGAAGATTGTGTGCACTCATGTATGCATTTGCTCAGGGGGAGTTGTTTTGTTTTGCTTATGGCTAGATGTGTTGAGCCTTTGCCTCTTTCTGGAGGATCTAGCGTTTTGAGTGCTTCTTGCTTCTTGCTAGATGTGTTGAGCCTTTGCCTCTTTCTGGAGGATCTAGCGTTTTGAGTGTTTCTTGCTTGGCTAGCGGTGTTGAGCCCGTTTTTCTGTCTCTTCTTGAGGGCTAGCCATGTTTTGCTTGGTTGCGTCGAGCCGTTGCCCATGTCTTTGGGGACCAAGTTGTGCTTGCTTCAAATGACCCCATTAGGCTTTTCTTTGGCTTTTGGTCGTTTGGTGAGCCTTCTTCTTTTCTTCTTCTTCTTCTAATTCTTTTTCTCAGCCGTGGTGTGTTGGTGTTGAACAATGCACTCATCAAGGGGGAGATTGCGAACACAAGGTTCATACTTGTGGTTCAGCTGTGATGATGAGTGATTGATTCAACTACTAGCATCTCGGATGGGGTGCTACTGATAGTGGTGAAAGCCACGAGTTCCACATGTACCTTGGCTTGTGTTGCACAGGTGTTGAGCATGGAGGCGGTGGCCGACGGCGAGGTGAAGGTCAAGTGATGGCGGGCCGCGCCGAATGGACCGGGAGCGGTGAAAGGGCGGACGCATCGAGACTTGGACTGAGGGACCCGGAATCGCCGGGCGGGATCGCGTTGCTGGCACTTGGCTTCGACAAGTGCAAGGACATGGGCCGGTTTGTTGGTTTGGGCCTCAAAACCAACGGTGGAGGGTTTCGGTGGTTTGGGCCTCAAAACCACCCGGCGGGTTTTCTCGGGTTGAGCCTCAAAACCCCGGGGCGGAGGTCCCGAGGCGGACGGACGGCACGTGGCGGCATCGGGGAGTTCGCGCCGAGGCGAAGCTACCGTGAGAAGGCGCGGTGGCCGTCGGATCAAGAATTGCATCTAGTCGGTTCGAGTTGGACCGCAGTGTCCCTAGGGCTAGGCGGTTCGCTCGAGTTGTAATCGGGGCAAAACTGGAAAAATGAAATAAGCCCTGGCCGATAAGTAAGGTGGAGGGAGCCCCATCTCCCCTACCTCTTCATTTGCTCATTTTCTTCATTTTCTAGGTTTTCCTTCCTCTAGAGTGCTTGAGTGGGGGAGAGGTCCACTAATCATTCATTAGTGTAATCGAACTCGTGTGAAGGGAATGGAGGTCCCGAATCCTCCATGTTTCCTCGTGGAGTCGATCATTGAGTTGTTTGCATCGATTCGCGTTTTGTCCTTCGCGTTCTTGAGTTTTTTCCTCTTGTTCCCAAAATCTTCCCCTTGCGATTTCTCGAGCTGTGATCGATCGTTTTTTGCGACCGTTTCTTCTTTGCTTGATCCTTGCCAAGAGAAGAACACTTCCACCGAAGGGTTTTCACCAATTCCTCTTGTGCAAGGAGATCGAGACGATTTTCGGTGACGCCCGGTTTTGCTCGTGTTCTTCGTTCTCGTTCGATTTTCGTTGATTGGCTCTAAATTGGGCGATGACCTCTTAGAGGTAGCTTCCCTACTGCTTTATGATCATGCTCACCAAGTTTCGTAGCAGTTGGTGAAGATTTGAGCCATCAATCGAAAGATCGAAGTGAGGAGGCGATTTTCGGGGCGCTGTTCTTGTTTCGGGTTGCTTCTATCGGAAGTTCCGGTCATCCACCGGAAGTTCCGGTCCAAGGTTGTAGCTCGAGTGCGCGCGTTTCAGAGAGCAGTTTCGGTGTCAAACCGGAAATTCGGCGCCAGACCGGAAATTCGGTGAAAAGACCGGAAGTTCCGGTGATCGGAAATTCCGGTGCCTGACCGGAAATTCCGGTGCTCGAGCAAAAATTCTGCTCCAACTTCTGGTCCACGCAGTTTTCGCCAGTTCTTCTTGGACTTGTCTTTGGTCTCTCTTGATAGTCCCGCGTGCCTCTAGGATATCTCCTTAGGTACCCAGTCACCCGTTGGCTCGGGATTTATCGATTGCGTGTGTGTTCGTTTTGGGAGTTGAATTTGGGACACTTGGTCGAAAGTTTCGAAAGAAATTTTAGGCTCCCATTCACCCCCCCTGGTCGCCACTCTCGGTCCTTCACCATGAAAAATATAATGTAATTAACCAAAGATGTGGCACACCCCTATTGAAACACGTACGAATTGTGACGTTCTACCACAAAAAACTTAATTAGCTGAGTGAGCCCTGTCATATCATAATGCTAGTATCAGAGTTTTGTCTTTGCAAACGATGCTTACTTCCTCCTTGAAATATAAAAGCCGTTAGCATTTGATTATAAAGAAGTATCATTGCTGCCTGGCTGGCTAGGTTGCCTAGCTAGTGTTCAAACAACCGCCAAGTCCATCTATGCTTGCGCTAATTAAGTTAAACTTTTTAAAATTTGGCCCTTAATATATAGGTTTTTATATAGATTGGTAACACATGATTGATATTGTTTGGATTTATTATTTTAAATACTCTCTTTGTCTCTGAAACGAGTGATTTATAAAATCCGTGTCAATAAAATATTTTTTAAGTTTGACCAACTTTATAGAAAAGAGTAACAACATATATGACATAAAATAAGCATAATATAAAAATATATGCTATGATAAATCTAATGATACTAATTTGATAACATAAATCTTAATATTTTTTCTAGAAATTTAGTTAAAGTTTAAAAATTTTAACTTAGAACAACTCTAAATATCACTACTTTTTTAGGCACAGAGGGATTATAAACTCTTTTTAAAGTCTGGTACAGGAAACCACCATGTCTCGATGTGACAAGGGACACAATTATAACATTAACTTGGGCCAATGGAGGTGCATCATTTTTCGGACGCCATGAAAGCAAATATCTGCACTGCAATTCGATACAAGTGCAATATGCATGGACTTGATTGTCTTTATTTGGCCTCCCAAGATAACCTATTTATTTCAATTAAAAGGGGCTCATATTGTATTAAAAAGGCGAGTGTCCTTTCTTTTTCTACACTTGACTGATCTTTCTATCTTGATTGATCATGTTTATTTGTTTTGATTGGATGCTTGCACTATTGCTGAATGGACACGCATGGCTGCATCTTTGTGTTCACTTGGGTTGCAATTCTTCTGAATTACAACACTAGAGACTAGATCCTAGTCAACTTTATGTAAGGCAAGTCCTACATACGTGTCACTGAAATAGACAGTGAAGGCCAAAGTGTTACACTGTATTATTGCTAGTCTGTTATGTGATCCTTCTATCTTTCTTAGGTGGCCCGTGTGACCTGTGCTGCATGATCAACGACCTTTCATGTGTCCAAGAGTCATATTTTTCGGCTTCAGGTAGGGCATCACGCATTGGTTAAGGGAAACTAATTAATTTTGGTGTCTTTTCTGAAAATGTTTTTAGATTTATGATTTTGTCTATTTCATGTAAATTTATATACATAACTACAAAAAAGATAATTCCAAAAATAAAGCACATTTTTTTTAATTTATCCTTCAATGTTGCAAATATAATTAGGCAAGTGTTTGTGGTCTCATTTCCTTCCATTTCACCATAGTATTTAGGTCGTGCCTTTGATTCCAAGCTTGCTTGAATATCTCTGAAATGCGTGCATACCCATTTGAAAGGAAAAAAATTGAAATGAATAGTCCACATAGGACCCTTGGGTTTGTAGAAAAAGAACTTGTTATTGCAATTTATATATCACCACTATACTATATGTTTATTTTTTTCATGCCAAATCCTTTAGTGCGATGAAAGATTGCATGGATTCATTTTTTTGCGAGGAAAACAAAACTTTATTTATTACTCGCTCCAATTTTAAATTATAAGGCGTTAATGTATCTAGGATAAATAAAATATCTTATCATTTAGAATGGAGGGAGCACTCAAGATCAAGGTTACAATGTTGAGAATGTGCTCAACACAAACTGATGTTCTAAATATCCAAACAGATGAACGTTTTATAAATCTAGCCGATTTGTATGGATTATTTATGGTTTTTGACCTTCTATCACTAGCAGAGAACATGCTTTCATTTTTAGGTTTTAATCCTGGTCAATTTTGGTTCCGAGACTAAAGAGAGCATTAGTCCAGTTGGAATTACCAACCAGGACTAAAGTCCCTAGGGCAGCAGCTATAAGGTCAGCTTTTGCGGTGCGGGTGCAAGGGGGACTTTTAGTCCTGGTTAGAGGCTACAACCAGGACTAAAGGTCAACCTCTAGTCTCGGTTGGAACCACCAGCTGTCGCTAAATCATTAATACCGGTTTGGTACTAACTAGGATTAGAAGTCCGACCTTTAGACCAGGTTTGAACCTCCAACGGGACTAAAAATCTAGGCATATATACTTTCTCTCTTCTTCCTCCCACAACCGGCCAGCTCCTGAGCCATTTCAAGCTCTTTGTTCTTCATCTCACGTGTGTTCTTCCTCGTCACCGGCTAAGCACCTCCTTTGATTCTTCCAACCGTTTTTCGGTGCAAAAAAGTGCGTAGCTTCATCTTCTCATGTTTCATCACTAGCTTGGCTCATTTCGTGGTCTAGAAATAGAGAAATTTGTGGTTTTAGATTGTGACTGATGGAGAATTTTGTTTGATTTATATAGCATTTGAGCTCGAAATCACTTGATAGTTTGAATATGAAGATGAAGGAAGCTTTGTAGCATCAAAACCTGTATGCACCTTTCATTTCCTCATTTCATGGTCTCAAACAAGTAAAACTTGTGGTTTTCTAGATTGAAAATAATGGAGAATATTTTTTTATTTATCATATGAGCTAAAAAACACTTGATAGTTTGCATATGTAGATGATGGAATTCTGTAGTAGCTCATGAAAACTAGTATGCACCTTTTATTGTCTCGTTTCATAGCTTAGAAATAGTGGAATTAAGGTTTTTAGAATATATATAGCTCATTTAATTTCATGGTTCAAAAATGAGAAATTTATAGTAGTTGATGAAAATGAGTATAGAGAGCCTTAGATGACGACTGCTTCCAAGTCCTCAGCCTCGCATAGGGTCCATCAGCGGCTAAGGCTAGACCTCCCTCTCATTTTGTGCAACAAGTGTAGGAAGAAGAATATGTTGGAGTACCGAGTGAGAAAGGTATGTTCCAACAAGGGTCGCTACATCTGTCTGTATCACAATGCGAGTTATCTTTTTTTCATATTTTTTATGGTTTGTATAGACATTTTTTGTGATGTGTAAATTAAATGGGAGCCTTAAAACTCCTTTGCAAGATTGAGAAGAGCTTTTTTAGAAGAGCTATAACAAATTTCTCCCACACCATGAATACTAGGAAGGCTAAAGAGAAGTCCATGAACTAAGGACACACGCCCTGTACACTACTAGAGTCTAGTCCTATATACCATACTGGACCTCATCGCTTCAAGAGTAGAAAGAAAGAGGCAAGATCCTCGCATACCTAACTTCTGTAGCCATCTTCCCCTCGATACCAAAGTGTTGCATCTCCGACCCCACCTAAAACTCTTGTATAGGAGCCAACTAGATTTAATGTGGGCTTACTCCAGATTTTATTTAATTAAATTAAATAAATTTTAGGTTTATAATTAATGCTATGGTGCAATATATATAGTTTTAGTTGTGTATTTATTTTGACTATTTATTGCTCAACTTAGATAGATAGACTATGTGTGCCTTTATTGAGAAGTTGAGAGGGGCTAGGACATATAGCGCACCTTCCCTACTCAGCTCAGGGTTGGGCACACTTTTTTCATCGAAAACCAATCAACGACAAAATAAAACCAAACCAAACTTTACTTTTCTTCAGCTATGGTGCCAATGTCAGTTTTAATTTTGGTTGGCTCGGTGATTGGTATCAGTGTTGGTTTTCGAGTTTGCAACACCAAATCGTTGATAAAAATGAAGTCTATCACATTGTGTCACAAGCCCATTATCCACTTTGGCTCACGAATGGAGACCAACATACACATGTCTAACTGTGATCTTAGTTATCCTCGTTCCCTACCTACTCCTCCTGTGTACGGCCGCATGGGTAAGCACATCACTCTCCCTTCATCAATCTTGATCCTAACATCTATATCTCTATCTCCCTCTCTCTCCCTTTCCTAGATCTAGCCCCAAGGAGTGTCAAGCATGGCACATGAGCAGTTGTGGATTGCAAAGAGACCAAAAAACTATATGCAAGGCTACTGGCAAGTGGTTGTTTTGTGGGGTTCTTCCATGAGAGTGTCGCACATTGTGCGCTACATAGGGCTACACACGAGTGAGCGACAAGGCGAGCTGTAAGGAGTCGAGGATTTCAGTAGCTTTCTATGTGTTGTGATGTTTTGGTTTTGTTCATTACCGCAAGCCGCAAGGAGCAACTTAATTGGCTAAACCGACACCCAAGTCATTTGTTCTTATTCTCTTGTGCACTGACCGTTTGCTGATTTCTTGGCACCAAAGTTTTTTTTAAAAAAAATACACCGAGAACTGAATACACCTGTCGGGTGCTATGTATTTTGCTTTGCTGCACATTTGTTCTTATTCTCTCCTGCAGATGCTTATAACCTCCTGTACCATTGGCTCCTATAGGCCTTTGTCGTAGGATTTATCTTGTGGCTCTGGCAGCTGCAATGGCAGAGGACAAGGAGAATGATCTCTTTTGGGCAGCGGTGGAGGAGGAGGAGAAGGATATCTCTTGTGGGGCGACAAGGAGGGCAGCGAAGAAGCCCTAGGAGGTGTCAACAAATGACTGTTATCATTGTCGTCATCTTCTGAAAATGAGTCCTCTGATTAACAAACTTTATGTAGCGTTTGCGCCACGTCACAAGGTTGCCCTTGTTGCCACCAAGTGTCGGCTTGTCTTCCCTGGGGCCGGGTTCAGCGGCAGAGGATAGGTATGGCCAATCTGGGCCATGGCCACACCTCTGGGTTCTTTTTTTTTTCTTAATAATCATACAGTAATCCGTGGCTAAATTGGTTCATACATCATTAGTTTTCCCTAATTCATTGATGGCGTTGTTATGCATTATATAATAATATCTCACACCGCCCTCAAGAAATAAATGAGGGTAAAGATCTTACACTGAACTGAAGATGAGAGGGAGTTTTTGGCATCAGAATATTGCAGCTTTAGTTGTCTTTCTTTCTTCTTTTTACATATGTGGAGACTCGAGGACTTAATAAGGACATAAGATTACATAAAGCGGCGCATGGTAAAATTGGGCTTGTGCACATAGGAGTATTTTATTACCATTCTATTCTTAAGTGTCGAGGTGCTAGTGACGCCAAAAGGTACGGTGATGCATGATTTAGTAGTATTTTGTAGTTAGGCAGCCAGCCTAGGCACAATCCAAACAAGATTCCACGAAAAGGCAGCAGTGTATATATGCCCGAATCCCTAGTATATATGCTCCCGAATCCCTAGTATATATGCTCGTTCCTACTAATGTACTCTCTCTGTGTGTGTGGGCACCCTTTGGGGGAAAATAGGGAGGGAATCCATGCCTTCGCAGCTCAAATGTGTATTATTGTGGCTCAACGCATTTTATTTGTAAAGCAAACATACTTTGTTTATTTAATCCAGAGAAATCATAACTCGATCGGCACGATGGTGTTATTATGTATATAATGCCTGAATATGGTACATATAATGCAGGAATGCCAAATCCACAACGAATCCAGCCTATCCATGTTCTTTGTCCCTAGTCGACTAGATCAGCATCAATCTTTCAATGTCGAATGGTCTCGTCGCTACGAGCCATGCACACTGGAAAGTAAATAAATTATTATTTACATATATTCGACGGGCACAATTCCATATCAGTCATGCATGGAGCTTATTTGGTTTCTGCAGCGGTGAAGCTTGTTTAATACACTGCTGACTGCTTCAGGAATATATGCACACAGGAGTGAAGAAGATATAAATATATGCATTGCATGTGGCATCTGGTAGCTTTGTCTTTTTTATCTTCATTATGTGCACCACATCATCATCACTAGTACATGGTTGTACAAAATCGATATATTTAGTGCAAGATGGCAAACTTAAGGAGTCAATGAAACAATAATATACATACCTCCTATTACTATTTGGTATATGTACTGTAGCATTGCATAATTATCCATGCAACTTTTTTTAATAAAAATAGTCAACAGAGTGTTTCGTCTTTTTTTATCTTCATTATGTGCACCACATCATCATCATTAGTACATGGGTGTGCAAAATCAATATATTTAGTGCAAGATGGCAAACTTAAGGAGTCAATGAAACAATAATATACATACAATGAAACAATAATATACATACCTCCTATTACTATTTGGTATATGTATTGTAGCATTTCATAATTATCCATGCAACTTTTTTTAATAAAAATAGTCAAAAGAGTGTTTCACATCTGATATATCTCTAGAAAAATAAAAGCCATTACAATCGATAGACACAAAGACACAAAATGACTTGTAAAAAACAAAAGTACATGAAAGACCAAATCGGTCATCTTCTTTCAGATGTTCACTGTCTACTGTCTACCGGAGTTTAAATATAGCATTGCAAAGACAACAAAGAAAAGTGCTCTTAGTTGAAGATGACAATGAAATTATGTGTGCCGAACTAGAGTTTTCGTTGTGTCGGGATATCCTAAGTGCTTGTGCTATCTTTGACCAGACAAGTGTGGATTGTTTCACAGTTCCGCACGCCAACCCAACCTTCGGCTGCTGTGTGAATTGTGATGAAAACGCAGACGTTGGCACTATCGTAGACTAGGCGTCAGTTAATTCTTACAAAAATAATCATTTTGAAGCGAGAAATTTTCTTCTCTCAGTAGACTTATGTCGCGCTTATTAGATACTACTACTACTACATATCATAAATTTTGACCAAATTATTGGTAAAAAATTATAAAATTTAAATCTTGATATGTATTAATAAACCGGACGGAGTGAATATTTTTGTTTGAATTATCTCTCTTTTCACATTTTCAGTGTCTACTATATATGTAAGGTAGGTAGATTAGAATTGATTGCGTTATGTTTAGTAGATAATATGTCTCGATGCACAAGGTGTAATTAACGTATACTTCTGATCTAAAACAACCCACTTTCTACGTTTCTGTACATGTAGTTATTCCTGGAGTTTTTTTGTTTTAAAAACATTGTTGATTTTTTTTTCTCATTAACTTTAGGATTGGTGTGCTCTCAGCGATGCAAACTGAGAAGAGGATCAAGTTCTCAATTTGGCATAGATGCTTGCATGTTTCTACATTTATTCATTCTTTTAATGGTAGGAGGAGTGTCCATCTCGACAGGAGACGTCTCTGATGACTTCATTAATTTTGAAATCTGTCAGCTCAGTCTTTCGAATATGCTCATATAAGTAAAAAGGCTTGTATGTTCCTAGGAGGTGATTATACATGCACATTTGTTGACATCATCATTATTATGCAATAACTAGTCTATTGATTGATCTGTGCTCTCGCATGCGGGCTAATATTTTAGAAGATATAAGTAGTCACTATTTAGTCAACTCACTAATAAAGAGCTACTTATATTGAATTATATATTTTTATTTATTTATTTTGTAACACAATAGACATAATATATATTTTGTAGTATATATCCAGTTATTATAAAATTAAGAATTAACTTTTTCAAGGGATTGATGTATATGTTTGTCATCTATATTAATATTTTATTTCTTTACATGACACCTCTCTATACATTTAAAATATGTAATTAGTTTGAAACTCTACTGTTAGCTATATGGTGGTTCGTGTCGCATCATACATCTTTTTGAAGTCATTAATCTAAATTTTGATTTAGTAAATTTTATTCTTAAGGATTGCTAAAAAATTTTCTCCGCTCAAGTTAAGTTGAAACTTTATGCTTATTGTACTTTTTCACTAATTCTCCTTTTTGCACTTATTTAAAATAAGGGAAGATTTGTTGTATGACACCCAAATTGGCCTTTTTTTTTTGGGTAGTGGACATGCAAAATGGAGCAGGTTCTTGTCAAATTTGTTAAAGAACATTTTGTCTAATAAAAATAATTTTATAAAATAGATATAAAATCATATAAGTGTCCAAAAATTGTACATAATATCTCTCCTCTCCCTTCTTCTATTGCTTTCGCTGTGCGTGTCCAAGGGCGGCTGCTGTCCAAGGGTGGCTGCTAGGGCTTCCAAGGAGGGAGGAACTAGTCAGCCTTGATTAGAGTATTACGGTGGGGGAAGAGGAAGAAAAAAAAAAAAAGACCCATGCAGGCCACGGCGAGCACTCGGACTCGGCCCGGAGAGAAAGGAAAAAAACTGCACGCTCTCATGGTCCCAAAAGAGCTGGTCACGGCAATATGAAATTGAATTGGCCAAATACTGTACTATTCTATTTTTCCTTCTTATTTACTCCCTCCATCTCTAAATAAGTGTCACTGTGAGATATGTGCCACAAGTTTAACTTGATTTATAGAAAATACGTGCAATATTTATATCCTCAAATAATTTTGTTAAAAAACTAGATCCAAAAAATCTTTCCGATGATACTAATTATGATACTAATCGATGATATTTATTATTTATTAAAATTGCTGGCAGTTATTTCTCAGGAATCGAAGCGAGAGTTATTTAGAGACGGAGGGAGTATAATTGTAGCATCTGATGTAACTCCCATCATACGATGTCGGTTTTTTTTTTTTTCTTTTATGGCTCAACTCTTCAGGAATAATACGATGTCCGATTAGTGCGACTAGGTAGCCAAACGGAAAGCAGTCAATTTTTGGGTCTCTTATTATATATAAATCTATAAGTCAGTTCCGTTCTTCTGTTTGCTTTCTGTTGTGCGTGTACAAGGGTGGCTGCTAGGGCTTCGGAGGGAGGAACTTGTCAGCCTTGATTAGATTAAGGTAAGAAAAAAAAAAGCCCCCACGCAGGCCACGCGCCAAGCACTCGGTCTAGGACAGGAAAAGCAAAAAAAAAAAAAAAAAAAAAAAAAGGCACGCTGATTGGTCCCAAAAGATCTGGTTACGGCAATATACGAAATTGAATTGGCCAAATACTGTACCTGATGTTACTGAACTATTCTATTTTTTCCTTCTTATTAAACCTAGCAACTGATATAACTTCATCATGCCATGTCCGATTAGTGCGACTAGATAGTCAAACAGAAAGCATTCAATGAGGTCGACACATCACCGCTGGTCTCCATTAATTCATCCATCTGATTAACGGATCAAAAGTCTAATTTTTAGTTTCTCCTCAAATCTAGTCAACCTTTGTTAAAAAACACTTGATCCATATGAAACTTCATTTTTATGGCATTAAATCTCAGCGTATTACATAACCTCTTAAGTTTGCATTCGGCCTACCCATATGTAGTGTTGTTGAACCTCATTAAAAAAATAAATAAAAAATATCTCTCAAATCTATATGTAAATTCTAATATATGTTATTAAAAAATAAATTAATATCCATAAAGTATAATACATATATTTAATTTTAAATTATAAACTTCTGCAATTGTGAAACTAAATAACCATAATGCTATATTCCACATGTATTAAATAAATATGTATACACTAGGATAAAGATTTGTTTTAATAACCTACGAAGCATGAAAAATATTCACTTACCAAACTACATAGCAATAATACTGATAGTTTGCTTAAGTTTATATTAATATTCTATGATAATAATTTTAAATAATTTTATACAAGAAACGTCATGTCATATCAAAAGTTGATAAAAGAAACGCCATGTCATATCAACACTAGTAATTTTTGTGAATATCAATATTAGTAATTTAATTTTAAGCACACTATGATATAGAGAATAATAATGTTCATATAATCATGTGATATAGTAAATTCAACATGTTCAGTGCCAGAATGCAAACTGAGTTTAACATATGTGAAAAACAATACTGGTAAGATCTAGATTCTTTTTAATAAATAGAGTTTATGAAGAATGAAAGGTAGAAAACACAGGGATTTCTACTTAACATGTGAAAGTGCAAAGCTAAAATATAGATTTATGATGTCATGAAAAGGTATGTAAAAATATTTTGTGCATCTTAAGATTATGATTCGACTAAATGCATACCAGGCTAGAAAAAATAATAAATGATAGAAAATTTAACTAGAGGTTTCCAATGAAACGTGCATGTTAATCCTCACACAATACCCGATAGAAAAACAAAAGATATATAGATCCTAGATATTCTCACAAAAGTCTGGAATATTTGACCTGGTTTTGATTTGGTCTTCCCGGATCTTGATTGTTCTTTTTTCTTTCCATGAAAAATCCTTGCGGTATAACTCTGGTCTTCTACTCATGAAAGGGCATTTTTGCTGCGGTGAGCCACACGACCATAGCATGTAGATGGATAATTGGCCCCTACTTTCTGCCACCATGTTCCCTGCTGGTAGAGTACTTGTGCTCTACACCTATACATATGCCCAAGTAATGGTGTCTGGACCAAATGATAGGATTGTTGAGCACCATGCAATTAGCATGAAGGCGGGGCCACCCACTAGCTAAACTATTCGTCTCTGATGTGCTACTACTACCCTTTGTGGCTTTGTCCACTCACTCACCACATACTATCTCTCTTGCCATTGCCACCATATATGCAGGCGATATCCTTCTTGTATTGGCTCATGAGAGCACGCAGTTTCATCATCGTCCTTCTCTCCATAGAAACACTCTACCTGCTTCTTGTTCTACTCCATCATCTCCCTCCCACCGTACCACCCTCCTCGATTATTACCTCCCTCCTCCATAGCTTCGATATCTCTCGCCGATCGATTCCCTCCTGGAATCAAATCCGATGCGGCGGCCACCACCACCACACCACCACCATTGCCAACCCAAGTGGCGTCCTCGTGTGAGGTTGGCAGCGAGCTACATCAGCTTGAAGCCTAGGGCGCGCAGTATATCTCGGAATGTGCTGTCCTCCAACAGCCGCGAAGCGATTCTCTCCCTGGAGCCGCGCCTATAAAACCATCGCCATGGCTCCCCCTCCCAACCCCCACCACAGCTAGCTAGACGACGATCACATCACTGTCATCGATCGAGCTCGATCGGTCGGTCGGTCGCGCCCCGCCGACGGCGGCGGCATAACCAGAGCTAGCTAGAGCTAGCCAGCCAAGCCATCTGCCATCATGGTGAAGTTCTCCAAGCAGTTCGAGGGGCAGCTCGTCCCCGAGTGGAAGCATGCCTTCGTGGACTACTGCCTGCTCAAAAAGGACCTCAAGAGGGTGCAGCACGCCCGGCATCAGCATCATGCTGCTGCCGACCGTTGCGATTGCGAAGCAGGCCTAGCCGACACACAACAAACGGCCGCCGGTCGTCATCACGCGGAACGGGCCTCTAGCTCTCTGTCCCAGTGGCTCTTGGACAGGCTCCCTGCTGCTGCCGCTCTCTTCTTCGGCTCCTCCAATGCTCCCAATCCCAACAATGGGCTCATACACGTACGATACGAACCGTATTATTCTTCGACCTGTACATGCACACGCGCCATGCGTCCATCCATCATAGTCCTATGTTCTTCTGTCTCCTAGACCTCACGTGAAAAAGAATCTTGTTCTCTCGTTCGTTCGTGACACATATACATATACTGCACGCAGGTGCACCGGCGGAAGCTGGCGGGGTCGGCGAGCAGAGGAGGCGGCGGCGACGAGTACGAGACGGAGATGCTGGAAGCGTTGTCCGACGACGAGGAGGCGGCCGCAGCGCGGGAGTTCTTCGCGCGGCTGGACGCGCAGCTGAACAAGGTGAACCAGTTCTACAAGGGCAAGGAGCAGGAGTTCCTGGAGCGGGGCCGCTGCCTGCGGCGGCAGATGGACATACTCGCCGACCTCAGGGCGGCCACCAGGGCCAGGGACAGGGACGACCCCTCCGTCGCCTCCGCCTCCGCCTCCGGTGAGTGTACACGTTCTATCCCTGATCGACATGGCACGAGTGCGTCGTCGTCGTCGTGTCGTATGGCGAGAGAGCTAGCGCGAGGTTACGTGAGACGACATGGCACGCAGCCAACGCGGCGAATACTCTACCAGGTGAGGTTACGTGACTGCTAGATGAGTGGTGAGGTCAGGTCCGCCGTCCATGTCGAAAGCTTTGCTTGAGACTTGAGAGCCGTGTCTGGTGGCTGGTGAGCAAGGAGTCACTAAGCCCTGCCTGCCCAGGAATAATATTGGCCACCTCCGTCCCTTTTTATCGTCTCATCATGCATCGTGTGGGATGTCTTTAGTTAGTTGTGTCTGCATTTGGTACGATCACATTGTTTTATTCCATCCCCGACTTTATTTAGTGTTGCCTTATTACTAGCTTTTAGAACCTCTTTAAGTTCAATCTTCGTATGTACGAGTCTGCATAGTAAAAAAAAAAAAAAAAAAAAAAAAAAACACCTGCATTCACAATAGTCACATGAGTAAATACAGTACTAGATATTATATTATATATAGATAATAACATCTGGATGCCTGCCTCTGTGATTCTACAAAGATAAGAAGCATCAAACAAAATTCCATGCATTATTTGTGCTGCTAGTAGATAGATTAGATCATGACTCCTGAAAAGGCAGAATTCCTTCCTTTCAATAATACTAGTACTAGTACGACAGAGCATCTCTAGTTTATCATCGTGGTTCCTCAGTGATAATTAAAACAATAATCTTGACATAAATCCATTCCTTCATATCACCTTTTTTTTTGTTCCTAATACATGCTACTCAAAACAGAGGATGAGTCCACAAGGTATGCGATGACGTCAGCGTCAGACACGGACCCGCTCCAGCTGAACGAGCAAGCCGAAACCGAAACCACGCCGTCGACCAACGACCCCGCCGGCGCCACCACGGCTCAAGAGGACCACCAGCAGCAGCAGCAGCAGGATCTAGAAGGCTCTGGAACCTTCGCGGGGGAGGCCGTTGGGCGGGTGCGGGAGGAAGAGCCTGAAGATCAGCATCCCCCTGACCACCCCTTCCAGGACGATCTCCGCGCTGACGGACATCCTGTGGGACGAGCTCGCCAGCCACAGCCAGTTCTCCAAGAAATGCAACCCCGACGGCGGGAAGCAGAGCATCGTCAACAAGACCAAGCTCCGGCACGCGGAGAAGATGATCAAGCGCGCCTTCATCGAGCTCTATAAAGGCCTCGGCTACCTCGCCACCTACCGGTACTAAGCGCCGGCATTCCTTCATTGTTCTCCTGCAGTTGATCAGATCCTTACATGGCGAGTGGCAACACTGAATGTTTGTGTTTTGGCAATGTGCAGGAGCCTGAACATGATGGCATTTGTCAAGATCTTGAAGAAGTTCGAGAAGATCACTGGGAAACAGGTCCTGTCCGTATACCTCAAGGTGGTCGAGAGCTCCTACTTCAACAGCTCCGATGAGGTACATTTTGCTCTGCCTCTGTCAGTCTACGAGTATTCTGTGTGGAGCACTGAAGCTGACGAGCAGAGGACACTTTGCTCTGCTCTTCCATCCGAGTTCACTGCAGGCGCTGAAGCTGATGGACGAGGTGGAGGACATCTTCGTCCGGCACTTCGCCGGCGACAACCGGCGCAAGGCCATGAAGTACCTCAGGCCAGCGCAGCGCAAGGACTCGCACGCCGCCACCTTCTTCACGGGGCTCATGGCCGGCTGCTTCGCCGCGCTGTTCGTTGGCTACTGCGTTATGGCGCACATGGCAGGGATGTACTACTACTCCTCCACGCCGCCGCCGCCGCCGCTGCCGCGCGCGCGCGGTGTCACCGTCGGTGGCGGCTTTGGCGACTCGGTGTCGGTGTACATGGAGACCGCGTACCCGGTGCTGAGCATGTTCGCGCTGCTGTTCCTGCACCTGCTCCTCTACGGGTGCAACATGGTGGCGTGGCGCCGGTGCCGCGTCAACTACGCCTTCATCTTCGAGTCGTCGCCGGCCGCCGGGGAGCTCAGGCCCCAGGACGTGTTCCTCGTCTGCGCCGCGTCCATGGCCGCCGTCGCCGGCGTCATGTTCGCGCACCTCGCCCTCGTGCTCAGGTGGGGCTACCACGCGTCGCCGACGCACGTCCAGGCCATCCCCGGATTCTTGCTCCTGGTGAGCCTCCTCTGGCTGTGCCTATTACTGCTACAATTATTGTTGTTCTTTCTGATGCTCCTCGTGTCCTCCTGACTGCTGGAGAATCAAATTGAAGAACATGCTTTGTATATGCTCCTGAAGTCCTGGTCGAGAATGAGAATCATGGAATGTGTTCGATGCATTGCATTGCAGGTGTTCCTGCTGCTGCTGTTCTGCCCGATCAACATCGTGTACCGGGCCAGTCGGTTTCAGTTCCTCAGGATACTGAGGAACGTTGTGTTGTCGCCGCTCTACAAGGTACAGCATCCATCAGCAGCACTTGCACTTGTTCTGTTCTTCTGACTACTTATTCTGATACGAGTCTTTGCTTTGCATCATCTTCTTGGGACCAGCCAGACTGGACCAATGCACACACAGCCTGATTGTTTCTGAATACTTACAGGTTGTAATGGTGGACTTCTTCATGGCCGATCAGCTTTGCAGCCAGGTGCCTATGCTACGAAGCCTGGAGTACATGGCCTGCTATTACATCAGTGGGAGCTACTGGACGCAGGAGTACGGCTACTGCACCAACACCAAGCACATCAGAGACCTCGCCTACGCCGTCTCCTTCCTGCCTTACTACTGGAGAGCCATGCAGGTACTGACGACGAGTTCGTTCCTGCCTGCTGCATGCAGAGTGCAAGACTGCAGAGTCCCTGAACTGTCTGAACTAACTCTGAATGTCTGAAATGTATTGTTGTTGGGTGTGCAGTGCGCAAGGAGGTGGTTCGACGAGGGGGACACGAGCCACCTGGTGAACCTGGGCAAGTACGTCTCCGCCATGCTCGCCGCCGGCGCCAAGGTGGCGTACGAGAAGGACAGGAGCCTGGCGTCGCTGTCGCTCCTCGTCGCCGTGTCGAGCGGCGCGACGGTGTACCAGCTCTACTGGGACTTCGTCAAGGACTGGGGCCTGCTCCAGCCCAACTCCAAGAACCCCTGGCTCAGGAACGACCTCATCCTCAAGAGGAAATCCATATACTACTTGTCAATGGTACGTACCACCGTGCTGAACACAAGTGCTCATTCAGAGTTTCAGTCTGTCCGACTGAGAGATATATATCGAGGATCAAAACAGAACTCTGATCACGCACGAAAATTAGGAAAGAAAAAAAAACACTTTGCACATGGTATCGGATAATTTGAATTTTCGATCAAAAGGTCTAGATGGATGAGCGCGCTGTTTGTTCTGCACTAGTGAAGCATCACGTTCCAGAAGAACCAATGGCTGGAATGAAATGTTCTGATTCCTGTCTGAACTTTTTTTTGCAGGGACTCAACCTTGTGCTGAGGCTTGCTTGGCTGCAGACTGTAATCCATCCAAATTTTGGGGGTTTGGATTCTAGGGTCACTTCCTTCTTTCTAGCGGCCCTCGAGGTGATCCGGCGAGGGCATTGGAACTTCTATAGGTAAAAAAACCTTATCATACTATAGTTCCGCACAGTCTCATTCTTGAACAACAACAAACACATTGAGATTCGAGAGTAAGAGACTGAAACAGATGTTGAAAATTTCAGGTTGGAGAATGAGCATCTGAACAACGCTGGCAAGTTTCGGGCGGTAAAGACGGTTCCACTGCCTTTTCATGAAGTGGACGAGGACTAATGCACAGCTACTGAACCATCTGACCATCACTGATAGATCAAAACACTTTGTACCTTCAACATTCGGCTGAAATTTTTTCGAACTCGAGAGGTGGAGAATTGTTCAGGTCCTTAGCTGTTCATGCGTGTAATTCCTTCAGGGAATGGCATCCCGGCTCTGCAGAACCGAAGATGCTCAAATCATTTGTTCGTTCCTAGATGCGTCAACATGTAAATAAGACTATAAGAGGCATCGATCGCATTTCGCAGTAATTTGGCTGAGCAAGTGTGAGTCTTTATTCCAAAATTAACGAAAAAAATGGATACAGAACATGTCAAAAAATTACCACAAGCCACAATCCAATGGTTCCTACTATAACAAATCCCGCAGATAAACCTCACCGGCCTATGATGGTGCAGCGTGAACAGAAACACAAGAAACAATTACACCATGAGCTGGTAAACTGATGTATGGATCTCTCTCTCTCTGGATTTACATTTACCACGCTAGCGACAGCAAAAAGTGCCGCCATGGCGGTCTGCAGGACGACGGAGGCCCAGTGCTGGTGCTGCTGCCGGCTGCTCGCATTCTGCAGAAAAGAAGCAAAAAAGACATGGTGATCATTCCCACTGAAAATGTGAAGTGCTCTCGTCTGATAGGACAGTGATTCGAGCATTAATTACCACATCGGACGCTGACGGTGCAGGGCCGGACACGTCCTCGAGATCAGCCGGCGACGGCGCGGCGGGAGCAGGCGGGCTGAGCGGCTGCGGCGCCTCCGCGGGCGCCTCCTTCTTGCCTTTCTGCTCCTTCTTCCTCCTCTTGTGCTTGTTCTTGCCCTTGGACGGCGCCTCGGCGGGCGGCAGCTCCGCGGGGGCCTGGGCCACGGGCGGGGGCGTCTTCGCGGGAGGCAGCGCCGCGGGCGCCGTGGCCGGGGCCGTGGCCGTCGGCGGAGGCGCCGCGGCGGGCGGCAGCGTCGCGGGCGGCGTGGCCGGTGGAGGCGTCGCGGGAGGAGGCGTGGTCGGCGGCGGCGTCGCCGGCCGGGGGTTTGGCCGGCGCGACCGCGGGCGCGACCGGCGCCGGCTTTGCTGGCGCGACAGGGGTGGCGGTGGGCGCTGGCGTTGTTGGGGTGGCGGTGGGCGCTGGCGTTGTCGGGGTGGCGGTGGGCGCCGGCGTCGCTGGGGTCGTGGGTGCAGCCGGGGTTGTCGGTGCGGCCGGTGTCGTGGGTGCGGCGGGGGTCGTGGGTGTGGCAGGGGTTGTCGGTGCAGCCGGAGTCGTGGGTGCAGCGGGGGTCGCCGGTGCAGCCGGAGTCGTGGGTGCGGCAGGGGTCGTGGGTGCAGCGGGGTCGTCTGCGCCACGGCGGCGGCGAGGTGGAGCGTGAGGAGGGCGCCGAGCACGGCGAGGCGGCGCCATTGCCGGAGCAGCGGCGCGGCCATGCTGCTGGCGGTGGCGGTGTCTGCTTGATGGGGTGCCTGCGGATGCTGAGCTCGCTGGTGGGAATGCGATCAATGGATCTCGGGGCGATGAGGAGCGTAGCAAGCGAGCAGAGTATATAGGAGCCCTGATCGAGCGTGCGTGTGAGCGCGCGCGGGACGTATGGAGGAGAGTATGGTAGTGGCTTGGGAGTGAAGGGAGTCGGGTGAGCGTGCAGCGCGACGCCAATGGCGACACGACAACTGCATTTGCCATGCTAACCGACTGCCTTGTTCTAGTTCCTAAACCTTTTTTTTCCTGCCTTGCTTAACTAAACCGATTAAACGGGCAACAGAAACTGCCTTTTTGCCTTTGAAAAACCTGCGAAAGTTAATTATTCTATTCGGCTATTTCATTTCATCTTCCTCCTCTAGTGGATCTCTTCTTCCTCAATCTTCTCCAAATCTAAATTGGGTGGGACTATCGCCACCATGCATTTGTAGGCACCCACCATAGATTCATGCCATGTGTCCAAACATAATCTCTTTAATAGTGGGTTGATAAATTTGCCAGACTTTTGCCATACGTGTGACCAACTATTTTTTTGGCCCCTTAGAGCATATCCAAGAGTTTTTTTTAAAAAAATCACCCTTTAAATCAGCACTTAGAGAGCCACCTGCATAAAGAAAACACTTTCTAACTCTTCAATAACTTTTTTATATTTTGTACACACTCTAGAAAGCCATTATCCAAAATAGACGATGACTATATTTAGTTTGCAATTAAATGAAGTTGTTGAAGGGTACTTTTCTATCAAAATCTCTATTACTAACAATATGCAGAAGGATATAATGTTTCTTGAAGATGCTCTTAGGCATAGTTGACAAAGAAATTAGTCAATGATAGATGAAGCAAACACCAACTTAAGAAACTATACATGGCACATCTAAATGATAATGAACCAAAGAAAATTTTAGGTCAAGGTAACTTTTAGTAGAGGCAATACTAAAGGATAATTTGAATTAATCAATAGACGACCACTTTAAGGACATTTTATCGTTTCAAACTATAAGACAATTTTGATTTCTCCAAATATGATTCTTCTTCTATGTACTTAGATATACATCAGTAAAAGCAATGTATCTAGAAAACTTAAAACATCTTATAATTTGGTATGGAGGGAGTAGATTTCATACTAGCGTAGGATTACACATTGATATGACAATATTAGACACGGAGTAAGTTAAAACATCTTCAAAATTTCATCGAGACTTTCTTCAATTCCTCAGCCCAATAAAAAGGTCACGGAGTAAGTTAGGGCCACTACAATAGTGGAACAAATGTTGAGCAGGGCGCGCGATGAGGCATCGGCAAGGAGCCAAGGATGATGAGGATAGGCAAGGGGGAAAATTCATGTAGTGGTCTTTGTGATATCTAACAAATCAGAGGTAACTACAATCTTAGAGAAAGTTTTCTTTTGGAAGACAGATATATATAGAAACTGAAAAAAGACAAGAGTAGAAGGTGAAGGGGAAGAGGGGTCACGTGTAGGATAGGTGAGGACAGAAAAAAGCACACAAAAATAAGAGTGCATAAGAAAGACGAAAAAATGTTTGAGCCTTGAATGTAATAGCATGTTTGACATAGGTTCTTGTGGCCTCTCGGTTTCTTTTGCACCCTGAACTGTAACAGCACTATTTATACAAGCTATTTTTTTCTCTCTCCTAGCGAAATGAACTAGAAGTCCAAAGAAATCACGTTCCATGCCTCCTCTGATACATAGTATGGAGCCAGGCCAGATAAAACCGGGCCAAACAAGACATATTTGATTGGGTGAGGTGGGGGCAGCCGGGCACACGCGAGGAGGGTAAACAAAAATGAAATATGGTATAAATAATTATTAAAACCTGCATTTGCTTTCTATGCGCATAGCCTTTCAAGCAAAGGTGCCGATACAGAAAGAGAACAAGGACACCAATAACCTTTTTTGATATTGGTACTTTTGGATCTTTGCTTCAGAACATGATAATGCAAGCAGTCATATATATGAATATGAATGGTAGTTGATGTGTCTTGGTGATGGCGACGCATGTAGCCGTATGTATCCCTCTATGCAGTACTGTACTTGTGTGCATCGAAACATCCTGCGAGTTCCGGTATTGGCTGGTCGTGCGTACAACATACTTAGGAGTTTGTTTGGAGTTTGGATCAGACGGCATTTTTATCAATTTGATCTTATTGGTCTTGTTTGGTTAGCTCTCGGAATAAACCTGTAAACCATTCCAGCTGATACCATTCAACAAGCTGATCAAATATTATACAAAACAGTGAAGTATTACGGCTGACACCCTCTGTTAATTTCCAGTTTCCCGTTCAAATATTATACAAAACAGTGAAGTATTACGGCTGACACCCTCTGTTAATTTCCAGTTTCCCGTTCCTCTCGCTAGCAAACATATATAAAGCAGGAAGAGGGGACACTGGACAGTGACAAGAGACCAGCACCAGATCCTGGTTCTATCCATCGCCAGCTGCTAGTCAAAATAGTTGCTTGCATTCCACGATCGGGCCGAGACGAAAATAAAGGGGACAATTCGAGACGGTTTTCTTACTGCACGTCGGTGGAATTAACTTGTGGTGACCGTCGACGTCACATTTTTCCCGTTCCAGCTCAGCTCGATCAGGTTTACCAACGAACGCAAGCAAGTAGTAGCTCGACGTGTTAGGTCTACCTCGTTGCTTGCGCGGTTTGGTGAAATGTGTAAGGTGACATGTCGCTGCGCGCTGCTGATCATCTGCTCGCTTGCGCTGCACGGGAACACACTCTGTCCTCCGCCAGCACACATGAAAAAAGAAGGTGCATATATATCCTTCTATATATGGATTAGCCGGCGTTGCATTTGCGTCTAGGAATGAGAACAAATACACACACTGACACACTGCATAAGGCTTTCGGTTGTTCTTATAGGAGCTAGCGAGGTTATATATGTTCGGTTTGCTCGCCTGCACTAGCTGCAGACATTGTTTGTGATCATTGATCAAGGCATTTTGTGTATGTGATCAAAGCTTTTTTCAAGTGATAAACCTTTGCAATGTTATTAGATAGTGATAACATAGCAGAGCTCCTGCTGAAATTTCTAAAAGAAAAGAAAAGAAAAGAAATAAGTAGGAGCTAGCAGCCAGGCTGTGTGGCTGTGTGGAGGAGCAGTCGGAATTAACAGCTGAACGATATATAGATATCGTCGCGTTCTAATCATGGGTTAGCTAGTCAGTCACGTCCCTCACTTCCTGCTACTGGTGGTGCTTGATATGTACTGCAGATAGTTCCGGAACCTTAACAAAAGATGGCCTTGGAACCAGATTGTTAGTAGCGGGTTTCCCCCCTTTTTTCACGTTTTTATAAGGGAAGGCTAAGAGTGACTCGCAAGGGAAGAAGCATGGGATCAAATGATCCAGTTTTAGATGGAGTGTATTTGTTTCTTCAAAAATTAAAAAACACTAAATTTCGAAGGTTGACATCACTGCCCCAGCCCAAGAAATTTTATATGAGATAGGCCGGCTAGAAACACCACAATGGCAGGCTGCGCTAGAGGCCTAGAGCCCATGGCCATGCGGTGGTGCAACCGTGAATGAGTACCAACTACCAAGCCTATCATAAAAATTAATATACTACCTCTGTCTTTAAAAGGAATAATTATTAGAAACTGTGCCAGTCAAACTTTTTTAACTTTGATCAACTTTATAGAGAAAAGTAATAACATTTATAACATAAATTGAGCATATTAGAAAAATATATTCTATGGTAAATCTAATGATACTAATTTGATAACATAAATCTTAATGTTTTTTTCTAAAAATTCGGTCAAATTTTAAAAATTTTGACTTAGGACAACTCTAAACAATCATTCTTTCAGGAACAGAGGGAGTAATAATAATAATAATAATAACTTGTATATTTTGCTCAAAAAATATTTTCAAAAAATAGAAAAAACATGTATACTAAAATTTAAAAAATGAGGAAAAACAAAACACCTTGTCAGTTTGTCACGATCTTCGCTTAAAAACAAAAAAGATAAAATAGAAAATCTTATCATGACCGCTGAGCGCGGATGATGGGCGAGTTCGTTCCGTTCCGCTTCATCCCACTCCGTTACGTCTTGTCTCGTCTGCCAACGCACCGCGGCGTGGCGATGCCGTGGTGGAGCCTCTAGGGAAGCGAGCCGTGCCCGTCTCTCCCAATCCACTCCGTACTCGGCCGGCGCTCCTCCCCCGCCGCCGCCGGAATCCGGAAGAGCAAGTGGCAGCGAAGAGCGAACACACTCGCCACACCCTCTCGGCTCCTTCGCTCGCAGCTAGCTTGGCATAAAATCCACGAACTCTGCTTCCTCTTCTCGCTCTTGCTCCCGCAGCTCTGGAGTGCGCTCATCGCTGCCGGCAGCGATGCATATTCACCTACAACTTCCTTATTGCGATCAACCCATCGATCGATCATGGCGTCGTCGAGTACTAGTGCGATGGCAACCAGGACCTCAAGGCTCGAGATGCCTGCATCGTCGGTGTAGCCCGCACGCCCATCGGCGCCCTCCTCGGATCGCTCTCGTCCCTCCCCGCCACCAAGCTCGATCGGCTCCATCGCCATCCAAGGTACGTACCCGCCGCGCCACTCGCTCGTATCCAACGTTTTTTGACTGCTTCAGTTGGGTGGAGCACCACTTCCTACTCAGGACTACGTCGAGGTACAAAACTTGACCCAGTTACAATGCCTACATATCAGCACAGCTCTTTGTAATTACATGCTTATGTAAACTTACAGGCAAATATTGGTACGCAGAATGGACGAAGGGGGAATCGGCAGCGCAACCACACCGATGTGGCGTACACTCCCAATATGAACCTATCGCAACCGAAGCGCCGAAGACGTCCACGTAACCCGTACACCCCAAACTAGTTAGATGTAGTTTGGATTGTATAACTCGGACTACGATGAGTTTATGTTGCTTGGATTATGTTCATAGGATTGCTATGGCCCTGTTTGGATCACTCTAGCTCGGCTAGAGGCTTGAGGTTAGAGTTAGTTTCATACTAACCCAAACTAGCTCTAGCCAAAGAGGTGTTTGGATCCAAGGGCTAATTTAACAATAAATGCACTTTTCTAATCATTTAGCTCATTTAAACCATCTTCTCAGCCGGATTTAGTGTGGCAGGCTATTGTGTGGCCTCCTCTCACACACAAATGACACAAATAAATTATTTTTAGAAATCAAGCATTTAAATCACAATAAATTTAATTTGTCAATACAAATAAGATGTCTCACACAAACTTACAAGTCCTCAATAAAGCTAAAAAAAATTTACATTCCATGAAACAAAGCATAAGCTAACTCATCACGGAAAGCATTCATGTTCACATCTTTAACAAGAGGTTCATCTTCTGGCCATGTTGATGCCGAAGAACTAGGCATTGGGTTATAATTTTCATCGGCATCACAGGCATCAAATTCCCTATCCGCAATTCTGCTCTCTCGAATAAAATTGTGAAGAGCCATACAAGCAACAATAATTCTAGTTTGCTTGTCCTCTGGAAATCTTTGCATGTTCAACAAAATCCTAAACTTCATCTTCAACACTCCAAAAGTTCGCTTTATGACATTTCTAACTTTGGCATGTGTATGGTTGAAGACTTCTTTCATACCTTGGGGCGGCGGGCCATTTAGCCATTGCTCCACATGGTACCTTGTACATCTGTATGGTGAAAGATAGCCCGGCCGGTTTGGGTACCCCGCATCAACCGCATAAAACTTGCCTACATATTTTCAAAGCCAAAAAATGAGACTTAGATGAACAAGTGTAATTGGTTAAAAACTTTTGCAAGACAGGTGAAGTAGCAAACCTGGTGTGGATGTGGAAATTTGTGATGATGAGTAGTTATGGCATCTTTGAAAACTCTCATGTCATGCGCTGAACCAGGCCATCCCGACAACACAAAGGTAAATCTCATGTCAAAATCACAAACAGCGTGCACATTCTGACTAGTCTCATTGTGCCTGTTCAAGTATGGAATCCTCTTACTCTTATCAACCACAACCTTGATGTGTGTCCCATCCATAGCTCCTATGCACTGATTGAAGTGTGGCTAGAATGCTGGATTTTCTAAATTTGGGTGCACCTCTGAAAATGTTGGGTCCTTCGGTCTAATGTTGTGATGTGCTAACTTAAGGAGGCATGTCAAAACTCTGTTAAATGTCCTGCTTACTGTCTCCATAGACCTCCTAAAACGGTTGTCAGCCTGTCTAACTGGCTGTGAGCCACCAACAATCCATAAAAACATAGCAAGAGCCTCTACACAGTTTTTTAGTAGACTTCAACCCATATCTACGGACCAAAGTATTATGCAGTCTGTAAAATAAAGGCCTCTCAACCCTAAACATGTTGTAACATTGGGCATCTCGGGCTAGCGTCTCATGCACCCATTCCAAACCAGAATCTCCAGTGACCCTCTTAGGTAGTTTCAGGAAGTAGTTATCGGAGTACATACCCAAGATAGAAACCAAGTGCAGAATCAAATTTTGTTGCTGCGCCAAGTTACTGGTGTGCAAGTTAAATCTGTAACTGTAAAGCAACTAACAATGTTCCAATAGAGTAACCAAGCATATCTCTGTGTGAGTTGCCCAGAACTCATGATCTGCATCAATTGATCCATCTGGTCTCCTTCCCAACCCTGTGTGCGTTTGCAGGAAGCGCCAGAAAGAGTGGATGTTTCTGAGTACGCCTATTTGGTTCTTTATTTGATCTCGGCTGTACACCAACCTCCTTCTAGCAAGTAAACCATCAACAACAGCTTGGTATCCTTCAGCACTCATTTGTAAACCATTATACGTTCCTGCTCTACGTTGCTCTATGCACAATTCTAACAAGCAAGCATTATTTGAATCATTCCATTTTGCTCGACTTGCATGGCTCACCAGTGGACCGCCGGAGCTCCCTAACTCCTCCATGTCATCCTCCATTGCTTCATCGTCATTATTGTCAAACGGAACGCCGAAGCCGGATGCCTGCCCACGGACGTCGCGGCTGCTAGGTGCCCTCGGTGCTCGGGGACGAGGTATTTGGGGACGCGATGGCCACCGCTGCTATGTGCTCTCGGTGCCGTGTTGGTGCGCTTAGGGACGCCGGCCGACTGCTGCAGCGGCCGAGTTCAAGGCGACGACGAACAGCGCCGCTGCCCCCCGTCGACGACCCGCCCGGAAAGAAGCCACCGTTTCGTCCTCCGTGACCGGCTGCCGCCCGGCGAGGAGGCACCAAAGTTCGTTGTGCCGGGCGTAGGGTGCGCCGAATTCGCCCTCGTATCTCCTTCTCCGACGCGGTGGGCGGTATGGAAGGTTGCGGTGCCCCGGTCGCGGGAGGAGGGGGAGCTCGACGCCGTCGCCTTGGATGAAGTCACCGTACTGCGGTAGCCCCAGGAACTCGTCCGGCACCGACGCTTGTGAGTTCAGATCGAGACCGTCAAGGCCATCATGCTGCGAGGCCCACGCGTTGTCGTCGAAGCCGTCTCCGTCCATGGCAGCCCCAGCTCCTGCACAAACACCAAAAAAAATTTAGTAGCCAAAAAAACCAAGTGCATCCCGTGCCACATCCCGTGCCTACAGAGGGGGGAGGCCGCTGGCTCGTGACACGCCACAGGAGGCAGCGCACCTCGGCCACCAAGCGGCGGCGCACCACCCCAGCCACCAAGCGGCGACGGCCCCTCCCGGCTACCAATCGATGGCGCACGTAGTTAGGTAGGGCGGCGGCGGCTGATCGCTTCCTCGGCCCCAATAAAGAACGGCGGCGGCGGATTCGCTTTTCCTCCTCCGTCCCGACGGCGGCGGCGGATCTGCCTTCCTCGATGCGGACGGGCGCGACAACGGCGGGGGCCCATGGCCATGCCCCACCCGGGGGGGCGTGCCCCCTTGCCGCTTGGTCGAGGAGGACCCCGGGAGGCCGGGCGCGGTGTCAATGAGCGAGGAGGGCGGCGGGGCGACCCCGAGCCGGAGCCACGGGGTGGAGGGCGGCGCGGCGACGCCGAGGAAGGAAGGGAGGAGGAGCCGGGGAGGGGCGGCGCGGGGGGCGTAGCCGGGGATCGCGGGAGGAGGGAGGGACTCACCGCGCCCGGGGCCAGCAGAAGCTGCGGCCGGGCGGCTTCTCCGCCCCGGGCGTGAAGAACGGGCGGCGTCGAAGTCGCGGTTCTTCCGTCGCCTGGATCCCGTGCGACCGAGCGGACGGGGAGAGGATGGACTGATCCCGTGCGGCTGGAGGGAGAGAAAAAAATTAATTTCTGTCGGGCCTCGGCAAACTAGCCCAAGTAATCACCCCTTTGAGGGGATAGTTTTTTGGGGTGGGCTAGTTGCAAAAAACTAGCTCTAGCCGCACGGTTTGGATACTTTTGGGCTAGTTTGGTAAAAACTAGCTCAAACTAGCTAGCTCTAACCCTTGGATCCAAACAGGGCCAAGTACTAATATAACTCAGTCTAGCCCCTGACTACTATGTCTCATTTTTGCGACGATTGCTGAAATGTGAGAACTACCTTTTGCATTGGACGTGGTTAAAGCGCGACCTGTCGCGCCACTGGCGAAGCGCGCGACCATCCTCGCGACTCCGTTCATCTGCGACCCAACGTGCTGCGTGTGCTGACATGCTGTTGGAACCCAGTCAGACCCACTCCCTCCCACCGCACGGCCGCACTCTCTTTTCATTTGAACAGCCTCCGGTATGTCACATGCATGCTGACTGCGAACCATCCGCACACTCCAATGTTGCAAGCATGCTGACGCAAACACAAAGCAAAACATTCTATTTAAACTGATATAACTTTTGAATGATGTATCTATTTTTAATTCTATTTGCATGGTACATTCTAGTGTCGAAACGAACAAAACTAGACTCTATTTACCTATGTTTTTAAAAAACATTTTAGTAATAATTTATATGTAAAAATATATTCTAGAAGAATTATGAAAGAAGTTGCTACCATGTAATACAAAACTTGCTACTCCAAAATTATAATAAAGTTTTTACATGGTATGCACATAGATTGTTACTATATAGTATTTACATAAAGGCGCTAACCCCTAAAGAGAGAAGCGGACCAAAACAAGACAAAGTCGCAACCTCGAGGGATAAATTATTAAAACAAACATTGTATAAGTTGTCAATTAGTGGGGCAAGCAATTATACAACACATTACTAAAAAGCTGGGAAACATTACTTGCTGCCAACTAGGGCTGTTTATTAAAAAATGTAGGTAGTGGCACAAAACAAGACAAATTGGACCTATGGGGCAAATTATTAGACAAGCATTGCATAAGCTACCAACATATGACAAGTTATTATATAACCCACTATACGAGCCATGAAATATGACTAGCTGACAGTTGGAGGAACATTTATTAAAAAGACAAAAGTAGCTGTGTCAAAATAAGACAAGCTACACCTGAGAGACAAATTATTAGAAAAATATTGCATAGGGTGCTAACTTAGAGAGTAATTTATTACACAACTAATATCTGGGATTTAGAAATGTATTGGAACCTGAAAATAAACATTGAAAAAATGAAATATTTTAAAAAAAAGAAGATATTGAAGAACATGTAGGATCTAAAAAGACATTCAAACCTGAACGAAAAGATTGGACCACTGAAAATAACTACCAGAGAATCACACTAAAAATGGCAAACAATAAATTAAACTGAATTAAAAATAGAAACTATAAACTAAAGAACTGAAAAAATAAACAGAAATTAAAAGACACAAACTGAAATTGACCAAAAAAACAACAATACTGAAAACTAAAGGATACACAATGGAAAAAAGAAATAAAATTACCAAAAAAATGAAACTAAAAATGACAATAGAAAGTAAAAATAAATAAAAACAGTAAAAAAAACCAATATATATGTATATATAAAATAAAGAATTGAAAAAACTAAAATTACTGAAAAATGAAACTGAAAATGAAAATAAACAAAAACAACGAAAACCAAAATAAATATATATTATATAAAGAAGGATAAAAATGAAAAGGAAACTGGAAACGCACATAAAAACAAAAAACTAAATAAAAATAAAAAGCAAAATAAGAAAGCTGCACGGGAGGACCATGCGTCACCTGTGGCAGGGTCGGGAGGGCCCATGGCACCAAGGCCGGGCTGGTCGCTCCCTCCAACAAAAACGCGGCACGGCGCGCATTAGACTTTACGTTTTTGCATTGTGTCATTTTGCTTGGATTGCCGTCTTACATATGACATACTGAATTTCAGAGCCTTTGGCCATAAAAAAACACAGCAAAATATGCTGCGCAGCTGGAGAATGCGCTGCCTTCCCCTGGACCACACCAGGAACTATGGCGCTATCCCTGAACATTATATCGCCCCCAGTCATGGCGCGGTCCTGCAGGATGGCCGAGCAGCCTTCCAGTTGCGTCTTCCAGTTGTCTGTTTTTTCTCCGTTGATTGCGACTAGTACCACGTGAAATATATTTCATTCAACTCATAGTTGCCCAAATTTAAATATATTACATTCAAATATAACAATTCAATAGCAAAAGTGCATAGCATCAAATTTGACAATTCAGTTGCATGGCCTCTAAGTGCATGGCACTACAATAAAACACAAAGATATCCAGTGCAAACTACCAACATCACATAAACTACGAATCAAATAATTTACTGAGTCCCCATGTCAGTAAGCTCGTCCTCAGAGTCCCAGTCCTCAACCACGACCTCCTTCGACCAACTACTCTCGCATGGTGTGTACCATGTGCTGCCTTTTCCTTAGTAAGCGGCCTCGACTTCATCTGTAGTCAGTGACATGAATGCATCTTCGTTTGCCTCCGTTGCAACTGTCCCTCCGCTAGAGCAATGGCTTGCTCAATCTGCCAGTGTCGTCCTCCTCCTCCTGCAATCCCGCCACCGCTAGAGCGAGCAGCTTGCTCAATCTAGATGTGTCGTCGTCCTCGTCCGCCTTCTTTGACACCTCTTCCGCCTTCCTATCTGTGTTCTCCGCCACCTTTTGTAGAAACCTAGAACGGGCCACCTCTGTGTGGTATATTCACCGATACATCCAATCCCTACATACACATAATTGAAACAGTTAGCTTCGCAATAATAAGTGAAATCATGTATGCATTTTTTTGGTTTCTTTGTAGCACTCACTGCCATACAATCCAGCAATAAGGTCGTCCAGATGCTTCTCCTCAGCTCTAGCTGCCGCCAGTGCGGCATCTTCTTGCTGCCACTTCTTCCTCCTTTCATTCAATTGATCACACTCACGTTTCTCCCAGCTCAACACACCAGTTTCTCTTGCAAATTTATGCATGTCTCGTCTACGCTCATCCGAGTAGTCATCCAGGAGTTGAGACTCACACCATATCTTCCTTCCCATGACTTTCTTCGTTTGTATTGTATCTAAGAATTCAGCTTTGCCTTCAAAAGCCTCCTAGTTGCATTTCCTGGTGCTATGTAAGAATAAAAAAAATCACGACAAGTCAGCGAAAAAAGCGAGTTTAATGAATGGGTCTTCAAAATAAGGGACAAACCTCGCATAGTCAACCATGTGGCCGCACCAATAACCGATTCCAAACTCCGATGGAACAAGGCCATAGTGCGCTTTCACCCCACACTTGCACAGTTTTGGAGGATCTTCGATGATGATCCTCTCCCTTCGCTCCATGCTCTTTTTCTCCTTTTGCTCCGGCCATTGATTCTTAGGACCATATAGCCACTCCTTGAAACGACATTGCCGAAACACAGCACACTGCAAGAGGATACATTAGTACATGCACTAATATTTGAAACAACTAATGAGAGACACTTTGCACTTACTGGAGGCAAGTTCGGACAAACAAATTCCAACTGTGTCTCAGGATTTATTACAGCTCGATCTCCGCAATGGCAGCGAGGTGGGGATTCGAATCGCCTAACGGTGAAAGTACTTCTGCTCTTTTGACATCGGCGGGGGGTCGGGGGAAGGTGGAACCCAACGCTCAAAGTGCTCACGTGCGTGTGTCGGGCTTTGGACTACCACCACGGGTCACTGGGAGGAGATCTGCGACAAGGGCAGGCGCAAAGACGGGTGTGAGGTTGTGACGAATACAGCTACTACACCACCGCACAAGAGATAGGGGGCGTGTGATTTCTATTCCCCATTTAATTTTATCTATCAAATCTGTTTGCTTCGTTCGCCCCCAATGTTGCCTTGCTGGGACAGTAACACCAACCATATAAGCATAGGTGAGATGGGTGAGACATCTTTGGAAGGCAACATAGCTGAGATATTTCAGACCAATTTTAGTGATCTCCATGTAGCGTAGATGACATGTTACCGATTGGATGTACTAATTATATATAATTTGAAACCAAATCTTTTTTCTCATATGGTTAATATTTAGCTTCACATATAAAAAAATTGTTAATAAATAGTGAAATTGGCCACAGTCAAAAGAAAAATAGTGTATGCTAAAAAAATAGTGATCTTAGTTCTTTGAGAAACTTGATGTTGATCATGACATGTTATATCATGAAAAAATTTTAGTTTCATTTTAGTTCCCATAGCAATGCACAAGTATAAGTTTGAAACGTTCAAAAGTTGAAGTTAAACACCTGCAGGTACTCCCATAAAATACTCCCTCCATATAGGATTTAGAAGTCGTTTAGGACAGCATTTAGCATACCAAGAAGTGATTAATTAGGGTCCATCTTTCCCTGTTTGCCCTTATTAAATAGGGTGGCGACAACAAAATGTTCACAGTTGGAGTGGTCAGTGTATCGCGTCCCAAGGCATGTGCCCACAGTTCGAATTCTCTCGCGGCGGTATTTTTTACGCGATTTTTAATGGGATTTTTCTTTCTTTGCATCTCGCTACTATTCTTTCTTTGCATCTTGCTGCATTTTTTTACGCGATTTTTAATGGGATTTTTCTTTCTTTGCATCTCGCTACTATTATTTCTTTGCATCTTGCTGCATGCTTCTTCGTTCTTTTTTTGATGCGATTTTGCATGGGACACTGCGATTTTTAATGGGATTTTTCTTTCTTTGCATCTCGCTACTATTCTTTCTTTGCATCTTGCTGCATGCTTCTTCGTTCCTTTTTTTGATGCGATTTTGCATGGGACTATTCTTTTTTTGCATCTTGCTTCTTCGGTTCACATTTTCATTACGCGCTCGGTTGCTCCGACGCTTGGACTGCTTGGTCTATTTAAATGCCTTGCATGGCTTGCTTGCTTCTTAGCTTGTTCATCTACGCTACTCCCTTGTTGCCTGGCTTGCTTGCTTTCTTAGCTTGTTCATCTACGACATGGCGTCGGGGCAATCTCTTCCACCCTCGACTAAGTCCGGCGACCCTCGACTAAGTCCGGCGCCATCTCCTGCGACACGATGGAGTCCGGCACCATCTCCTCCACATCGACGGTGGAGCCCATCGTCACCGCCTGTGAGGCGAGCGATGCATCCATGACGCGCTTTCAGGCCTCGATTTGTGAGCCGGGACTCTTGGAGGAAACCTGCAGCCAATCCCCATCCGTCTCTGACCTAGAATTATAGCGAGAGCCAGGCGTCGGGGACGAGAGCGACGAGCAAGTCGATCCGGCTGCGGGGACGAGAGCGAGGAGGTAGTCGATCCGGCGGGGCGGCAGCGGCGGCGATCATGTCTCTTCGGTCCTTTAGTCGCCTCCTCACCCAGAGACGCCGCGCGCGAAGGTGGAGTCCTCGCCGGGGATCGTCTCCCAGGCGGCCTCAATGTTGGTTGCTGGCAGGCCAGCACGCTCTCTGCACACAATCGTGAGTCTCCGATCCTCCGTCCCCACCAAGTCTCAGATCGAAACACTCGCGGCTCATGTTTCTTTCTCATACATACATATGGAAACAGAGAGGCGTCGGTGCTGGTGATAGCGCTTATGGTGCTGCTGCTGCTGCTGCTGTGATACGTGGTGTTTCTTTCTCCTATGCTAGAGTTTTCTCGACGCTGTCACACGCCTCGCTCCTCCTCCTCATCGGGTTGTCATCCTCAGTCTCTCGACTTGGTGCATCGAATCCTCCTCGCAAAACCGGCTGTTGCGGCCCTCGCCTCCCTCGGTCCCTCCTCGCAGCAGTAGCTGCGCCCGTGGCGATGAGCATCGGGAAAATGGTGGAAGTAGAAAAGACATGCGGCAGCTGCCGAGGCGTCTTGGCCCCACACACTTCCCTTGTCCCCGCCATAAATCTCGCTCCCGGTGGAGCGACAAGGAGCTGACGGGGGGCAGCCGGCGGCTGCCAGTGCCCCAGACCGCCATGCGCTCTCTAGCCCTGCTGGCCCTGCTCCCGTCCTGGTCAGTGTCAAGCCTGGAAGGCTGAAACTGGCTACGTCTTGGTGTTTCTGAAGACAATTTGTTCATTATAGTACCAGTGTATTTGCAAAGTTAGAGTGGCCCCATCTGGCTTGCAAGCTAAGGTTTATAAATTTTTGGAGAAGTCGATGTGGAGGAGATGACAGTATGACACAGGAAAGTGACTTTCAACAGCAAGATGGATAACCTATTGTTAAAATTTGCTCTATGATTTCCATTTTTTTTAGATTGGTATAACCATTCTGATAAATCAATTGGTTTGTTCGAATCGCCGCCAGTGAAGGCATCCTGCATCGCATGAAGTATACTAAATACAGTTAAAAGAGTTAACCAAAAGGAGGAAGCATAACAATTAGGCCAATCGAGTTATTAATTGAACGGCAGGACTGAAACTCAGATCAAACCACGTCTTCCTTCCCTAATGTATCTCTACTTGGTCTATTTTATTGTGTTGCCTTTAGGTCATAGAGTCCTATATAGATGTTACTATAAATCTTAATATTTCGTAATTTACTCTGTCATCTGTGGCCTGAGCAACATGGATCGGATTGAGTGCCTTCGCCAGTAAATTGGTCCTTACTTTACCCTCCTGCTCTTACTTGTGACCAACATGGATCTGGATGCAAGGCATTCTTAAAAGAAGTATTGCAAAAAATTTTGTTTTTACCGCAGTTAACTTGCATCCAGATGCTGCTCTTTTTTATAATACATGCTGCCATAATGCCGTTAATTTGTAAACTTTCAACCATGTATGATTCTTTAGTAAAACATTAGTGAATCGCTGAACTGTATATACATCTTATTATGTTTGGTCTCGCCAACTCTGAAAATCCGAATTTGAGCCCTGTTTGAATCTGATCGAGAATCTCACTTTAGAAACCTCTGGGCAAACTAAGGTAAAATTAAGATTCTAAAGAATATAGCAAAAGAACATCAAGTTGATTATATGTGGTAGGTACTGAACCCCATGTGCATAGTTTTATCTTGCATGCTTGATATCGATGGACCAATAAGATCTGTGTGGACTTGTATCATGCGATTATTGTTTAGTGGGTTATTCAATTTATACAGGGTTATCCCTAGACGTGTAATGCAAGTCAAAAGACTCTGAGGATGGCTTTAGAGTAATTTACATTTCCTGCAATTGTAGTCTCCAATAAGATAACTTTCACTTGCATTACTCAGATACCTAAACATCAGCATGTCTACCCTTTTCATATTAGTGCAACAATCTACACAGAAATTAGTGCTGGTTCTCAAAGATGGTGCGGCGTGGCCTTGGTTTTCTAGTATGTCTGGAACTTCATCGTTATTACGAACTTAGATCTTGATATCTTGAAGCAACTGAATGCTTTTGCTGCTCTTTTTTTCACGAAATTGAACCAGTATATGTTCTTGGGTGTAACAGAGCAGTGGTTCTCTCATGAAAACAGGATAATCGACTTTTTTTGATAGATGAAGATGAAGATGAAGATGGATGAGAGGATGCTTTTGATTGAGAAGGATGTCGGAGATAGCATTAAAGGTTAGTGACCCCCACTAGTGTTTCTAGCCCAATTACATAGTTTAGGAAATTAAAATTAGTATTAGAACCCATTTATAGCCCTAAGTGGCGATGTTGTAAATACAATCCCCACCAAGGGGGTAAATGATAAAATATCCCTTCCTACCTTTCCTATAAAAGGGGGAGAGGGGGAGGAGGAAAGAGGGGAGCATGGGCTGCATGAATGAAGACTCTCTTCGCTTTCTCTTGTATTCACTCTTCCTTCGTACCTGCAAGCGAAAAGGAATGTCGTCAACTGCTCAAAGCAGTAATGCAGCTGACAACTTCTATGTCCAGCCATGACTGAAGCACCTACTACTTTGGTTGCCACTGCCTCTGTATGCTTGTTGGAAATTGTAGTTCTCGAATGGCTTTGCGTTATTAGGGCGTCCACAGTGATCTATCTAATAGCTAGCAGATATTGTTTTTTATATGACATGGAAGAGAGAGAACACAAGAAATCAAGTCACTAGCAGCAAGTTAGTAGATAGGCTCGTATAGTTTTCCATAATCCCTCTCTCAGTATCTCTTCTCTTCGTAACCTGTATGAGCAACGGATGTGAACTACTATGGCAGGATGAGGTAGGCGTACAACCAACCCACCAGTACTAAATGTTGACCTTTATATGTATAGGCCCTTGTTCAGTTCCCCTCCAAAGTCTAAAAGTGCATAAGATTTCCTGTCACATCGAATCTTTGAACACATATATGGAGTATTAAATGTAGTTAAAAAATAACTAACTACATATATGGTGGCCTCCTCAACGGTGAAATCCTTAGGCTCTAGAGTGCGATCTCCCTTGTGATGACAAACCTGATAGGGTGGCAATGTATTAAGTTGAATTCACTGTACAATAATCTGTCAGCATGATAAACATATATTTTGGGGAAACAGAAGTCATAAACTACGGGCTGTTTTGCAATAGCACGCATGAGCTCCCTTTCATCCCCTCCAACATAAACAGAGAAATACCCAATGATCCGTGTGTCCATAGGAACATAAACAAAGAAATACCCCATGATCCGTGCGGCCATGGGAAGGCCCTTGGACCGACACGGGCCAGAGATACCCGTGCAGGGGTAATCAGCGTTTAGGAACCTTCCATGGAGATATAAGCGTTTAGGAACCTTCCTTGGAGATATATTGGTAGGCTTCCCTGGGTGAACACCCATCAGACCCAAGGCAATCTACTAGCTGCTACGGAGAAAACCTGACAAGTTTCCCGGTCTTCATCTGTAACAGAACCGAACAATTTATAAAAGCATAAGTGATAAATCACTCGCTAAGCAAGCAATTGTCACACTTAAGCCGTTATAAACCCGGTAGTCCAGAAATCTCGAAGGATTTCAAACCAAACATCATCAACCAAGATGGTATGGGTTTAGCGTCACCATTCGCATGTTACAACATTTCACAAATAGTTCAACAACATCAGAGTGCGAAAAATTAAAGTTATTACAAACTGAGCTCTTCAAATCCAAATAGCGGAAGTAAAGTAGTTTTAGAAGCTCAACCCAACTCACACAATTCAGATAAATAAAGTGCCAGGCCACAGTCTATCCATCAAAAGCATGTTGGGGAGAATAGTAGAGATTGACCTTGCCCCAGGTCTTCTAGTCCACAGGAAAAAGACAAGTGGCGCTATGCAGGTGTGGAAGGTATGCCCGTCTGCACAAACAACAAGCCGGAAAAACCCTGAGTATAAAAAGGTACTCAGCTAGACTTACCCGACTAACTCAAAGTAAAAGACTCTAAGGAGCATGACAGGCTTTATCGGGAGGTAGCTCGACTCATTTGCATAAAAGCGGTAGTAATATTTAAAGTGACAGCTCAGCTTAATCGTTCCTATTTAAGCTAGGTAAGCACCTATACTATTCATCTTTATAGTATATTATTCATGATTAAGCAAGCAAGTAGTAACTTAGTAGCCATAAACATCAGCTTAACTCATCATCATCATTAACCATATTTCATAATCATTACTACGATGTTGCGGCTCAAGTCAAGGTGTTCCTTTGCCCAGAACGATGGCGATTCGAATCGATTACTACCGAGCTCGGGGGTATTCCTCACACAAACCACGCTCACGAGCCAAGTGAGCTACAGTGTCACCGTGGCACATATCCAGGAAACAAAGCGCGGTCTCGCATGGAGCCACCGTACCCGGGGACCGCCCGCCTTGCCTTAGCCAGCCAAAGCCGGACCTCGGACTTACTCTTCGGCGCCCGTGGTCCCCCATCCATCTCCAATACAGTGCGAGCGGGTCGAGAACCGCCCGGATAGTGTTAGGCCAGCGGTCGGAAGTGCTTATCCGGCCCGGCTAAATGTGAGGCATGCGTTCAATATGACTTGGGGTACAACAACGGATGCGGTCCTTAATCGACACGAGTGCACGGAATCACTATGGTCCAACAACCCCATAAGACTCCGTCCGGTCTCCATTTATCATAACCGAACCACCAACCGGATGATATCATCATAAGCTTTTCCATCAATAGCAAGTAATCACCTATACTCGCGGATGACAGAAAATCACCCGACTTCTACCGTCTAAGCAAGCTAAGCATATTACTCGCCCTAGACTAGCAGGGTGTATCAAGGTGGGATAATCAATGGTAAAGCAAGGATGCAATGCATCAACGGTGTCACACAACTCCTATACTTAATGCAACAATCATAAAGCATAATTAGACTGTTAGAAAGCATAGGTAAGTAGATGCTCGGGGCTTGCCTTGCTCGAAGTCCGACCTTAGCGGTGATTAGGGCACTCGAGGCAGCTCTTCTTCGCCTTCTTCTTGTGGAACCTCCGGCTGGGGGCTCCTCCGGATGATCCTCGGTCTCCGAATACGGGAGGAGGTCCTCCTGCGAACACTGTATGATGCGATGCACGTGCATGAGTATGGTGAATGCACAACACATGATGCTCATGTATGGGAATGATTAACAGATCATTTGACAGGGTAGATGCATATCTCCTCCCTACTAACAATTTAACTCATTTACTGAGTATGTGCATACCTCTTCTCTAAACACTTAGAGAAGTGCATAAAGAAGAGTGGTGTGTAGGCACACACACATACACACATCACATGAATACAGAGAAATATCACTACTCATATCCAAACACCACATTTCAGTTACAGTACAGCATTACATGACCAGCAAGTATAGCATAATTAAAAGTGCACAAGAAGTAATATAGAACATGCTAAAACCATTAATTTAAAGCTTTATCATTTCATGTGAATAAACAAGCTTGAACTGTGACCTCTGTCTAAATAGTCCAGAAAAATCTACAAAAATTACAGGAGCTACTTCATGCTATAACAAGACCATGATAAAATTTTCATCCCATTTTATCAAGTACAACAGCCTACACAAAAAGATTAAGCAGCAGGACAGAAATGCACATTTCACAACTTTGTACTATGAAAAGTGTCAAACAACAGATTTCATATTTTTATCTAGAACTTCTTAGCACAAGAGCAGTCAGCAAAAATTACCAGGGCATAATTCCTTATAATTATTTTATTAAAAATCATTTAAGAATCTGCCTAGAAATGCATTTAAATCACATCTCAATATTTCTACACAGGATCTGCATGTTATACATTTTTCACAGAAAGTACATCTCATAACAAGACTAACAAAATAAGAATCACATTTTTCAGAGCATTCTACAATTTACCATGCATTTACTCAGTTTTCAGCCTTTTAAACAATTAAATAAATCTATACAGAAAAGTATCATAAAAATTGCATCACATATTTTTCCTAGATAGATCTATTCACCAGGAATTCAACAAAACAAGAATCATCAAATTTGGAGTTCATTTGCACCAGCTACAATTTAAAAAGCATTTAAACTCATTTTTCGGAAAACAATAAAAAGGAAAAAGGGCCGAGCCCTGGGCTGCGTAGACCGGTCCAGTGGACCATGGGTCACTGGCCGCGCATGGGACCCCAGCGGTCCACGGGCCCACCGGCCGGTCGGCAGCGAGGGGGGTGCTCCGGCTGCTTAGCTTCGCCGGCGGGCGAAGCCACGGCGCAACCCGGGGCGCCGGCGTGCTCCTGGCGAAAGGCGCCACGGTGGCGATGCTTGGCGCGGCGGTAGTGAACCCTAGCAACAGCGGGTGGCGGTGGCGTCGGCGGGCTTCAGCTCGGTGGTGGTGAGGCCTGTATGGGGCGGTGGGGGGCGGCGGCTTTCGCCCGGCGAAGCGGCCGGCTACGGCCTTCTTCTTTGTCTTTGGCGGCGGCCCGCAGGCCCGAGAGCGGCGAGGGCGAATGGGCGAGTGTGGCGAAAACGGGAAAGCAGCGCCGTTTCCATTCCAGGCGGCGCCGGCCAGGTGGCGGGACCCACCGGCCGGCATCGCCCCACGCCAAATGGAGAATGACGGCCGGGCGACGTCAGGGCGTGCGGCCGAGCCCCGGCGCCCGGTCGGCCCGACGGCTTGCGACGAGGCTGCGCTGGCGAGACACGGGCCGCTGGGCGAAGTTGGGCCGAATACGGCTGCCTCGGCGGTTCTTTGAGCTTTTTCCCTTTTTTTGAAAAATTTGAATCAAACTCAAATGCAACCATTTGTCAAATTTAAAAGCATTTTCATAAAGAGTGCCCAAAATAAAAGTTGTAGAGAATTCAAAACTGAACAACTTTTATTTAAGGATCAACTCAAATTCTCAATAAATTTTGAATTGCAAATTCATTTTGAATTTAGGGCATAAAATGAGATTTTCAATTTATTTTCTTTTTGCTCCAATTTCCACCAAAACTTTTGCAATAAAATTTTGCTAAACCATTTCAAAGTGCTGGGCAAGTGGATCCAAACTTGATCAAGTCATTTGCAAGACAAAACTTAACTAAACCATTGATCAAGCAATTAATTAACCAAACAATGCAACACATAAAATGACAAATGCATTTAGGGATTAAAAGCTTGATGATACTTATGCCATGCTGATGAATGATTAGGGTTAATTAATTACGGCCTAATGCATGCTTAAACACTGAGGTGTTACAGCCCTACCCCCTTAAAGAAATCTCGTCCCGAGATTTGGGTTTACTAACCAGGTTTTATGGAATTCGGGATAAACTTCTTTCAGGTAATCCTCAGTTTCCCATGATGCATCTCTATCATCATGGTAGCTCCACACGACCTTGTAAGTACGCACCAACCGATTCCGAGTAACTCTTTCTTTGCTATCAACAATCCTCACAGGCTCTTCTTTATAGACTAGATCAGCTGCTAGCTTCAAATCTTGCTCATCAACTCTTTCTTCGGGTACACGCAAGCACTTCTTCAGTTGAGAGATGTGAAAGACCGGAAAGATAGAACTCATTGACTCTGGCAACTGCAACTTGTAAGCAACTTCACCTCTTCTTTCAAGAATCTTGAATGGACCCACATATCTTGGTGCAAGTTTCCTCTTGGCTCCAAACCTTTGTGTACCTTTTATTGGTGAAACTCTGAGGTATACATAGTCACCAACTTCGAACGTCAAAGGTCTTCTTCTATTGTCAGCATAACTCTTTTGTCGGACTGTGCAGCTTTCATATGTTCTTGGATAGTTCGTACCTTCTCTTCGACCAGGGGAACAAAGTCAATACCGTAGTATCTTCTTTCTCCAGCTTCTACCCAATTCAACGGAGTTCTACACTTTCTGCCATATAAAGCTTCAAACGGTGCCATCTTGATACTTTCTTGATAACTGTTGTTGTAGGAGAATTCAGCCAAAGGTAGCCAAGATTCCCACGAACCCTTAGCAGATAACACACACGCTCTCAACATATCTTCAAGAACTTGATTAAGTCTTTCAGTCTGACCTGAAGTCTGAGGATGATAAGCGGTGCTATGCAACAACTTAGTTCCCATTCCTTCATGCACACGGGTCCAGAAATGAGCAGTGAACTGCGACCCTCTATCAGATACGATGGTCTTGGGTACTCCATGCAAACGGACAATCTCCTCAATGTACAGGTCAGCATATTGAGGTGGTGCAGAGGTTGTCTTGACGGGTAAGAAGTGAGTCGACTTGGTTAGTCGATCAACGATTATCCAGATTGAATCATTTCCTTTTTTGTGTAGTTGGCAAAACCTGTGATGAAATCCATGCCGATATCATCCCACTTTCAAGCAGAGGCGGTAGAGGTTTCAAACAAACCGCCGGCTTCATGTGAATGGCCTTGACACGACAACAAGTATCGCATCGAGCCACATATGCTGCTATCTCTTTCTTCATCTTCGTCCACCAATACCGAGGTCTCAGGTCATGATACATCTTGTTACTTCTAGGGTGAATGGATAACTTGGAAAGGTGAGCTTCACCCATTATCTTGTTCTTGAGTTCTCGGTCCTTTAAGCACGACAAGGCAGTGTCGAACCAAAGTACACCATTGTCATCCAATCCGAAATGCGGAATTGATTCCTTCTTCATTCTTTCTTTGAGGTGGTAGATGCCAAGATCGTCTTTTGGCCTTCAATGATCTGTTGGTCAAGAGAGCATCGAATTTGGATATCATGTAAGGCTGCGGGATGCATCGGATTGAACTTCTCTTCAATCAACGGCTTCCACAAAGATGATGATGTGACTTGCGACTCAAAGCGTCGGCAACAACGTTTGCCTTCCCAGGGTGATAGTGCACTTGCAATTCATAGTCCTTGATCAACTCTAACCATCTTCGCTGCCTCATGTTGAGTTCGGGTTGGGTAAAGATGTACTTGAGACTTTTGTGATCGGTGTATATATGGCACACATTTCCCCGAGATAATGTCTCCATATCTTCAAAGCATGCACAACCTGCAGCTAACTCTAAATCATGCGTGGGATAGTTGACTTCATGCTTTCTCAAGCGACGTGAAGCATAAGCAATCACTCGGCCTTCTTGCATCGGCACACAACCCAAACCCGTCTTCGATGCATCACGGTACACATCAAACGGCTTCTCGATATCGGGTTGTGCCAAGACAGAGCGATGGTTAGCAACTCTCGCGAGGTGCGGAAAGCTGCCTCACAAGCCTCTGTCCGGACAAACTTGTGCTCTTTTTTGTAACAGACTCGTCATTGGCTTGGCAATCTTAGAGAAATCTGGAATGAAACGGCGATAGTACCCGCGCCATTCCAAGAAAACTCCGAACTTCATGCACGAGGCACGTGGGCGGTTGCCAATCCATGACCTCTTGTACTTTGTGCGGGTTAAGCGAAATACCATTCTCGGATATGATGTGACCAAGGAAAGCAACTTCCTTCAGCCAAAACTCGCACTTTTTAAACTTGGCGCACAGCTTATGCTCTCTAAGTCCGGGTGAGCACAACTCTCAAATCTTTGGGCATGCTCTTCTTCATTCGTAGAGAGTAAACCGAGAATATCATCCAAAAATACAATCACAAACTTATCCAATTCTGCCATAAAGACTGAATTCATAAGATACATAAAGTATGCAGAGGAGCATTCGTCAAGCCAAAAGACATAACGAGATACTCATACAACCCATATCTAGTGACGAAAGCAGTCTTATGCACATCTTAGGACGAATCTTGATTTGATGATACCCCCGATCTCAAGTCAATCTTGGAAAACACTTTTGCTTTAGACAACCGATCAAACAGAATATCAATTCTTGGCGAGAGGGTATTTGTTCTTGATTGTTACGGCATTGAGCGGCCGATAGTCAACACATAGCCTCAAGGAATGATCTTTCTTCTTCACAAACGTAGCTGGACAACCCCATTCGAAGTACTTGGCCCGATGAAACCTAACTTCTTCAGTTCAAACAACTGTTTCTTCAACTCGCTAGCTCATTGGGAGGCATACGATACGGTCTCTTGCAGATTGAGCTGTACCGTGCACTAGATCAATTGCAAACTCAATGTCTCTATCGGGCGGTAGCCTGTAAATCTTCAGGAAAAACATCGGGAAACTCACAAACCACAGGAATCTCAGCAAGAGCAGAGGCTCGGATAGCATAGGTCAACTTGGTCATGTTCGCAACTCGAGGCAATAACACTTGGAAAGTGTTTTGGCCCGCAGGATCCGTGAGGGTAATCGTTCTATTTCCAAAGATCAATCACAACTTGTTTATCTTTCATCCAATCCATCCCTAAGATTACATCCATAGTTAACCCAGGTAGAACTACCAAATTAACTCTATATGCTTTATCTCCAATTTCAAAAATTGCACGTTCAAGCATCCGATTAGATAGGACATCAGCACCGGTGAGCTGATTCGGTACCCATAATCTAATTGCTTAAATTCTAACTCATGTGATCGTGCATATGCTTGACTCATAAAAAGAATGCGATGATCCGTAATCAAATAAAACAACCGCAGGATGATTGTTAACAAGGAACGCATTGCAAAGGATCGGTTCTCCCTCGGGAATCTCATTTATGGAGGTGTGGTGAGCACGAGCTTGGTAGGTCGTCCGCTTCTTTGGGTAGGGACAAGTATTTGGGCGAAATGACCCGGTTGATTGCGGTTGAAGCACGGGCCCCGCACAGCAGTGCATTGGCGTAGGGACCACCGCCCTAGCTTGAGCTTGAGGTGCGGTGGGCGATAGGCCCCTCCGGTTCTTTGGGGGTGGTGGAGCATTCCTCTTTTGGAGCAGGTGCACGGAACCTTGAGTTTTGCACGGGTGAGGGCGGTGATCGAGGACGATTAGCCATTGGAGGCCTATCTCGAGAAGATCCTCCCTCGAAGTTCCTCTTGCGGTTCTTGGAAGCGGCGTGCAAGTTGTTGTTGTTCTCTTGAGTCAAGCAATCACCGATGAACTCATTGAAGGTAGCTCTTGAACCGATGCCCATAGTCTTGGCCATCTTGGTGTTGAGGCCTCTCTTGAAGCTAGCTATCTTGTTTTCTTCAAAGTGTCCACATAGGTAGGAGCATAGCGTGACAAGTTGTTAAACTCTTGCAAGTACTCATTCACGCTCTTATTACCTTGGTTAAGCTTCATGAACTCGATACTTTCATAGCCATCGACCCGGTGGGACATAAGTGCTGCGGAACATCCGGGGGTAAACCGCGCCTGGTGATTGGAGTGTTTGGCGGAAAGTGGCACGTTGATGAGACCACCACATTCCGGCCGGCCCCCGCACGGTGATGTGCCCCGCACTCAACCTTCGGCGTCTCGGTCATGCAGAAGACTAAACTTGTCTTCCATCGTGTTGATCCACTCGAGAGCCTCGAGCGGTTCCTTAGCTTGTAAGAACTTGGGTGGATCCGTGTCCGTAAAAATCCTTGAAAGAGCTGCATCGGGTTGATTTGACGGTCACGGTGGCCCCCCGCGACCGGTGTTTTTGCAATGTCGCGCAACGTGGCCTCCATGTTACGCCGACTACCGAGGAACCGTTGGAAAAGTTGCTCGGCCGGTCAATGGTGGTGGAGGTGGTGGTGGCGCCTCCCCCGGGGTTTGCTCCGTTACCCCCCGTTTCCTCCGTTGCCTCCGTGGCTACCATTTCCACCGTTTCCGCCATTACCATCACCATTGCCTCCTTGGCCGGATCCGTCACCAACCAAGGACCCACTGGCAGTACGGCGAGTTCCAACCATCTCGCATATTTCAGCATCAAGTAATCATTAGGTGATGTTACAACATTGTGTTTAATGTAATAATCATGCCAATGAATTATTGGGGAAAATAAATTTATTCTCAACACATAGGCATAAAGATTCACTCCCACAATTTATAACATCACTAATTCGGTTACTGAATAAAAGCATCATCCAGGGCATACAACATCCAAAATTGCCAGCATACATACACTAGACTTTAGGCGTTCGGATAGCATCACAACACATGACGATCCAACACACATGAGTCACATCTCATAAGGGTTACATGCCCACAACGAAAGAGACAAAAGCGCCACTACGACTAGCGATGAAACTACTAGCCTACTCGTGCTCGCTACCGACGCCGGACTCGCCAGCCTAGAACAACATCGCCGTCGGATGCAAAGGCTCGGTGCAGGTGGAAGATCGGCGCCCTCCTCGCCTCCATCGGCGCCGATGACTCCGTGCTCCATCTCAGCAGCTCCGGGACCATGGTGACCATGAACCTGGGTTGTACGTAACGTGGTACTCCCCGTGAATCGGTCAATGTACTGCTCACGATCAAAGAGTAAGTGCCCCACCGGGTGACTTCGTTCGGGCTTCATTCCTCTCTCGTGACCAACTGGGCCATCATCCTCGTCGGCGTTCTTCTCGTACTTCTCATAGCGTGCAACACGTGCGCGCAAAGTCTCGAGCTCCCTCGGGTGACCCTCTCACATCCGCCTCAACCTCGTCTTTGGTAGCTATGATGGTGTCCATCCGCCTCAAGTCTCGGACTTGGTCCGAGTGCTCCTTCTTCATTTTCTTCTCATTCTTCCACATAGCCTTGTTCCGGTCCATCGAGCTTGTACATGGTAGTTTCAGTAGCATCGTATGTCCGCATCATGGCATACATGGAACTCATAGCCGTGTTATCACCGCCATCAATCTCGTCAACTCGGCCAACGTGCACGGCTAGGGGACTGCTCCCCAAACAGTGTCCCGAGGATCATCCCTAGGAAAAGTCCCCCGCCAAGGCCGTTGCCGTGCTCGTGAGGAAAGCGCTCCATGATCCGGGCGGAGCACATGGAATGCGGCTCGCTAGCCCCATCCTGTATTTGTGACCCCAAGTGGCACGGACACGCCACCCGCCCCACTCGGAGTCGGGTGGAGTGGAGGAACAGTGATCTCCACAAAGAACCAAGTCGTCTCCACGACGTGGCTCCTCAGAACCCGGAGTAGACGGGCCGCTGCTCCTCGGCGTATCCGGCGTGACCTAAAGCACCCTCCAGAGAAGCGTGGGCATGCCAAACTCCTCAAGAAAGTGATCCTCCCCGATCACACGGTGCGTGGTGCAAGCCGACGGCGAGGTGCCCCGCCCCGGTGGACTTGCGTGCGGTTTGCTTAGTGCGAGCCATCCGTCGTAAATTTATCCGGGTGAGACAAGTTATTAATTAACCAATTTTAATTAACAGAAGTAATCAATTTATAAGGGAAGGTAAATGTAATGATATGAGATGAACAAACATGATGTATGCACGTATCTTACGTTCTCACAACTTAGCAAAAATAATTCTAACGGATATACGGTGGCATACAACGTTCTCTCATAGCGTATAACTAGTCGTTCTACACGAATCGCTGTTATGTACCGCAGAAAAATCCACTTCAGCCCATCCCAACAAGTATGAATAAATGCATTGCAGAAGTAAAGATTAAGCACTCACACGTACGTGCATTCCCAAATACACGCACATGTAGTACAACTACCCGATCCTCGTCCAAAGACGGCATCGTCTCAACAGACGGCACAACCCACAATTAAACACCTTGGTAAGTACATGGTTTTGACATGTAAGTACTTCCGGTATCACACTAGCACTCCCCTAGATTGCCGGTTGGACAACCATGCTCTCACAACTCCCACTTACCGGCGTAGAGGCATTTGAACCATACATTACCATCCAAGCGAATGGCACCCATACAATTACCTTCTTTGCATGGGCAAATCCAAAAATAAAATATGATGCAAGCCCCCAAGTCAAGAGTACTTAAATAGCCACCTAGAGTCCTTATTTGGGCATAAAGGATATGACCACTGGCACACTCTTAGTTTTGCAAACGAATTTTCTCAAAAGACTTATAGATCTATAAGTTGAAATCCAGTTTTAAAACCAAAATCCTTTGTTTTAAATAGACATGTGAACAGTAATCGCTAAACCTTGCTCTGATGCCAGCTGTAACAGAACCGACCAATTTATAAAAGCATAAGTGATAAATCACTCGCTAAGCAAGCAATTGTCACACTTAAGCCGTTATAAACCCGGTAGTCCGGAAATCTCGAAGGATTTCAAACCAAACATCATCAACCAAGATCGTATGGGTTTAGCGTCACCATTCGCATGTTACAACATTTCACAAATAGTTCAACAACATCAGAGTGCGAAAAATTAAAGTTATTACAAACCGAGCTCTTCAAATCCAAATAGCGGAAGTAAAGTAGTTTTAGAAGCTCAACCCAACTCACACATTTCAGATAAATAAAGTGCCAGGCCACAGTCTATCCATCAAAAGCATGTTGGGGAGAATAGTAGAGATTGACCTTGCCCTGTGTCTTCTAGTCCAGGGGAAAAAGACAAGTGGCGCAAGCACCGTGGAAGGTATGCCCGTCAAGCACAAACAACAAGCGGGGAAAAACCCCGAGTACAAAAAGGTACTCGCCTAGACTTACCCGACTAACTCAAAGTAAAAGACTCCAAGGAGCATGACAGTCAGATCGGGAGGTAGCTCGACTCATTTGCATAAAAGCGGTAGTAATATTTAAAGTGACTCAGCTTAATCGTTCCTATTTAAGCTAGGTAAGCACCTATACTATTCATCTTTATAGTATATTATTCATGATTAAGCAAGCAAGTAGTAACCGTAGCCATAAACATCGCCTTAACTCATCATCATCATTAACCATATTTCATAATCATTACTACGATGTTGCAGCTCAAGTCAAGGTGTTCACTGTCCAGGAACGATGGCGATTCGAATCGATTACTACTGAGCTCGGGGGGTATTCCTCACACAAACCACGCTCACGAGCCAAGTGAGCTACAGTCACCGTGGCACATATCCGGAAACAAAGCGCGGTCTCGCATGGAGCCACCGCACCCGGGGACCGCCCGACGCCTTTAGCCCGCCCAAGCCTGGACCTCGGACTTACTCTTCGCGCCCGCGTGGTCCCCCATCCATCTCCAATACGGTGCGAACGGGTCGAGAACCGGCCCGGATAGTGTTAGGCTTCGCGGTCGGAAGTGCTTATCCGGCCAGCTAAATGTGAGGCATGCGTTCAATATGACTTGGGGTACAACAACGGTACGGTCCTTAATCGACACAGACGGAATCACTATGGTCCAACAACCCCATAAGACTCCGTCCGGTCTCCATTTATCATAACCGAACCACCAACCAGATGATATCATCATAAGCTTTTCCATCAATAGCAAGTAACCACCTATACTCGCGGATGATGTGAAATCACCCGACTTCTACCGTCTAAGCAAGCTAAGCATATTACTCGCCCTAGACTAGCAGGGTGTATCAAGGTGGGATAATCAATGGTAAAGCAAGGATGCAATGCATCAACGGTGTCACACAACTCCTATACTTAATGCAACAATCATAAAGCATAATTAGACTGTTAGAAAGCATAGGTAAGTAGATGCTCCGGGGCTTGCCTTGCTCGAAGTCTGACGCGCGGTGATTAGGGCACTCAGGCAGCTCTTCTTCGCCTTCTTCTTGTGGAACCTCCGGCTGGGGCTCCTCCGGATGATCCTGCTCGGTCTCCGAATACGGGAGGTCCTCCTGCGAACCTGTATGATGCGATGCACGTGTATGAGTATGGCGAATGCACAACACATGATGCTCATGTATGGGAATGATTAACAGATCATTTGACAGAGTAGGTGCATATCTCCTCTCTACTAACAATTTAACTCATTTACTGAGTATGTGCATACCTCTTCTCTAAACACTTAGAGAAGTGCATAAAGAAGAGTGGTGTGTAGGCACACACACATACACACATCACATGAATACAGAGAAATATCACTCATATCCAAACACCACATTTCAGTTACGGTACAGCATTACATGACCAGCAAGTATAGCATAATTAAAAGTGCACAAGAAGTAATATAGAACATGCTAAAACCATTAATTTAAAGCTTTATCATTTCATGTGAATAAACAAGCTTGAACTGTGACCTCTGTCTAAATAGTCCAGAAAAATCTACAAAAATTACAGGAGCTACTTCATGCTATAACAAGACCATGATAAAATTTTCATCCCATTTTATCAAGTACAACAGCCTACACAAAAAGATTAAGCAGCAGGACAGAAATGCACATTTCACAACTTTGTACTATGAAAAGTGTCAAACAACAGATTTCATATTTTTATCTAGAACTTCTTAGCACAAGAGCAGTCAGCAAAAATTACCAGGGCATAATTCCTTATAATTATTTTATTAAAAATCATTTAAGAATCTGCCTAGAAATGCATTTAAATCACATCTCAATATTTCTACACAGGATCTGCATGTTATACATTTTTCACAGAAAATACATCTCATAACAAGACTAACAAAACAAGAATCACATTTTTCAGAGCATTCTACAATTTACCATGCATTTACTCAGTTTTTAGCCTTTTAAACAATTAAATAAATCTATACAGAAAAGTATCATAAAAATTGCATCACATATTTTTCATAGATAGATCTATTCACCAGAAATTCAACAAAATAAGAATCATCAAATTTGGAGTTCATTTGCACCAGCTACAATTTAAAAAGCATTTAAACTGATTTTCCGGAAAACAATAAAAGGAAAAAGGGCCGAGCCCCTGGGCTGCGTAGACCAGGTCCAGTGGACCATGGGTCACTGGCGCGCGGGACCCGCGGTCCACGGGCCCACCGGCCAGTCGGCCGAAGAGGCCGGTGCCCGGCTGGGCGCAGCCGCCGGCTGGCGAGCCCACCGGCCAAGAACTGGCACCGGGCGAGCCTCGCGACGAGGCGCACACGGTGACGTGTTTGGCGCGGGCGGCCGCGGGAACCCTAGCAACAGCGGCGAGGTGGCGCACGCCGAGGCGGAGCCGGTGCCGTGGTGAGGCGCGGCGGGGCGTCAAGGATGGGACGGCTCACGCGAAGGCTTAATGCGGCTATTGGCCGCAGGCGGCGCTATAAGAGAGCGAGAGCGAGGTGAGGGCGAATGGGCGAGTGTGAGCTGGAAACGGAAGGCAGGCGCGCTCCATTGGCGACGGCCGGCCGTGGCGGACCCACCGCCGCATCGCGCCACGCACGGGCGGGCGGCCGGGCGACGCCGAGCGTGGCAGACGAGCCTCGCGCCGGCGGCCACGACGCCAGCGACGCAGAAGGCACACTGGCGCAGACACGGCCGCTGGTCGAGCTGGGCCGAACACGGGCTCGCCCTGGTTCTTGTTGAGCTTTTCCCTTTTTTTTTTTGAAAAATTTGAATCAAACTCAAATGCAACCATTTGACAAATTTAAAAGCATTTTCATAAAGAGTGCCCAAAATAAAAGTTGTAGAGAATTCAAAACTGAACAACTTTTATTTAAGGATCAACTCCAAATTCTCAATAAATTTTGAATTGCAAATTCATTTTGAATTTAGGGCATAAAAGGAGATTTTCAATTTATTTTCTTTTTGCTCCAATTTCCACCAAAACTTTTGCAATAAAATTTTGCTAAACCATTTCAAAGTGCTGGGCAAGTGGATCCAAACTTGATCAAGTCATTTGCAAGACAAAACTTAACTAAACCATTGATCAAGCAATTAATTAACCAAACAATGCAACACATAAAATGACAAATGCATTTAGGGATTAAAAGCTTGATGATACTTATGCCATGCTGATGAATGATTAGGGTTAATTAATTACGGCCTAATGCATGCTTAAACACTGAGGTGTTACATCATCTAGTACAAGCTCTCGAGCGATGAAATTGTTGCAATGGCTACACAGGCACCTACAAGTAATCAATAGAAATATCAGTATGAAGAGGATAGAAAAACTTACTGAACAACTTGTTAAGTAGACAGAGAAAAAAGTAGGCAGGAAAGATGTAATTAAAAAGAGTAAGTTATCCTGTCAAAATGTCACAAGTCACAACAGTTAAATTCAGTAGATACAGGTAATGACCCATGCATTGCTACAGGCGTAAACAACTTTTGAGGATGGTGTCATGCCATAGCTATCAAAGGAAATCATGCAAAACACGTGATGATCAAGTCACTATGGATACAAACACAAAAACAAAACACAATCCAACCCACATATGATGTATTGCAAGCCAAATGTCATCATGCCTTAAATTAATCCCTGGTTTGTGTATAAACCACCTGCAGCTAAAGCCTCAACATGCCATCAATTAATCCCAGGTTGTGTATTAAATCCCTTGCAGCTACTGTACACAAATGTTCTTCCAGCCTAACCATACTGGCAATGAACATACATGTTTATAATCAAATCTGGACAGGACACTTCTGTTTAATCATGGCTCAGTGCTAACTTATCCCTACTCCTTCACAACTAGACAAACTGGGCAAAGAACTACGGATACCACCTACTAAAAAGCAAACATATTTCCTTAAAACATATTGGTGCTTTTTGTGTTCTATATCTATCTGTCACTCAAGTTTCAATTTTTTTAATGCTCTGTAGAAAATGGTAAATATGACAAAAAATTAATGGCAGTAACATACTAAAGATTCTGAGACAAACTATGAGTCCTGACATGCAACCATCGACATCTTCCATGGGAAGCAAACGTGATTAGGCGGCGCGAGCACCAGATCTCCATTGTGTGGTCAAATATGCATTGTATGATCATAAGACATCAAAAACTGAAGCATATTAATATGATTGAACTGGCTGAGAGTAATGCCCTTGCATTCCACTCCCATTATTGCAAAATCTGTTTTGTGTACAACTGTACATAACTGGAATTGTGGGTTGTGGCAATAAGATAACCCATTGTCTGTCTGATAAAATATCCATTACCACTAGTTTTTTTATTTTTACTCTCACTTATCCATGACCTGGGGACAATGGACCGTTACAGAATAAAGCATTCATCACCAAGAGCCTAGCTATCGCAACAAGATGAGGATGACATACACCGATCTTAAAACTAACGAAGAATATCAGACAAAGGCACATTGACTTGCTGGTGATTAAAAATTAAAAGGAATCCAAACCTTGGGCAGGCACGGATCTACCTTGCAACGAGACTGACTAGCTACTCTTCAATATATCAACCAAGGTCACGGTCGGTGATAGCGCAAAGGCTCGTTTCTAGCACAACAGCTGGCTGGAGGGCGGAGCCCCCAAATATCTAGCACCACACTTGTTCAAGTTGGTTAGAAGGAAAAACTAATTGGTACAACAGGAACTTCAAAACAACAATTGGATTCGAGCACTAAGAGGCAGAATCACGACCAATGGCCCAACTTGAGGAGTTTGTTTCCCTATGGATAAGGATCCAAAACATCCAACTGTGCGTGCGTGACCAAGACTTTTCAAGTGATAAACATGTGTGTGTGTGTGACCAAGACTTTTCAAGTGATAAACGTTTGTAAAATCTGGTTTGTTTCACTTCTTATATGATAATATATATAGCGGAGCTCCTGCTGAAATTTCTGAGAAAAGAAATAGGAGCTAGCCAGAGACGCTGTGTGTGGAACACAGTCGGAATTAACAGCTGAACGGTATATATATACGTCACGTTTTAATCACGGGTTAGATAGTCAGTCACGTCCCTCACTTCCTGTTACTGGTATATGCACTGCAGATAGTTCTGGAACCTTAAGGGAAAAAGGCTTTGGAATGCCAGATAGTTAGTACTTCTTTTGTCTCAAAAAGATAGTTGTTATAAGAAACGCATCGATTAAATTTTCTTAACTTTAACTATATTTGTATAAGATATACTCCCTCCGTCTCTAAATAAGTGTCGTCATAGAATGCGTGCTACAAATTTGATTTGATTTGTAGAAAATGCATGTAATATTTATATCCCCAATATTTTTTTAAAAAAAAACTAGATCCAAAAATCTTTTCGATGATACTAATTATGATACTAATCGATGATATTTATTATTTATTAAATTGCCAGCAATGTTTCTCGAGAAGTGAAGCGACACTTATTTAAGGACTAAAGGAGTATGTAACATTTATGTTTTCAAATAAATGTATTATTAAAGTATATTCGACAATTTATCTAACAAGTACTAATTTATGTATTATAAATATTAATATTTTTATATATAACTGGTCAAAGTTAAAAAAAATATTAGCTTTCAATATTAATTATGTATTATAAATATTAATATTTTTATATATAAGTGGCCAACTTCAAAAAAAATATTAACTTCTCTAAAAACGAGAATATCTTCTAATTTAAAATAGAGAGAGTAGGTTTCTTTTTTTTTTCCACTTTTATAGTTTTATAAGGGAAGACTAAGAGCAATATTTTTCTAAACGCTAAACGGTACACGGTCGGTCACCTATCGTTTAGTTATTATTCTGCTTAAACGCTGCATAAAATAAGCTAAACGGTCCATTAATCGGGCTAAATGGACGATTAAATGAAAATGGTGTATCACTGTGTAGCGTTTACATGGTGTGTAAACAAGCTAAACGACCATGGTGGCAAACAGGGGCTAAGGCTATCTCTGCACCGACATACACCACCCCATCCTAAAGGGACCAGATAACGGACCGGCACCGCTTCGGGCGCCCGGTACGCCGCTAGCTCATTCGGAATCTCGCTTCCTCCGCCAAAACTAGCGTCGTAGCGGGCGCCGGGGAAAGACGAACATGGCGCGGGGCCCGCCTCGCTGCCATTCGCTGCCGTCACGCGCCTGCGCTCGCTAAGACCGGACAGCCGCCGCCGAAGCTTCAGACGCCGGCCGCCGTGCTCGCCCGCCCGGCCGAGAAGAGAGAGGGAGGAGCAAAGCACGACGCCCGCACGCCCGCCTCGCTGGGGGCTGCGGTGCCGCCGCCGAATCCGCCAAGCGCCGAAGCCGCAGCGGGGGGCCGCGCAGGGAGCCGCATGCCACCCGCACTGCGCCAGCGCGAGGACGCCAGAGGAGCTCCCCGCCCACAGCGCAGGGGTGAGGAGGAGCTCCGCCGTGGCTCCCCGCCCGGGGCTGGGGCGGAGCCTTGCTCGCCCGCGCGGTGCGCGGGGCGGGAAGCGCCCGCCATGAGCTTCGCCTAGCCGCGGGCGTTAGCGCGGGGAGAGAAGAGGGCGGACCTCGCGCGAGTGGGAGAAAAGACGGAGGAGAGAGAAGAGGGAGGAGAGAGAGGCTGGGTGGAGGAGAACAAGTAGAGAATGACGTGTGGGGCCCATTAACATAGATGATGAATATAGGGGATGAATGGATGCGGAAAAAAATAGTGTAAAGGATGAAATCTTGATGACCCGGATGGAATACTCCTTTTAGAGGATGAGTATAAAGGATGAAGAGTGCGGATAGTCTAAAAGTGACCCGCAAAGGAAGAAGCGTGGGATTAAATGATCCATTTTCAGATGAAGTGTATTCGTTTTTCCTTAAAGAACAGTAAACTTCCAAGGTTGGATCAGTGCCCAGCCCAATAAATTGTATATGAGCTGGGCCAGGTGGAAACACCACAAAGGCAAGCTGCGCTTGGAGCCCATGGCCCATGCGGTGGTGCAAGAATGTAATCAGTACCCCCAAAAGAAACTACCAAGCCCAATTCTCTATCTATCTATCCTCCTCCTCCCTAAAAATAAAAAGGTAAAATTTCTCTTCATAATTTTTTAGTCCGGCCATTCTATTCATGCCAACCGTCCAACACCTACCCCTCTTCACTTTGTGTCCATGCATCCGTTTTTTGGTTGACGTGGAGTCCATCTAGGAGTCGATCTATCGGAGTCCGCCCAAGAGTCACTAGAACTCTAGTTTGCTTTGGGTTACTATGCTCGGTCGTGTTTTCTTTTGTTCCCACGTTCACCACCTCTAAAGCACCTCATATTTTCTTATCTATTATTCATTCCTCTACCATTTAACAATAAAGAGGTAAAATTTCTCGAAGATACAGATTCCGACTCTAATATCATTTTCGAGTTGCCAAATTTGTTTCTTGGTCGTTCAAATTAGGATCGAAAACCGAAACATCTCGGATCAGAAAATCCTATGGTATTTGTTTTTCCTATAAAAAGATCCTTCCTTTTCGATCCTATAGCGGCAGAAGAAGGTGAGGTCGCGAGCCTACAACTGCATCGGAGTAGCACCGGCAACGTGGACTCCTGGACATGGTTTTGCTTCTTGGTGTCCAGACATGCCAATGCCCAGAACACGAGCATGTCGGCGATCGGCCAGCTCCACCTGGCTAGCTGGCTATGGTGCCCTTGGTGTGTGGGTGCTCTGCTATTGGCCGTTGAGCCACGGGGCGGCCTGGAACACAGAGGAGGAGGCATGGATTGGCTGCCTTGGGTACGCATCCAGGCCTATCCTGTTGCAGTCCTTCGTCGCGAAGACAGGCCTACAGGTGGCGCCGTCATGAAGCAATATGTAGACATCGATGGACACGTCCAGAACACGATCTATCCACACCCCATACATGACGTGCCCTCGATGAGCTCTACGATGCGACGCCTAGGGTTCATATTGCGGTCTAGGTATGAGTCTGCCATGGAGGGTTCAACCCAAATAGCCTTTAAGTTTAATTGATTTATTAAAATTGGACAAATTGCAATTAATAAATCCAAAAAGATAGTTATTGTTCGTTATTGGCATAAACACCAAATATAAGATCTTTCACTATTTCTCATTACATCGCATGAGACATTTTTGCTAGTCACAACAAATAATAACACCTTATCATTATGAGCTTTTTACTTATATGCCATTAAAAAAAAGATGGTAATCTCACTGAAGGGACTAAAAAGTTCGATCTATCAGCAGCGTACAAGTTCGAAGAAATTTTTTCTCTCAAGCCATTCCGTCCACTTCTCCCTCTAACGGTGTCAAACAGCCATGTCAAATGACCATTTTACCCTCTAATGGGCCCGTTGGTCAGCCACCCAAACTCTCTCTTCTCTCTTCTCTTCCCTATGCAGCCGCATCATCCTTGCGTGGTGGGGGCTGCGCCTCTGAACGGAGCTAAGCGCTGAAGGCCAAGGCGCCGTGTGCCGCCGAGCCACGGTGCCGCGTTGCGCCCCGCCTCGGCCAGGACGGGCAAGGAAGCCCGGCGCCGCCCGGGCGCCACGGGCGGGGCTGGAGTGCAGGTTCACGGCGGGGGAGACGCTGGGAAGTTTCGCCCGGCCGACGCATGCACGCACACACAGGAGCTTCCCCGGCCGGCCGCCATGGTGGAGGAAAGGGGAGGGAGGGAGGAGGGAGGGGCTTCGTGGCACGCCCGCAGAACTCCTCCGGCCACCGCGGATGCCAGCGCCAGCGCGCCGCCGACGCCTTCGCGCCCACGCGCACCTGCCCATGCGCTTTGCCCGATGCGCTGCGCCCGCCCATGCGCTTCGCCCGATGCGCCGCCCGACGCGCTTTGTTGACGCGCCGCCAGCGCCCAGCGCCGCGGCCAAAGCCGCCGCTTGCCGCGGCGCCGCCCCCGCGCGCGCCCGCCGCCCATGCGCGCCACGTCGCCAAAGCCCGCCCCGCGGCGTTCAGCGTCAGCGTGCGGCCGCCATGGTTGTGGCAGAACCTTCTAAATTATATGGCCCACAAGCACCTAACATTGTCCCTAAGACCTCCGTCGGCTATGCTTGTACACCACATAACTTAAAATGTTCCGTTGGGTGGATCCCCGATAAACCACGATCACTCGGGATCGATACTTACGAGAGACATCACGGTATTACAACAGTTTTCATATACAAATACCGGAGTAGCGGAAGACTTACAATAACTTAATTTACAAACCTTTTGCAAACTTATACAAACCGCAGTGTTATGCTTACAAACCCGGCGGAAGTATCATTACTTAACTTTATTACACTCACTCAACAAAAGGTGCCCCGCCTGAGAGGCCACTCAATTCACTCCTCATCGGTTACTTCTTCGATAACCGTCATGCAACAAGGGCCGTAGCACTCTTGCCCATGCGGTTCAATTGCAATGAGGGGTTGAACAAACCCCGAGTACAAAAAAAGTACTCCGCAAGACTTACCCGACCCAAAAATTAGGGAGAAGACTCGGGAATGCCGGGCTAATGGGAATCAAGGTGAGGCTTTAGCAAGAATCAAAGACACCCTTTTTGCGGAAAAGACTAAGTCAATCCTTACTTTAACAATCACTTATCAAACATATGCCGGATTCAAAACTCTCATTCTCGGACTTTCATTATTACTACGATGCCGGGACTCGGATCAAGTCTCCCATATCGTGGAGCAACGACGATTCGAATCGCTTTATATACCAATTTGGGGCTTCTAGCCACACGATGTATGCAGGACCAAATATCTTACATACATCAACTCAACACTTAGATTTCTCCATACCGAACGGGTGGTGCACAAGACACCACCTCTCTACGGCCGCTTTCGGTCACGCCGGTGCGCATCGTAGGATGGGTACACGCCATCGTCCGTTCTAGTAACGAATAGTCCAAGTGGAGCTTACCGCCATTAGCATGCAACTAGTACTATCCAATAACCTCATGATCCCAGCGCCAAACAACGGACGGTCCTTAACCGACACAAGTGGGACGACACTACATCGGGGCACTAGCCCTTCCCGATGCAAGTCACTCCACCGACGCGTCTCGATTTACTCATCATCATGTTCTTGTGGTGTACCCTTGACCCCCGTCGGAACAAGGGTAGACGACAAGCAACATCAGTTTTCGTAAAATCCCTTCGAGGAGTAAAGTAATCACACTTTTTGAAAACAGTTTATCCAAAACCCTACACTAGTAGCAAAACTAAGCGTATACTAAGCATTTCGAAATCGAAACAGTATACTAGGGTAATATATCAAGGTACGGTAAATGCATCAAATTAGGGTATCACACAACTCCTAACACCTAATGCATCATATCTGGAACATAAAATCATAAAACTTTCGAAATACAAGGGCGGGTTTGAATGCATCCGGGGCTTGCCTTGGGGCTCGAAGAAGTGAGGTTCGGGGATGGCACCGCCGGGATCCGGACCAACCTCCTCGCTTGAACACCTTCTTCGAGAGATAGGAGTTGGATCAATTCCCTCCTCGGACGACACAACTACACGATTAAAATGCATGATTACAATGCAGTAAATAAAAGGACATGCGATAATGATGCAACGATTGTTAACCTATTTTGAGTACAACTTTCCTTCACGATTACCTCACTCTCAGAAGGTATAACTAGCGTCGACGACGACGGACTAGCGATACGCAATCAACATGAAATGCCGAAAGTCATTAGGGTTAATGACCTAGGGTCATCACTCAATCCCAAAATCAAGCAACCCTAATGGTGATTAGAGTGATTACTAATTTATTAACCATTTTTACAGTCATTGAAAGCCATTAATTACTTGCTAATTGGGATTAATTAAACCTTAATCAATTAAAGAATTAACTATCTTAACATTAATTAATTTAGGTATTAATTAAGTGTAATATAAAACTTAATCAAAACAGGATCAAACTTCATAATTAAGATCATCATCATCTAATTAGCACACAAAACAAATTTCATAATTTTTGGACTTATATTTTAATTATTAAAAATCATGGAAGTTGCATTTATCAATTAAAGGAGCAAATTAAAGCATAATTAAATTTTATTGAAAATTCAGAGTTAGCATTTTTTCTGGTGTAGAGCTTCACTCAAGGAATACAGAACATATTTTTACACATTTTTAGTTACCCAAATAAAATTACAACAAAAATAAGAAAACTGCATTTGGAAATTAAATTTGGAAAAAGAAAACACTTTTTCTCTCCCCCGTGGGCTTCTTGCAGGCGGCCCAATGCCCATGCCATGCCAAGCGCCCACGGCCTCCGGCTCTCCCTCTCCGCCCGACGCCGACAGGCGGGGCCGGGTGTCGGCCCGTCTGCCCTCCTCTCTCTCTCTTTCGGCCGCCAAGTAACACGGGCGGGCGGGCGACGGCGTTCTCGCCCACGGTGACTTCTCGGTGCAACTAATCGCACCAGCGGCTTCCTCTCACCACGCCGCACCCAACGATCTATCAAACACCCCCTCTCCTCCACCGGAGAACGCATGGCGATGTCCATGGCGGCTCGGCGGCGGCGCGACGCACGGCGGTCGACGCACCGAGATGTCTCCGGTGAATCCAAGCGTAGCAACGTGACTACCAACTCCGTCTGAACTTAGCATAGCACAAGCACGACTCGGAGCGACACTAAACGTGCATGGCGACGAGCGCGACGCGGGTGACACGACGGAGCTCATCGGAGCGACCGCGTTCCGACTCAACCGCGACGTGATAGACGCAACCATCGCCCTGGTTAAGATCAGGAGCTCACCACGGCTTTAAAACAAGGACGAGACGAGCTGGGGAAAGGATAGAAGATGGTTGACGGCGGTGACCGGACGTGCGGTGGTGTGAACTCGGCGGCAAGGCGATGTCCCGACGGCCCTGATGCTCGGCTGCGAAAACCAACAAGCCAAACATGATCAGGAAGTCAAGGCGAAGCTACAAGAAGAAACGGCGAGGCTAGAGGTGCTCCGTGGAGCTCTGGCCATGGCGAGGTGCTCACGGCGGCGGTGGCGGCCGGCAGTGAGGAAGACGGCGTCGCCTGAGCTATTCGGGTGACGGCAAGGGGCGAGCAACGGTTCGACGAATGCGCAACGGGGTTGCGGAGCAGGTGGCAAGAGCAATTGGACGGTGATGCTGTGTATTGCTCGAATTTGACAGAGAAACGGTGGCGGTGGTCGTCGGCGGTGAGAAGGAGGAAAAGAGAGAGACGTCGACGACGGTGGGTTTTATAGGCAGTGAAGGCATCGACGTGGTGGCTGGCACCTTCGCGACGGCGTGGAGGTGGACGGTCATGCGTGAAAGCCGGGAAACGGCGAGAGAAGCCACGGCGACGGCGGTGACTCGGCCGGCATGGGCGCCGGGCAAGGTGTCCCCCCCATGCGGCAAAGATCAGAAGCCAAACTCATTTCTCCACTTTGCAAATTACTTTGGAAATTTGTAACTGTACACAAAAATATCCCAAAATACCGTTTGCTCCAAATTTTGTGCTCTACAACTTTCATTAAAGAAGTTTTGTCAGATTCAAACTGGTTTTTGAATTTGAACTTCACATTTGAATTTAAAACAAAACCCTAACTTTAGGGATTTTAAAATTACTTTCAAATTTTGAATAAAAGATGAAAATCTCCAAAAATAAAAGTTGTTCTATTTCTCAAGATCTATAACTCTTATTTAGGAAGTTTTCATGAAACCCAATAATTTTTTAAAACTAAAAAGGGGGCAATTTCCAATTTAAATAGCTTTTTTGAAATTACTTCAAATTTTATTCAAAAACTTAAAAAAACTTTATATACCAAAGTTGTAGAGCTCAAAGAGATGCACAAACTGTATTTTTGGAGTTTTCTTAAATTTTGAATATTTTGAGATGAAATGATAAAGGGGGTAAGAACACTTTGAATTTCAAGCTTTTGAAATGGTTTTTCAAATTGGATTCTTGGGCAATTAATTAGTGATGATGTGGCACTTTTCAAACCCAACCAACAGTACACTTCCAAAGTACAAAGTTCATACTTTGAAATAGTGCTATTGGTTAGCAACTTTTATTTATAAAATTAATTATGGTTAGCTCACCAAAATTGAAAGTAAACTTCCAATTCCAACACTTAACCACTTGAGCTAGGGTTTGGAATTTGAATTCCAAATTCAAATTTGATTCTTTCTTTTGCACCATTTGCTTTAGAAAACTTGTTGGATGTGTGAGTCAGGGTTAGGCAAACACTTGCAAACACCAGGGTTGATTTTAATTGATTGTTTTTATTGATAAAAGTAAACATGTGAGTGAAGTTTAAATTATAAACGCATACACACGTGATATAAAAGAACTCAAGTAACACCCTAGAATCGTAAACTCATTTTAATTGTTTGAATTAGGGTTTTCTAATGATGAATGCTTATGCAATGATGATGATAACATGGCGGGGTTTTGGTTAACGTAACACCGGGGTGTTACAATGGTGGATGGAGGTGGGGATGGGAGGGGAGGAGGGAGAGGAGTATGTGAGAGGGAGTGGAGGGATAAGAATCCCGGGTCTGTGAGAGGATGGAGGTTGAGGATGGACACGACAAGTGGGGTCCACCTGTCAGTGGGTGTGGCGCAGAGAGTAAGAGGTAAGACTGGGGGTATTTATGATATTTACACTAATGGAACCCACCTGTCAAGGGTCACAAACGGCAGAAAATAAGCGGAGCGTGGACGGAACGACTTGAGAGAAAAAATTTCTTCAAACTTGTACGCTGCTGATAGATCGAACTTTTTAGCCCCTTCAGTGAGATTACCATCTTTTTTAATGGCACAAAGTAAAAGGCTCTTATCATTATCGCCCTGTTTCAGGAAAAAAAAAAAAAAGAAAAACACCTTATCACGATGACACGATCTTCGCTCAAAAAAATAAAAAATCTCATCGTGACCGCTGATGGGCGAGTTCGTTCTGTTCCGCTCCATCCCGTTCCGTTACGTCTTGTCTCGTCTGCCAACGCACCGCGGCGTGGCGATGGCGTGGTGGAGCCTCTAGAGAAGCGAACCGTGCCCGTCTCTCCCAATCCACTCCGTACTCGGCCGGCGCTCTCCTCCCCCGCCGCCGCCGGAAATCCGAAGAGCAAGTGGTAGCCAACACACTCGCCACCCCCTATTGGCCCTTCGCCCGCAGCTGCCTTGGCATAAAATCGACGAACTCTGCTTCCTCTTCTCGCTCTCGCTCTCGCAGCTCTCTGGGGTGCGCTCATCGCCGGCGGCAGCGACGCATCTTCGCCTCCGGCTTCCTTACTATAATAAATCCATCGATCGATCATGGCGTCGTCGAGCACGGCTGCTACTACTAGTGATGCTAGCCAGGGCCTCAAGGCTCGAGATGTCTGCATCGTCGGCGTCGCCCGCACGCCCATCGGCGCCCTCCTCGGCTCGCTCTCGTCCCTCCCCGCCACCAAGCTCGGCTCCATCGCCATCCAGGGTACGCACTCGCCGCGCCACTCTCTCGCCTCCAACGTTTTCGGCTGCATCAACCATGATGGCGTCATCCATCACCAAATTGCTGGTGTTGTCCCTCCCAAATCGCAGGGGCTCTCAAGAGGGCGAAGGTCGACCCGGCGCTCGTGCAGGAGGTGTTCATGGGCAACGTCCTCAGCGCCAACCTCGGCCAGGCCCCGGCAAGGCAGGCGGCCCTTGGCGCCGGCTTGCCCAACTCCGTCCCCTGCACCACCGTCAACAAAGTTTGCTCCTCGGGAATGAAGGGTACTACTGTTCTACTAGTACCACTACGACTAACTAGCTCTATTGTTTTTGTATATTGATGAATTGATTGTCGATTTGCCTTGCAACGTGAGAGCCTTATCCTGGAACGTTACCACCGACTTGTTGCAGCTGTCATGTTTGCGGCGCAAAGTATTCAGCTGGGGATCAACGATGTTGTGGTCGCTGGTGGCATGGAGAGCATGTCGAATGCCCCCAAATATGTGGCTGAAGCAAGGTTTGCTACTATTACCAAGTCATGCTATAGGCTAGAATGCTTTTGTTGTAGACGTTGTCTGTTGTAGCTTGTGATTACAATAAGCAGTGAAAATAAAATGCAGACGAGGATCTCGGTTCGGACATGATGTCCTGGTTGACGGCATGCTCAAGGATGGCCTGTGGGATGTCTATAACGATTTCCCCATGGGAATGTGTGCTGAACTGTGTTCAGACCAGCACTCCATCTCAAGGGAGGAGCAGGTTGCTGCTGTTTCTAAACTTCATTTATGAATCACAATCTGTTTTTTTTTCCCTACTTATTAGCTACCAATCTGGGCAGTGACATGTTCTTTCTTCTAGGATTCTTATGCTATCCTTAGCAATGAACGTGGACTAGCAACTCGAGACAGCGGTGCATTTTCTTGGGAGATTATTCCTGTGCGTGCATGATTTTGATTGACCGCAGAACTCATTTTTGTGTGTTAGACTTTGATACTTCAGTATATGGTACCAATCTCAAAGGTTTTGTTGTATTACAGGTTGAAATTTCTTCTGGCAGAGGGAAACCACCAGTAATTGTGGACAAGGATGAGAGTCTTGCAAAGGTAATCTGGTCTTGCTATTAGTGTTGATTTTAATTGTTGCAGATCAAAAAAGAGTTGTGTAGTGTTAGTATGAAAGTGACTGAACATACACAAAACCGTCCACATTTAGCAGTATCCATAACAACAATTAACACAATTTGTTTTCCTCTTCAGATTTGACATTATTCCTTTGGTGTGCCATATGTGTAGTTTGATCCAGTAAAGCTCAAGAAACTTGGGCCAACTTTTAAGGCGAATGGTTCTGTGACGGCTGGCAATTCTTCTAGTATAAGGTTTGCTTCCTTGTTTCTCGGATCAACCCTCTGTAATCTATATCAATAACATGCAACCAGAGTCAATGGTATACCATATTCTAAAAAATGTAATAATTGCATTGGCAATTTGTATTTGAGATTAGTACTTGTAACCTGAACAACCTCTTTTGGTATTGCTATGATTCTCTTATAGCTACTAGCCTACTAGAAACAAGATTTACCAGAAAGGCTACAATACAGACAACAAGTAGATCTGAGTTGGTAATATCCTGTAGTTGTAATTATTATGCGTTAATCTATATCTAAGATAAGATATGAACCAATTAGATTTGCATATATTCTTAGTTGAGCTTGTCAGAGAATATCTCTTATTGAAGGCAATTCATCCATGAAGCTGCCTCGTGCCTCCCCTGTTTATTGGCTGCATTCCTGTACCACTGCATGTGCATTATCAGAATACCTTTTGTAGACAGTGAAACCATGAGAAATTTCTGCACCATTGAATTGGCTATAACAATGAATGTATTTAATGTATATTTCATTGTTTATTCGAAATAGTAGTCAGTGTGCACTTAGTGAATGAGGTAGGATGAGATGGGATAATCCAATTTATTTTTTGGTCCAATTTTTGGACGGATGACGTGGTCCAAGTAATATGCTAAATCTAAATGACTTTCACAAAGAACTCTGACGATAAATCTAAATGACTTCCTAAACCTCAGGGCTCACACTTTCAAAGAGTTAGAAAAACTAACAGAACTTCAGAAGTATCTCAGCCAAGGCAAGTGATTTTGGCACCGCTGATCTTGCTGCCTCTTTATTGTTGAGAGATCTCCTGTTGTTCGTGTGAAGGGGAAAAAATCAGTGAGAATCTAAGTGCAAGTTCTTGCATCCAAGGGACACTATTCCAAAACCAGGAAAGGTGCAAGTTCTTGTATCGAAAGAAACTACATTTTTAAATTTGAATAGTGGTGTGAGTGCCCTTTGTAGAGGGAAAAGGAAAAAAAAAAGAGTATAGTGCATCTAATATGACATACAAGAAAAGGTTAGCTCATAATTCTGCTAAGCCATGATTTTCCCTATTTCAAATTTTGGACTATTATTTATTTTATGTTTAGTGTAGATTAACCTTGTTTGGATGATGCATAATTCATCAAGTGTAATGCCGATCTTATCTATCAATGCACAGTGATGGCGCTGCTGCAATTGTCCTTGTTAGTGGAGAGAAAGCCAAGAATCTTGGCCTTCAAGTTATTGCAAGGATTAGAGGCTATGCTGATGCTGCACAGGTAACTCTTGCATGACTCCTGTCCTAATACATTGTTTGAACAAGTAATGTGTTAATGAATGAAATTATCCTTTTTCCTGGAACCAATATCTATTTTCCATTCATTGATGTGTCACTGGAGTCTTAGTTACCTTGAAATCTCGCTTATTGTGACTTATCACACTGAGCATGATTTTTGTCTCTGTTGTGTGCACTCCTTTCTAATGTAGGCACCAGAGCTGTTTACGACAGCTCCAGCTCTTGCTATTCCAAAGGCTATATCAAATGCAGATCTTCAAACTTCACAGATTGATTATTATGAAATAAATGAGGCTTTCGCTGTAAGTTCTTGGTCTTTCCAGTTTCAATAGTACTTACAGCTGAATCACAACCCTAGACTTAACTGTACTTGTGGACATTGCCAGGTTGTTGCTGTAGCTAATCAGAGGCTTCTTGGTATCCCTTCTGTGAGTCTCTGATTTTTACTTGTTTATATAATTCAGCATACTATTTGTATTTGTTTCTGCATGGTGTAATAAATATCTCTGTACATTCAGGGAAAGCTAAACTTAAGTGGTGGTGCTGTTTCTCTGGGCCATCCTATCGGCTGCAGTGGTGCACGGATTATAGTCACTCTGCTTGGGGTATGTTTCCGACCCATGTATAATTATGATTTAATTATTGACTGCAAATTTCGTCTTGGTGCCTGATATATCACCCTCTTTCTTATCTCATTTGCATCCAACCTACCTTTTTTTTCATCAAAATTTGATGTGCATACAGTGGCAGACTAAGTTTTTCAACAAGTCTTTTCATTTTGTTTGCATCCTTGTACCAGAGTAGATCTAAGTCCTTCATGTTCCTCTGATACAAGGAAGCAAAAATTGCTAGTATAAGCAAGACTTGACCTGTTGGATATTTTGAGCTGACAGTGTTTCGCCGTTTCCTTCTATGCAGTTTATTCAATTTTATGTATCCTTATATGTATCTCAGGTTATTGTATATTTCCCTGTCATGTGTTATCTTCTAAATCATCATGCTTAATACTCTGGAATCAAATTGGTTGGGTTCGAAAGTTCTGAGCAACACCTTTTCACTTTAAACTTGATCAGGGATAGACATCCTCTTGATTTTGTTCTTAAGAAGTTTGTGCCTGGTGACAGCAGTTTATCTACCCCTGAACCTCAATGGTCTAACCAATGTAACTTAGGAGAAGTCAGCACCCCCTTTTCACTTTATCTGCATCCTATTTCCAGAGTAGCTCCAATTTTCATGTTTGACTAATACAAAGCAGCAAGAATTGAAGAGGTTGAGAACTTGACCTGTAGAAAATGGGCAGCATTCTCCTTCTATGCAATTTTGTTCATTTGTTTGTATCCGTACATTCATTTTAAGTTTGTTATATTTTGCTGTCATTCTTTCTGAAATATCATGTTTAATACTTTGGATGCAACAGTGCCATAGGGCTAAACTTCTAGCTTTTCTTGGTCTGCAGATTCTTACGCAAAAAAATGGAAAATTTGGTGTTGCTGGAGTTTGCAATGGTGGCGGCGGTGCTTCAGCTCTCGTTGTGGAGATCATGTAAGCTCTTCCTGGTTTTATTTTTCAGACTTTTTTCCCTCGAAAAGGAAATCTTCAGTTCTCTATGCTAATGATCCATCTGATCGTCAATGGAACAATAGAAAACACTCGGTAATAGAGTGTAATTATCTTCCTACTCTCTACCATTTTAATACTTATTGCGCAACTTGATTTTCTACCTGCAACCGTTTGAACCTTTGCTCATTAAATCAGAAGCTACTTAAAGAGTTCTTTGAGCTACTTTCTCAGCGTCTTTGACATGATGCAGGCAACCCTCTTCGCATATTCATTCATCTTTGTGAAGTTGGTGCAAGCAAATTAGCAAGACATAAATTGTAAAATGTGTTGTATCTTTTGTTATTTGTAGGGGGGATTAGTTCGCGTTGTGTGATAGACGGAAAAACTGTAAAATAAGGTTGTGCTGCTCAGCACAGGGCATTATCTTGTACCTTACATGGAAAATATAAACGTATATATATAGCAGTGGAAATAACAGAAGCCCGGAAGAATAATGTACAGACGCTGATAAGGTCACTATCTCTTTTTTTTCCCGATCAGGTCTTTTACCTGTTTTATAAAGTCACTATATCTCTGAAAATAGAAATAGACATGGATAATGATCAATCGTTATGTGAGCTGAGTACAGTTGTAAGTTTTTTTTAAACCTTTATCCCCGTAGAGCAGGATACGGATGCTGTAACGTGTGCCCCAACATGAAATGTAATCATCAGGTCTGGACTTATAACACACTCCTGTATCCTGTGGTCCTGTGGAGCAGCTTCTACTTAAGGTAACAAAGCTACTTAATCCAATGGGAAGATTCTGATGACAAATTATGAGATGCTCATTGTTAAGATAAGGTTAAGAGGCGCAGGTCAATTGAGACCAGTCCTTGATGAAAGTTTTGCCCACATTCCAACTTTTCAAAAAGGAAAAAAGTTTTACCCTATTGGAAGCACTCGTGCCCAGCAAAAGATCAACCCTGTCGTACGCCCATCGCCCACTAAATCCTACTGTTCATTACAGCACAATTATCCTGTCAACTCAAGACAGGACACTATCATCCACTGAAGCAAATGTCGGTCATGGCATGCGTCACAGGAACAGGCGCCGTTGCCTTGCACATGCCACATGAACCCACGATGATGATTGGTAGGTGGGTGGCTGATGCCGTCCAGTTACATCAGATTTTTCATTCAGATGGGTATGGGTATGGCAATGAAAGCATCTTTCTTCGTTTCCGGGTCAAATCTGCGGCGTCCGGCCTCTCGCCTGCACTGCGCCCCACCTGTAAAGGACGGCGATAAGGGCCATCCCTAATTGTGGATGTCCCCTGCCTGATCTTGCCATCCCTTAATTTCTCTTCGCTTCATCAGACCCAGCAAATCCTGAGGAAATAAACAAACAAACCTTAAAAGCGCGATGCTATTTGACGTTGTTTCCAAGCAGTTCAAGATTCAGAGATGTTGTCCACACGCCCTATTTTCTTCAGGCTACGAGCCAAATTTCGTGTCGACATCAGAAATCAGTCGTGTTCCATTTTCTCCCATCTCAATTTTTTTAGAAAGTTCTCCCATCTCATTCAGACGCACGATTGGGTTGATGCTGACGAAATTTTTTGGCACAGCTCCTTGTCCCTGTCGGATCTAGAGACTAGTGAGGCGAATTCGCTCGGTGACCCAGATTCCAAACAGATTGGATACCCAACCAGGTAGCCAAGAAGCTGATGCACATCTTTTTCAGATAACGGTGTAAAAAAAAAAAAAAAGGACCTAAAAGGCACATCTGAATATAAATTTGCCCAAAAGCTTAACTCGAATTAAGCATTTCTTGTCAAAAACCCTGATTTCAAAGGCACTGCTGATTACAGGAGTACTATTGCAAATCTGGAAAAATCGATACAGCAATTCACTAATAGGGACTAAACGCAGCAGTCTCTCTTCATCAAGCCTTTGCACAAGCAAGCATAACTCAGCACATGATCTATGTTAGTGGTAGAAGACAGGGATGACGAAAGAATAATCACAATTGATCCACTCAAAAGAATTACATGAGATACCCAAACGCCCTAGCTAGTTAGATCTACGAATTTATGATGATGAGGATTACAATGGCCTCGAACCAGAGGCATCTAGACCTCTGCTCTGGCTGTTCCAGCTGGACTGGCTGAAATCGGTCATGAAATCTTGGCTGCCAAACGCCATCCGCTGAAACAGCCTGATCTCGGCCGTGTTCGCAACATTGAACATCTCACTCTTGCCTGGTTGAACGCCATTAGTTAGATCAACGTCAGCGAGACTATCAAGCACTCGCACAACCTGAGAGGAGGCAAGGGGAAAAAATGTTAGGTTCTGGTCTGTCTTGATGAGACGTGCATGCACTCTTCTTTATCCTTATACCTGACTCATCCTTGGTCTCCTGGATGCTGAATGTCGAATACAAGCTGCAGCGGCTTCAATCATACGGAACATTTCAACTTCGTTATAGTTCTTGTACAGTCGAGAGTCCACCAACTCCCCAACATTGCCAGTCTCAAGCGCTTGTGTAAGCAATGGCCTAGCCTGCAAAAAACTATTGCTGTCACAAAAATTGCTGGTCCACATGGTTTACCATTATTATTTTTCCAGAAAAATCACGATTCAAGAATGGGATTTGAAGATATCAATAGAGTGAGTTTGGGCAGGGTACACTTTTAAATCCCATACTGAATTGATAATCAGTGAATAAGTCTAATTAAGATTTTGAATTATGCAAATAACCTAAGATATGGTTAGTTTTCATTTGCTACTGAAGGGTAAGAAAACTGGAAACCTTTTCATGAATCAAATTATAGATATAGCTTACCCACTCAACAAGGCTCTCATCACCCAATGGCTTCGATGCATCCACAGGCTTTCTACCAGTAATAAGCTCCAAGAGGACAACACCAAACGAGAATACATCAGATCTCTCCGTCAACTTGCCACTTGACGCATACTCTGGAGCAAGATACCTAAATAAGAAACATGCATCAGATTACAAGCAAGTTTCAACTGTTCTCTTGGACATGTCACTGTTTTACTAACCCAAAGGTCCCCATGACTCGTGTAGTTACATGAGTGCAAGCATCCATAGCTAACCTTGCAAGACCAAAATCGGCAACCTAGCAAATGGGCACCAGTGCAGTGAGTGCTAAATCCATTATAAGATGTTACTGAAATTATGTAGAAAGCATTCTTACCAGAGCTTCAAAGTTATTATCCAGTAAAATATTAGAGGACTTTATATCTCTGTGGATTATTCGGGGATGACCTGCCAAGGAAAACAATTAAGTAACAAAACATGAGAATAGCAAATCATCAAACAAAAAGAGGCGAAGGAAAGAAAAATGCCATTACAATCTTCATGAAGATAGGCTATTCCACGAGCCGAGCCAGCTGCAATTTTAACCCTAGCTGGCCATTCCAAGACTGGTACTCCACGTCCTGTAATGATAGATCAACACAGGCACACATTAATTACTTAGTTCAGACAAGGAATTACTATCTCTGTTCCACATAGCCAGAACTGCAATTATTTTGGAAAAGGAGGTGATACAACAATGCTCCTGAACAATATATAAAAGCAGAACATACCATGAAGATGGTAGTGAAGTGTGTTGTTGGGCACAAAATCGTAGACAAGCAATCTCTGGTCATCAGAAATGCAATACCCTACAAGAGAAACTAGGTGGCGATGATGCACACGACTGATAATGTCCACCTCAGCATGGAACTCGCGTTCCCCCTGTCCGCCACCATCTTTCAGTTTCTTAACCGCAACCTCTCTTCCATCAGCCAAGCAACCCTTGTACACTGATCCGAACCCACCTTCCCCTAGCAGGTTCTGAGCTGAGAAGCCATTTGTGATCTGATACAATTCCTCATAAGTGAAGAACCGACAATTGCCCATACTGAACTCTGGCATTGAATCTTTTGATTCGGGACTCCCAGCACTGAAGTTTGTTTTAGCTGAATAGCCTGGACAAGAAATGAGTTTTAGTTCAGTTCATCAACCAGGAACGTATAAAAATGGAATTGGTGCAAATGCACTTGACCAAATTACCTAGCACTTGTGTAGGAGTCGAGGCAGGTGAAGGCATTACAAAGCCAGTATGGTATCCATGAACTCTCCTCCGTTTCTTCTTGTACCAAAATGCAGCTCCAACCAAGCTAAGCACAAGAATGGCAACGACTACACCAATGCCTGCCTTTGCACCAGAAGACGTTCCACCACTATCTACTGAGGAGCCGCTGCTCTGCGAGGCTGGACTCGACGACTTGTTGGAACTTTGGCCCCCGGTTGTTACCGGGCTAGCTGGATCAGTTGCCGTTGCTGGGGCTGGCACCGATGGAGTACCACCAGAGCTAGGTGTGGACGGTGTCATCCCTGGAGGTGAGGGGACAGAGGGAGTGGGAAAAGGATCTGCAGATGTCGGTGAGGGACTGGTCGGAGAAGGTTTGACAGGAATTCCAGAAGGTGGTGGTGCCAGGGGTGGAGGTTCTGTCTGAGGCGTTCTGGGTGGCTGGCGCCGTGATGGAGGTGGCCGCGCTACTGTCGGTGGCGTTGGGTCAGCTGGCGGGCTGGGCGCCGGCAGATTGGATGGGGGTGGCGACGCGGCCGCAGGGGGGCGTATAGGCGACGCCTTTGGCGGGGCAGCAGGTGTAGGCGGCGGGGGTACTGCAACCGGCGGCGAGGGTGGGGGCACTACGGCTGCTGGGGCGGGTGGCGGAGAGGCAACGACAACTGGCGGTGGTGGCACGGCGTCCGGAGGAGGCGGAGGCAGGGAGGGCGGTGGAGAAGTGAGCAGTGGTGGTGGCGTGGATGCGGAGGGGAGGGAGGAGGCGTGGCCGGCGACGAGGGAGGGTCGACCGGGGTAGCATTGGGCTGCGTCGCAGGCGCCGGGGTAGCAGGCGTGGGCGTGGTGGTTGCCGGCGACGGGATTGCTGTGGAAGGCGGCACGGTGGCCCTGATGATGCCCGGGGAAGGCGAAGGTGAGGACGCCATTGGAGCCCAGCAGCAGGCTAGGAAGCACTACGGTGCCGGCCGTCACAGCTGAGCTGCTGCCTTGGTGGTGGAATTGGAGGAGAGAACCATGGCACACGCCGCAATCCAATGAAGAATCAAGCCTGCCAGCGAGACAATCCCGCAGATTCGCGCAGGAAGCAATCGAAATTCCGCCTCTTTCCTTCCTTCTCCCTCTCGGGTCTTTGGCGGCGAAGAAGAACGCGGAGGAGGTGGAAATCTCACCTCCAGCACCGCAAGAGAAGCCTCTCACTCAAATCCGCACGCACAAAGCACTGCATTCGCTAAAAAAAAGATAGCCTCACTTAAACACCAAAAGCTGATGGACAGAATGAATTCAGACGATCCAGAAACTGAGCCAAGATCCCACCTTGTTCCACTCCACGCGGAGCTGCGAAGGAGAGGCGGCAGAGGAAGACGGAATTCCGAAGGAACGGCGGAATCTTGGGGATGCCGGTACCAGGATTGAAGTTCAAGGCGGAGGCTGAGGCGGCGGACGCGGTGGGTCTGTCAGATCCAGCAGTAACGTGGTAGCATTGAAGGCAAAGGAGGAGGTAACCGCAAGAACAGCGAGGAGGAGAGCAGCAAGCGAACAAGAAGGCAAGAAGGACCTCGCTCTCCTGTCTCTCACTTGTTTCTTTCCCCTCTTTCCTTTTCCTTCCTTCCTGTCTTCACCTCCTGCCCTCCTCACCCCGAAATCCGACGCATGTGACTCTGTACGACCTTTGCAGAAATTTCTCCTGCCCGAGTGGGAATGAACTCCGATTTCCACCCGTCTCTTCTAGACGACGGAGAGAGGAAGAGGATCTATCGTGCACTGTCAGTGTGTCACTGTGCCCGCCACGGTGGGTAGGAAAAAAGACTACCCTCTTTTATTACCTTGGCCCCTGAATATTTCAGGAATTAGCCCTTCTCCACCAATTAAGTGAGGTGTATGTGTTTACATCTTTTCACATTTCAGTATTGCCTTAATCTCGATATATCCTAGTTAAAGCGCATCTGGCTATTTCAGACTAAAGGAAGGATTCCTGTTCACCTAAACGGCATCAAGAGGAAATTCTTAGCAAGCAAGTACTACTATTGTTTATATAATACTAGTACATCTAATTTGCTATCAGGACAGTCTCAATGGTAGTTTTTCAGCATTAATTAGGACGACAAGTAAGTAAACTAGTGATGTGATATTAGAATTGTGGCAGAACCTTCTAAATTATATGGCCCACAAGCACCGACCTTGTCCCTAAGACCTCGACCAACCATGCTTATACACCATATAACCTAGAATGTTCCGTCGGGTGGATCCCCGATAAACCACAATCACTCCAGAATCGATACTTACGGATACATTACAAGATTACAACGGCTTTCATACAAAATACGAGTAGCGGAAGACTTACAATAACTTAATTTACAAACATTTTGTAAAACTTATACAAATTAGAGTAGCATTTCAAACAAATGGAAGTATCATTATAAAACTTTATTACATTCACGCAACAAAGGTGCCCCGCCTGGAGGCCACTCAATTCACTCTTCATCGGTCACCTCTTCGATAACCGTCATGCAGCAAGGGCCGTAGCACGCTTGCCCATGCGGTTCACCTGCAACAGGGGTTAAACAAACCCTGAGTACAAAAGTACTCCGCAAGACTTACCCGACCAAAATTGGGGAGAAGACTCAGGGATGCTGGCTAATAGGAATCAAGGTGAGGCTTTAGCAAGATCAAAAGACTCTTTTGCTAAAAAGACTAAGCCAGTCCTTAATGTATCAATCACTTGTCAAACATATACCGAATTCAAAACTTTCCATACTCAACTTCCATTATTACTACGATGCTGGTGCGAGGATCACGACTCCCATATCGTGGAGCACACGACGATTCGAATCGCTTTATATACCCAGCTGGGGCTTCCTAGCCGCACGATGTATGTAGGACCAACATCTCACATACATCAACTCACTCTCGGATTTCTCCCTACCAGAACGGAGGTACAGTACACCACCTCACTACGGCCGCTCAGTCACTTCGGCGGTGCGCATCGTAGGATGGGCACACGCTACTTGTCCGTTCTAGTAAAAGATAGTCCAAGTGGAGTTTACCGCCATTAGCATGCGACTAGTACTATCCAATAACCTCATGATCCAAGGGCCAAGCAACGAACGGTGCTTAACCGACACAAGTGGACGACACTACACCAGGGCAGTAGCCCCTCCTGATGCAAGTCACTCCACCGGCGTCTCGATTTACTCATCATCATGTTCTTGGGCGTACCCCTGACCCGGCCAAGGTGAGAAGTAGGCGACAAGCAACATTAGGTTTTCATAAATTCCCATCAGGGATCATTGTGATCACACCTTTGTAAACAGTTTATCAAAACCCTACACTAGTAGCAAGACTAAGCGCATACTAAGCATTTCGAAATCAAAACAGGTATCCAGGATAATATATCAAGGTATGGTAAATGCATCAAGTAGGGTAACACACAACTCCTACACCTAATGCAAGATCATCACATGAAATCATAAAAACTTTTCGAAATACAAGGCGGGGTTTGAATGCATCCGGGGCTTGCCTTGGGGGCTCGATGAAGTGAGGTGCAGCTACCCAATCACCAGGATCAGATCCAACCTCTCGGGGAACCGGAGATGGCTCGACTCCCTCCTCAGATTCGATAGCTACACGATTGAGATGCATGATTACAATGCGGTAAATGAATGAACATGCGATGACGATGCATCAAACGTTAACCTATCTTGAGTACAACTTTCCTTCACGGTAACCTCACTCTAGGAAGGTATAACTAGCGTCGACGGCGACGACGGACTAGCGACACACAATCAACATGAAATGCCGAAGGTCATTAGGGTTAATGACCTAGGGTCATCACTCAATCCCAAAATCAAGCATCCTAATAGTGATTAGAGGTGATTACTAATTTATTGACCATTTTACAGTCGTTGAAAGCCACTAATTATTTTGCTAAAGGGAAGATTAATTAAGCCCTAAGTAACTAAAGGATTAATTACTTAAACATTAATTAATAAAGGGGTTAATTAAGCATAATATAAAACTTAATCAAAACTTAACCAAACTTCATAATTAAGCTCATTACCATCTAATTAGCACACAAAACAATTTTCATGAATTTTGGAGTTATATTTTAATTATTAAAAATCATGAAAGTTATATTTATTAATTAAAGGAGCAATTTTAATTATAACTAAAATTTACTGAAAATCATAAGTTAGCATTTTTCATGGACAGAGCATATTATGGAGAGCACTCACATATTTTTATTACATTTTTATCTGCCCAATTGAAATTATAACAAAAAGATGAAATACAACGTTTTGAAACATAAAAAGAAAAAAAGAAAACAACTCTCCTCTTCCGCGGGCCATTGCGGCGGCCCATCGGCGCCAAGACAAGACGCAGCGCGGCCTGCTCGGCCCATGCACTTGGCCCTGCCCGCAGCGGCCTTCTCCCCTCTCTCTCCCGCCGACAAAGCCGCCCGCCTGTCGGCACCTTCTCCTTCTCCCTCTTTCCCCTCCGGCGAACAAGACGACGGCGACGGCCGACGGCGTGCACGCTAAAGACAACGCCCGACGAAACCAATCGCACCGACGAAGCCTCGCACCGAACCGCATCTAAAGAGCTACTAAACGGCTATAGACGCATCACGGAAGCTGTTTCACCGAGAGCACCGGCGGCTCCGGCAAGGCTGCCAACCCCGGCCGGGCACACCGGAATTCCTCCGCGAAACCGAACACACCAACGGACTCTACATCCCAGCGCGGACTCAGTGCACTTCGAATACGACCGAGCTGCCCCTCGGGTTGAAGAGAGAAGGCTCACCGTGAGGTGACGGCGCGATGGCCGAGAAGCGAGAAGATGCGCGCGGTCTGGGCTACCCGACGGTGTCAAGGGGCAAGAAGTGGCTCAATCGGTGCGCAAGAAAACAACGGAGCTGTGCGCATCGCAAAAGGGCAACGGTGTTGCGTGGTGGGTGAATTTTGCAAAGGATCAACGACGGCCTACGACGGCAGCAAAAAAAAGAAGAAGAAGAAAAACGACGGCCTCCTCCCGGCTTTTTATGAGGCGAGGGACGGTCGGGGTGGGAGAGGCTTCGCGACGACGTTGAGCTGGGTGGCAGCGCGTGAAAAACCGGCGACGACGTGAGAAGGCCACGGCGGCCATCGGCCGACCGCCGGCATGGCGCCCCCCCCCGGTCCAAACCTTAAGCAGTGCCACCTTTTCTCTCCAATTTCAAAATTATTTTCAAAAGTTGAACTGTTCACAAAAATATCCCAAAATACCAATTGTGTAACTTTTCCAGCTCTACAACTTTGATTTAAGGAGTTTGGGCAGATTCCAAATAGTTTTTGAATTTGAACATCAAATTTGAAAAGGGGATAAAACCCTATCTTTTGGGATTTCAAAATTACTTTCAAATTTTGAATAAAAGATGAAAATCTCCAAAAATAAAAAGTTGTTCCATTTCTCAATGTCTACAACTTTCATTTAGGAAATTTTTCATGAAACCCAATAATTTTTGAATTGTAGTTTAAAACTCAAAAGGGGACAATTTGAAATTCAAATTACTTTTTGAAATTAATCCAAATTTTATTCAAAAACTTGAAAAACTTTGTATACCAAAGTTGTAGAGCTCAAAGAGATGCACAAACTGTATTTTGGAATTTTTCCCAAATTTTGAATATTTTGAGGTGAAATTATGAAGGGGGTAAAAACACTTTCAAAATCTTCCTTTTTGAAATGATTTTCAAATTGAATCTTTGGGCAAATAAATTATGATGATGTGGCACTTTTTCAAACCCAACCAATAGTACACTTTCAAAGTACAAAGTTCATACTTTGAAATAGTGCTATTGGTTAGCAACTTTTATTTAGAAAATTAATTACAAGTTAGCTCGCTAAAATTGAAAGTGAAATTCAAAACCCAACACTTAGCCCTCAAGCTAGGGTTTAGGATTTTGAACTCCAATTTCAAATTTGGTTCTTCATTGTACCTCACTTGACTTGTAAAACATCTTTGAGGTGTGAGTTAGAGTTAGCCAAGCACTAGCAAACATCAAGATTCATTTTAGTTGATGGCTTTTATTAATAAAAGTAAACATGTGAGTGAAGTTTAGATTATCAACACATACACATGTGATATAAAGAACTCAAACAACACCCTAAAATCATAAACTCATTTTAATTGTTTGAATTAGGGTTTTCTAATCATGAATGCTCATGCAATGATGATGATGACATGGCAGGTTTTGCTTAACGTAACACCGGGTGTTACATTATATTCTTTAAAAGGAATCTCGTCCCGAGATTCAAAGCTTAGGGCTAAGTAATGGAAAAGGAAATGTGTCAAGAAAACACATCTTACATTGTTTCATGAGGGAGGTAGAAGGTTCATATTACAAGTCTCATGTTTTTGGAAAGTCACAATTCTTAGAAACGAATCGTGACTTAGGAAAAAAAGAAGAAAGAAACTCAGGAAAGTGCTCATTCAAGAATTCCTCAGATTCCCAAGTGGCTTCATCCTCGAGTGCTGATCCCACCGAACTTTATAAAATCGTCTTATGTGCCTGCGGGTGACTCGGTCTTTTCGGTCAAGAATTTTGATTGGATATTCAAAGACTTGTTAGATCAGGCTCAATATTGATGCCTTCAATGTCGACGACCTTGTCCGGTACTCGCAAACATTTTTTTAATTGTGACACATGAAACACATTGTGTACAAGAGACAATTGCTCGTAGATCCGCACGATATGCTACTTTCCCACACTGTTCAATAATTTGAAAAGGACCGATGTATCGAGGTGCTAGTTTACCTTTCACCCGAAACGGTCGATACCTTTGCTCTCGGTGACACCTTCAAGTATACATAATCTCCAACTTTAAACGCCAAGGGTCGGCGATGACGACCGCATAACTCTTTTGTCGAGACCGAGCCCTTCTCGATTTGCTTGAATTTGTCGACTTTATCTTCGTTTCTTTAACTAAATCAACCCCATAGAACCACCTTTCTCCCGGGTTCGGACCGGTTAAGTGGAGTACGACATCGTCGCCCATATAATGCTTCAAATGGTGCCATTTTGAGACTTTCTTGATAGCTATTATTATAAGCAAATTCTCGCTAATGGCAAACATTCATCCCATGCCGAGGAATATGTCAATACACAAGATCTCAACATATCTTCTAGAATTTGATTTACTCTTTCGCCGCCCCCCAGTTTTTATGGATGGTAAGTCGTACTATATAATAAATTAGTACCCAAGGTTTCATGAAATTTCTGCCAGAATTTAGCAACAAATTGTGTGCCTCTATCGGTAACAATAGACTTGGGTACCCCATGCAAACACATAATTCGGTCTATGTATAACCGCGCATATTGAGGTGCGCGGTAAATATTCTTCATTGGAATAAAATGGGCCGACTTAGTCAATCGATCCACAATCACCCATATAGAATCATAACCCTTTGATGTTGTAGGCGGACCCACAATAAAATCCATACTTATATCTTCCCACTTCCAGCTGGAATTGGTAAAGGTTGTAGCATTCCGGCAGTCTTCGATGCACAAACTTTGACTTTTTCGACAAGTGTCACATCTTGCAACATAGCGGGCTATCTCGATTTTCATTTTAGTCCACTGAATCTCTCGCCTCCAGGTCATGATACATTTTATTGCTACCTGGGTGAATCGAGAATACGGTTAGGTGAGCTTCATCAAGAATCATCTCACGGGAGCTCGGGGAACTTTTGGAACAACTGGGCGATTTTTGAACCATAACACATTGTCATCATCAAGGCGAAAGCAAGATGCTTGCCCCGATCCGACTTTTTTCCGATATGCTTGAGCCCTTTGCTTTTCGTTGAGCGGCAATAATCTTTTCTTGAATAGATGAGTGTATGGTGATATCATTCAGAGTACCCCGAGAAATTATATTAATATTTAATCTCTCTAACTCTTGACATAGACTCAGATTCTGGGAGTGACAAAGAAGACGCTTGCACCGACTCTTTCGACCGAGAGCATCCGCAACCACATTGGCTTTGCCAGGATGATAATGGACGTCAAGATCATAATCTTTGATTAATTCAAGCCACCTTATTTGCCTCATATTCAACTCGCATCGTGTGAAGATATACTTCAAACTTTTATGATCACTATAAATATGACATTTGTTGCCCAACAAATAATGCCTCCATATTTTCGAGCATGCACAACCGCGGCTAACTCAAGATCATGAGTTGGATAATGCTCTTCATGTCTCTTCAACCGCCTCGAAGCATAAGCAATAACTTTGCCCTCTTGCATTAACACACATCCGATGCCGATGCCGACGCATCACAATACACATCGAATGGCTTTTCAATATCCGGCCGAGCAAGGATTGGGGCAAAGTGGTTAGAAGATCTTTTAACTTATGGAAAGCTTGCTCACATTCAAATGACCATCGGAATTTGGTTTGATTCTTGAGGAGTTACGTGATTGGTTTGGCTAATTTGGAGAAATCAGAACGAAAACGACGGTAATATCCCGCCATTCCAAGGAAGCTGCGAACTTGATGAGCGGTGGTGGGTGGTTTCCAATTAAGAATATCTTGGATTTTCTTTGGGATCAACGGCAACACCCTCGCCGATAAGACATGCCCAAGGAATTTGACTTCACTAAGCCAAAACTCACACTTACTAAATTTAGCATAAAGGCGATGCTCTCGGAGACGAGACAGAACAATACGGAGATGCTCCGCATGCTCTTCTTTATTTTGGAATATATAAGAATGTCGTCGATGAACACTACGACAAAACGATCGATCTCGGGCATAAACACCGAGTTCATCGGATACATGAAATGGGCCGGAGCATTAGTAAGCCCAAATGACATGACTAGATATTCGTATAGGCCGTATCCGGTGGTAAAGGCGGTTTTGAATATCTTCCGGCCGTATAACGTATTTGGTGGTAGCGGATCTAAGATCAATCTTAGAGAACACCTTGGCTCCCGCAAGTTGATCAAAGAGAAGATCGATACGAGGAAGAGGATATTTATTTTTGATGGTCACCTCGTTTAATGGACGATAGTCCACACACATTCTCGAGTTTGATCTTTCTTTTTTCACAAAGATTGCGGGACAACCCCACGGCGATGAACTAGGTCGGATAAAACCTTTATCCAGCAGTTCTTTCAATTGAGCTTTCAATTCAGCTAACTCCTTTGGGGGCATCCTATAAGCTCTTCGGGATACCGGGTGCGATCCGGCTTCAACTCAATCACAAATTCAACATCTCTTTCCGGTGGTAGCCCAGGCAAATCATCAGGGAACACATCTGGAAATTCACAGACTACCGGTATATCTTGAAGTCCGGGCTTGAGGTTGCATTAGCGGTCGTGAACAGCTCTCTTGGGAATCGGAAATTGGATAAGAAGTGGGGACCGGTTATCGGGTAGCAACGACTTAACATTTCTATTCGAGGGGTATCTATCACGGCGCCATCGGGCGTAACGAGTTCATTCCGAGGATCACATCTATATTTTGATCCTTCAATACTATCAGATCCGTGGGATATAAATACCCACCAAGAGATATAGGAATCGAGAGACTACTTCCGTGTACACATACGCCCTCCCCGGCGATTGCACCATAAACTCGTCTTTAATTTCTTTTATGTGAATTTCATGCTTGGTAACAAAGGTGCGGTTGATAAATGTATGAGATGCACCGAATCAAATAATGTAAGTGCGGGGGGTGATCGGCAACAGGGAACATACCCATCAACACGGGTTCTCCTTCAAGAACGTTCCCGATTGGACTTGATAGACGCGCCCGATCTTCTTCCGGCATTAGCCTTCGGGACTGTTGTGGAACACCCCCTTGCCTTGACTCTGGGGTCATTGTTGCCGGACCCTTCTTTGAAATTGAGAAGCATTCCTTTTAGGGTAGGGGACGGTTTCTGTCTACGGATGCCCGATTTGATCACAATTGAAACACGGGCGAAACCGGTGGTAGAAGTATTTTGTGGAGCCGGGTGGAGTTAGGTTTCGAACACCCCGGGTGTTCGGCTGCTGGGATAGGTTGCGGCGCGAGGCGAGGGTACACCTGTTGCCTCGGAGCTTGTTCTTCTTTGTGGTGGGTAGCGATAGGGTTGAGGATTTTTGCGGCATTGTGGATAGCGAAATGGTGGGCGATAGTCTTTGGGTGGGATGGTAGATAACTTTTCGGGCGTTTACGGATTCCACCGCATTGTCGAGAGAAAGCACGTCGCTCCTCACTCTTTTGCTCCGACGGGGATTTCTCATAGGCAATGGCTATATCCACGCCTCGTAGAAAGTGGCATTGGGATTTGAGGTAAGGTGGGTTTTGATATCTCCCTTTAAACCCCCGAGGAAGCACTTCTTCTTCTTTACATCGGTATCCACATGTTACGGTGCATACTTGTGAGAGGTGGCTAAAGGAATTCACGTCTCGCACCACCGATTGTCCACCTTGTTTCAGGGGCTAAAAATTCTTCTAACTTAGCTTGCATTACTCGTCGGGTATAAAATGCCGACGGAATGCATCTTTGAACACGGTCGGTGATTGGTCGGGTCTACGGGCCGTGCAAGGAAATTCGCCCACCATGCGGATGCGGGGCCTCTCATTTCTTTGGGCGGCAAACTTGGGTTTCATCAAGTGCGGACAACCTTCCAAAGAGATCAAACTTCAGATCTATAATGCGAAGCCAATCATTAGCTTCTAGGGGCTCCTCGGCCACGGTGAACACCGGCGGGGCGAGTATCGGTAAAGTCCGCATAGGTGATTTCGTCGTGATTACGGCGACCCCGATTTTCACGTGGTGCATTTCGATTCTGGCGACTTATCTCCCGTAGCATACGGGCATTTTCAATAGTGGCGTGGACTAAAGCCGCCCGCGACTTGACCAAAGACGGTGGTGCTTGTGGTGCGAGGGACCTCACCCCTCTCTTGCGAATGACGGACATACATTTATAAACAAGATCGGATTTATTCACAAGCGGGGTTTATTAAAATTGAAAGCAACGGTGCAAGCCGGTCATACAAAGGTTCACTTATTTATTTTTTACAAGTCCGCCCATAGGCAGGACATCCCAGTTGACTATTTAACATATATTACATCTCTCTCTCTTTCGGGGGAGCTCGGATGTCAGACCCCTCATCTGGGTCAGACTCATTGCCTGCAGCGGACTCATCTGCCTCGGACTCCTCAGTTGGGGTCGGGTACACTTACGGTGATTCCACCGATCCTAAATCATCCGCGACTACTGGCTTCTTTGGTACACCGGATTATGGAGATTATGCGATGATGGACCTCCTCGTGTAATGCAGCGGTATATGCTTCAAGATCCTCCACCTAAGCCTCGCAACTCTTCAATAGCATCGTACCCATCATTTCTTTGGTTCCTTGTGGCTTCTAGTTCTGCTCAAGTTGGGCAATTCTCCGCCCGATACTCGTGGATGGACTTGATATCCTTACGCTCTTGCTCCCGCAGATTCTCTATCTCGGACTTCAGCTTGATGTTCTCAATTGTTACCTTGCAATGATCTTTGGTAACGATAGCTAGCTCGGCCAGCCCAACTTCGGCTATCTTACGCCTTTTGGTTATCTTCCTCCCGCATTGCGGCTCGCTAGGTCCCGCCTCGGCATCGTGGCTACGCTGGGCGCCATCCGGTGACGCGGTACTCCCTTTGGTCCGGTCATCTTACTGCAAATCCCGCTTAGTGCGTGCCATCCCGTAGTAAGTAAAGATAGAGTCTATAAGATAGGGAACCTTAGAGTCAGCAAGAACAGGTTTGATTTTACTTAACCCAACCACTTTGTTTCGAGAGTAAAATTTTAAACATATGAATTAAATATGATGCATGATCGTACCTACGGATCGAGCGAAAACCGTTTAAACTAACATAAGCATACTTTTTAGTAATATAGGGCAAAAGAAAAACACATGATACTCCGCTTAAGATCCTCTTTTAAATAGCACCTGTCAAGACTATAAGAAAGAATTAAGACGGAGCAGAAGCAATTTGGACCAAAACCCCATTTACTTTTGGATCCAAACATTTTGAAGTTTTTGAAAAGTAACACTGTGAGTATCTTTGTAAGTACCGCTCTGATACCCTCGGTGGCAGAACCTTCTAAATTATATGGCCCACAAGCACTGACCTTGTCCCTAAGACCTCAGTCAACCATGCTTATACACCATATAACCTAGAATGTTCCGTCGGGTGGATCCCAGATAAACCACAATCACTCGGGATCGATACTTACGAGATACATTACGGTATTACAACAGCTTTCATACAAAATACCAGAGTAGCGGAAGACTTACAATAACTTAATTTACAAACATTTTGTAAAACTTATACAAATTAGAGTAGCATTTCAAACAGCGGAAGTATCATTATAAAACTTTATTACATTCACGCAACAAAAGGTGCCCTGCCCAGAGGCCACTCAATTCACTCTTCATCGGTCACCTCTTCGATAACCGTCATGCAGCAAGGGCCGTAGCACGCTTGCCCATGCGGTTCACCTGCAACAGGGGTTAAACAAACCCTGAGTACAAAAGTACTCCGCAAGACTTACCCGACCAAAATTGGGGAGAAGACTTCGGGGATCTTTGGCTAATAGGAATCAAGGTGAGGCTTTAGCAAGATCAAAAGACTCTTTTGCTAAAAAGACTAAGCCGGTCCTTAATGTATCAATCACTTGTCAAACATATACCGAATTCAAAACTTTCCATACTCAACTTCCATTATTACTACGATCTTTGGGTGCGAGGATCACGACTCCCATATCGTGGAGCACACGACGATTCGAATCGCTTTATATACCAGTGGGGCTTCTAGCCGCACGATGTATGTAGGACCAACATCTCACATACATCAACTCACTCTCGGATTTCTCCCTACCGTAACGGAGGTACAAGTACACCACCTCACTACGCCGCCGCTCGGTCGCCGGTGCGCATCGTAGGATGGGCACACGCTACTTGTCCGTTCTAGTAAAAGATAGTCCAAGTGGAGTTTACCGCCATTAGCATGCGACTAGTACTATCCAATAACCTCATGATCCAAGGGCCAAGCAACGAACGGTGCTTAACCGACACAAGTGGGCGACACTACACCGGGCAAGAGTTCCTCCCGATGCAAGTCACTCCCACCTGGGCGTCTCGATTTACTCATCATCATGTTCTTGGGCGTACCCACGACCGGCCAAGGTGAGAAGTAGGCGACAAGCAACATTAGGTTTTCATAAATTCCCATCGAGGGGATCATTGTGATCACACCTTTGTACTTGATTTATCAAAACCCTACACTAGTAGCAAGACTAAGCGCATACTAAGCATTTCGAAATCAAAAAACAGTATCCGGGATAATATATCAAGGTATGGTAAATGCATCAAGTAGGGTAACACACAACTCCTACACCTAATGCGGTATCATCACATGAAATCATAAAACTTTTTCGAAATACAAGGCTGGTGGTTTGAATGCATCAGGGGCTTGCCTTGGGGCTCGATGAAGTGAGGTGCAGCTACCCAATCACGGGGATCAGATCCAACCTCTTGAAGGAACTGGAGATGGCTCGACTCCCTCCTCAGATTCGATAGCTACACGATTGAGATGCATGATTACAATGCGGTAAATGAATGAACATGCGATGACGATGCATCAAACGTTAACCTATCTTGAGTACAACTTTCCCTTCACGGTAACCTCACTCTAGGAAGGTATAACTAGCGCCGACGACGACGGACTAGCGACACACAATCAACATGAAATGCCGAAGGTCATTAGGGTTAATGACCTAGGGTCATCACTCAATCCCAAAATCAAGCATCCTAATAGTGATTAGAGGTGATTACTAATTTATTGACCATTTTACAGTCGTTGAAAGCCACTAATTATTTTGCTAAAGGGAAGATTAATTAAGCCCTAAGTAACTAAAGGATTAATTACTTAAACATTAATTAATAAAGGGGTTAATTAAGCATAATATAAAACTTAATCAAAACTTAACCAAACTTCATAATTAAGCTCATTACCATCTAATTAGCACACAAAAACAATTTTCATGAATTTTGGAGTTATATTTTAATTATTAAAAATCATGAAAGTTGTATTTATTAATTAAAGGAGCAATTTTAATTATAACTAAAATTTACTGAAAATCATAAGTTAGCATTTTTTTCATGGACAGAGCATATTATGGA
>JADLZL010002797.1:0-206543 GCA_015844335.1 Chrysopogon serrulatus
GCACCACCGACGCTCGTCTCTCTCATGCTTCAGTCATGCCGGCCGGCCTGGCTTTGGAGTTGAGCTAGGCTCACGCAAAGCTTGTGCGTGGTAAAATCACATTTCAGCACAATAGAATACACAACATTATTATCACCCTGGCCAAGCTAGCTAGCGCCAGTGTACATAACACAACATCATCTCCATGCATCCATGTCCTCTCTCATGTACTACATATACATAGTAGTAAGAGTAGTAACTAGTGAAATCAGAAGCTTGAGGTGGCAAGCAGAGTACCGGTACTAGGACATAGATATCTCATTCTCCAGACGCACGCATGCATAGCCGCCATCCACAGTCAGTCACGGGCGGTACGCATGCATGTGTGGTCTACGGACGGATGCCGAGAAGCTAGGGTCCGGGCCTCCGGGGGGAATCATGGGCACTTGGGCCTGGTGCGGTTGCCGTGGCCGGTGGTCATGTCGCGGTAGCAGGGGCACTCGTCCTTGTGGCCCGCGGTGCCCGACGGCACGCAGTTGCAGCTGGCGCAGCAGATCCCGCAGTACTTGAGGCAGTCGTCGTGCCGGCTCGCCTTGGAGCACCTCACCCCGCACTTGCCCTCGCAGAACTCTGCATGCCCCAAACCCATCCAAAGGAACAAGAAGAAGAAGCTCAGATCATCATGCATGTGAATAGCCTGTCCTAGCTGCCCAGCATCGGAAACAGCATGCATCAGATCTTGGAGCTGCCGGCGGCTGCATACCTGATCCAGCCATGGAGACACGGAGGGACGGCGGCGCCAGCAGGAGGAAGAGGAGGAGAGCAAGGGTGGCAGTGCTCTTAAGCTTCATTCTCTGCTGCTGCTGCTGCTGCTTTGTGTGTGAGAGCTTTGGGGAACGGAAGCACGGGCGGTGGTGGTGATAAAGTGAGGGTGGTGGCTTGGGGGTTTTGGGGTGATTTATACGACCGTCCTTGGCTCTTGCTCGGCCTGTAGCCAGGAGAGGGTAGTTGGGGCTGGCAGCTGGAGGCTCTTCGCTCTGGCCTCTGGGTATATGTTACCTTGCTGCATTGCAGAGGTGTCGTCGTTGGCTTTAACTCGTGGCCGCTGTGTGTGTGTGTGAGCATTACACCATGAATGAACGGACCCATGTCCTAGTTAGTGTTGTATTGATGAGATGTGAGCTGGCATCCAAAAGGCTGACCTTTCTTTGAAGGATCGGAGGTCATCATGCTTTGGTGTATATACATGCTACACTTGAGAGTTGAGACTTTACCATGGTTAAGTTCACATACATACTACCAGCGTACGTATGCGGTATACCAACAATACATGGAGCATTAGCTGTTCCTAGTCTCGAGTACGTAGTGCGTACACGCTATCATCAGACAAGTTTGGCACCAGTAAGGGATGGTGAACTAATAATGGTGCTGAAAATTGTAGTTGGGGTTGTCCGGAGAATACACTATTATATCTTGGGTGAGATTAATTTAACGTTAATTGTGTGTATGCGTGCTTGTTCAGTCTGAATTATTACAAGACTGTGCAATTGCAAAAGCATAATACTAGTTGGTTTGGGATGCCAGTCACCGACACGATTAATATTTTTGGGAGAAGTGCAAAATGTCAGATCGGTGGGGTGGAGGACGACGAGCCGCACTCATATGGATCATGAGCGCCAAGTACTGTAAGTACTTGTTCAGTTCGTAAAAAACTTGCATTCGAACTTCTGTAGCACTTTCGTTTGTATTTGGCAAATATTGTCCAATCATGCACCAACTAGGCTCAAAAGATTCATCTCGTGATTTACAACTAAACTGTGTAATTAGTTATTTTTTTACTTTTATTTAGTGCTCCATACATGCGGGTAGAAATTGATGTGATGAAGAGAGAGTGAAAAAACTTGCAACTTTCATTCTAACTGAACAAAGCCTAAGTGGAAGCGGCCAGGCGGCCAGTGCCACTGCCACGTACGTGTCCCCCTCGCCCATCCGAAGGCACCATCGTCCGCCTATCCGCATTCTTCAACCTCCATATTCATCTTCTAAAAAAATATTCCGTCCTGGTCATCGAAGTTTTTCCTTTTTGCTCTTTCTCCCGCCTCCAATTGGGCGCTCCTAACCCTCCTCCCTCGTGAGCCGCCGCGCCTATGACCATGGCAGCAGTGGCGAGCGCGCGGGTCGGCCGGGGAAGCGGCGGCTTCATCGGGCGGCGCGCTGGGCGGTGTATGTTGTTGGCCTCCTGTCGCCGCCGCCGCTCCTCCTCCTCTCCCTCAACCACTGTTCTTTCGCTGGTCGCCGGTGGGCGGCGCGCCTTGAGCGCCGTGGCGAGAGCCGTCGGCGTGAGCCGTCGAAGCGGTTTCCTCGGCTGGCCCTCCTGGGTAAATCCACCCCTTCTCTCGCGTCTCTCTCAGCCACGTGTTGCGCTGCCGCAACCGCGAACGCGGCCGGGCGGCAGCGCCGCGAAGCGGCCGGCGGCGAAGGGCGCTAAGGGCCCCACGCCGATAGCGCGTTCGCCACGACGCCAGATTTGGCGGAGGGAGCACGCGATGGCAGATGAATTGGCGGCGTCCAGGACGCTGCTGCGGGCGTTTGGTCCGCTATCCGCGCGTAGCGGACGCGGATAGTGGATCCAGTGCGGATAGCCTCAGACGGTACAAATGTTGTGTATGGGGGACCCCAGTCTGGCACCTAGACGGCCCGCACTGTCGTACAGCAACGGAAACACAAATTGGTGGAGGTACTCCGTATGCATGTACTAGGACTGACTGTACATTTACTACTACGTCTAGCTAGCACGTCAACTATTTCTCGTGCCATGGCCGGCCGGCGTCAATTGTTTCTCGCTCGTTGCGTTGCGTCCAGCTCCCGCATTGTGCACGGCACTGCCGTCGTCTCGGTCCAGTCCGATCTGAACATGCTCCTTGAGCGCCCTGCTGCTGCTTCCCTTTAGCCGGGCAATCCAGTGACCCACTCGCGCAAAAGGGAAAACGGCTGGAACGTTCGCCACTCATCACTCACTCACCAGCATGCGTGCTCAATGCTCCTCCTAGAGGAGATGTGGCGTGCAAGTGAGTCGCAGCTAGCCGCAGACACACCACGCGGCGTAGTTACAACCGAAGTAAAGGTGAGCGAGCACGAGGGGAGTGCAAAGCGGAAGGACAGCAGCACGCCATTCCTACATTACAAGGCAAGCAAGTAAACCACTGGCTTACTAGAGCTCCTCTAGTTATACTACAGTGGAAGCATCTTTGCAGCAGGATAAGTTCGAGGTCGATACGTCCGGGGCTCAGAGACGGTCAGTTCAACTGCCCCGGCGTCAGAGCGCCTTTTTCTGTCGTCACACAAACGGTGAGCTCTTCTTGACACCACCCGGCCGGGACGCACAACACAAGGCGCCCGCACGCACGCACGTTGCGGCCGCGGCGCGCTGGTTCCCGCTGTTCCTGTTGGGTTCGGCCCGCTTGGTTGGACGGCAGCGGCCGCACATGCGCGCCACCGAATAATCGCCTCGTCTGCGCCACGGCCGCGTGCGGCGAGAACCAGAGGACGGATAGAAGAAACAGAGGCGCGGCCGGGCGGGCGGCCGCGTCGGCTTTTGGCGATCCCGCGGGCGTGAGCGTGATGGAGGCCGCCGAGATCGCGACGGGCCATACCATACCATACGGCGATTGCCGATTGCCGAGACCTCTCACACCTCAGCGTGGGAGCCGCGCTCGCTCGCTCGGGTAGTCGGGTGGCAGACGGCGAAGAAGCACGCCTGCACGCGGTTTCGTTCGTCCTCATCTTGTAGCTGTGGGCCTGTGTGGCGTCGGGCTCTGGTCCGTGGCTGTTGCTGCTGGGAGGTACAGTACGTACCAAGCAGCCGACCGGCTGGTGCGCGCGCACGCACCAGGCGCCCGCCGGGTGCGTGAAGCACACAAAACCAACCACATGCAACAAGGCGGCGGCAGTGCAGATTTCGGGCACGACTGTGGTGGATTCTTTTTTCAGACACGGTTGACGGCTGTGGATTTGTGGTGCTGGTTCGCGTGGCGTAGCTGGTGTCTGTGTGACTGTGTGTGGTCGAGCTCGACCAAGATGCCTACGAGGAACGTGAACGAAGCCACAACACGCACTCCTCCCTCCTCCCTGCCTCGAACCGTCGAAACTTGTTTGCGCCAAGATCGGCTATTGCGCCGCTGTAGATTTGTAATTCACTAATTCTGCACTCTGCCTTGTGTTGTGTAGGCCGAAACGGCATAGCATTTGGAATTTGGAGGTCCAAATTATGTTAGCGCCGTCTTATTTGCAGGTTGTTTCAGGGCAACTTATTGGACCCGTTTTTGGAGCGCCCTGCAGAAGAAGAGCGACAAACCTTTTATAAAATGGACATGTCGCATTATAGAGACCGTGGCTATGAAAATATTCGCCAAGAATGGATGGGCATTGTTCAAAAGGCTTAGCGTTTAGCATTTATTCGATTTTCCCTTTATTTTTTGTAATAAGAATTGGTTGTGTGCAAATTTCTTGCAGAAACCGGAATAAAAATTCCTTTTTCTAAAAAAACTTTTGGGCCCGATAGTCTTGCAGGGCTGAATCCAATGTGGCGCAGGTATAAATACGCAAACCTAATCAGCTTAGATTCAGGCAACGGCAAGGCTGTTCAATTCAATCATTCTACTAAGTTGATAGCTCACCAGATAATTCCGACCGAAACAACCGATCCATGTCGGATGAGAATTCACACAACACAACAATACCCATTGCCAAGGACAAGGAAGCCAATGTTAACTGGGCAATGCTTAAACCATAGCAGATATCCTTAATAGCAGATCACATTACTTCCCACCACACATGTTAACTGCATACGAGCTGAAGGCTACTAGGAACAGCCAGTAATTTAGTACCACCAGACCACCACCACAAAGGGCGCACAAATACTAACATTGTCTGCGAAGAGCTACATCATCATTCTACGAAGTCTGAGCTAACTCAGGCTACCAAAAACCAACCAACGCACCCTCTAGATCACTAGTAAGCAATCAGAGGCTAAGTCAACTCCTGGGAGTGCCTTCTCACTTCACAAAGTGAGGGTTGAGAAGCTTGGCGATCTCGAGGAATCCAACTCGCTCACGCCCAGCAAACAGGACCTTCAACTTCTCATCACAAACGACCACCTTTTTGTCAGCAGGATCCTGAAAGCAAGGACAGAAGTGTTAGATAAGGTAACAGGCAAAGCCAATAGTTAAATAGAGAGATGTCATCTTTACTTGATCACAATGTTTTAAAAAACGCTAGGCGCTAGGCGTGCGCTAGCCTAAAGTTTAGAGTTTAGGAAGTTTAAACGAGATTAAACGTGATTAAACGTTTTTGTTTTTTATATATTTTTTATTTTTCTGATTCTAAGAGCAAAATTGGTAGTGATAACACAACTTGAAGTAATGACATGTATCATATCTCTCGCTACACACTTGTTTTCGACATCAGTTCCTTTCCTTCTTGGTTTCTTGCATTGAACAGCAGCCGGATTTCGTGCCGGCAACTACTGCGACGGCTCGGTGGGGCTCCCCTTGCAACGGCACCAAGGAGCGACAAGGGCACGAGGGCAAGCCGGTGAGAAAAGCCCCCTCTGGTGTTTTGGTGGAGGGACTCCTGCTCAGGCCCGCGTGCTCTTTCACACGTCACCCGCCTACGGTCCTTTTTCACGCGCTCGCGCCCTTTTTCCCGCCTCCAGCCCACAAAGCCGCGCGCTTTCACCTTGTCTAAGCGCTCTTTCCTTCCGTTCCGCACCAATTAAACGCCACCGCGCGATTAGTCGGCGTTTAGGCTTACACAAAGTTTAATTGGAAGTTTAGCCCATAAAAAACGTTGGGTCAAAGTTTAGAGTTTAATTGAGATTAAACGAGGTTTAATTAGGTTTTTCAAAACATTGCTTGATCAGCAGGCAGGGTACAGTGAAAATTAGAATGCAGATGGTAAAGTGGACTTTGATAAAGCATGAATCATGAGCAATGCATCTTAGTGCTCCCTCCAGCAATGTTTTCAAGACGTCCGGTCGAACCTGGACGCCATGGGACCATCCAGGGCGATTAATCGCGATTAATCGGACGTCCAGGACGATTAATCGGCAAGTCGACACTACCAAACCTGGACGCCATGGGACCGTCCGGGACGATTAATCGCGATTAATCGGACGTCTTGAAAAACATTGCCCTCCAGTTCTGTTTTAAAAGGTGTATTAATCGTTGAGAAAGTCGCTGGTATGCTTTGATCATTTAATTTCTCATATAATATATTACCAGTTACTCCAAAGTCCAAACCAACATCTTACTAAATGCATGTGAAATTGAATATACTGAATTACTGGTGCATCCTTTGTGCAATAAACAAACATACTTGTATTTTTCACTAATTGACAGTAAAAAAGGTCACAATGTTTGACCTTTTCAAATTCTAATATGCCCTTACATCCTTTGTGCATATCCGTAATTTTTTAGGATATTGAGTAGGTAATCCTTGATTACGAGGAGATGAATCTGAGACCGTTCGATCGTCATAATTAGCAATAGCACAATACCAAGGTTAACAACTTTTATCATACTAAATCCAAAGTCCAAACATGCTTCCAAGGATTTGGATTATAAGCATTGTGTTATATGCGCCAACTCATCGCAATAGACAACCGAAAACAATAAACACTTGTATCAATCGAAACTCTAAAATAGGGAAGATCTTTCCAACAATAGGCGATGCAAGCAAATAGAAATTTTAACAGCATAAAAACTAGAAATCATATTCTGTTCAACAAATGTTAAAGAAAAGAAGTGTAAGAAAATCCTATCTTTGTCACAACAACCACGCAGCGCATTACAACTTCAAATCATAAGGGCACCCACAATAGTAAGAGCTAGTTACTACCTTTAAGATAACTTCTGCAACAGTGCTAACTTTTAGCACATATAGCCCCACATGATACTCTCACATATAATCTTGAAATGTGTGCAAGAGCTTAGCTCTTGACAGGAGCTAGTTTTTCTCTCTTCTATTAAAATATGAAGAATATGAAGAAAACGCTTAGAGCTAGCTCAAAAATTGATTGTTGCAGCTGCCCTAACATCATCCACAGCACATCATAGTAAATGCCACACTATATCTAAGACCACAGACCCAAATATCATGTACTGTGACTAGATCGGCTAAAAAGTTCTAAAAATGTCATGTACAGGATCTTCATTTACTTTATCGACAGACCATTGAGAGAAAACCAATCATGGTGCAATACGTTTGAATGCACAAACCCTAATTTATGCAGTGACTATTGGGAGAATCCTAATTGATATGCACAAACCCTAATTTATCCAGTGACTATTGGGAGAATCCTAATTGATCCACCTTTGACCAATGGTAGAATCCTACAGTGACTATTGGCAGAATCGTACACCACATCAACTAAAATTTGGTGCCTTTCAGAGTAAGACGGTCACGTTAATCCCTGCTTGGCGCTACTAAACATCTTCAGTATGCATCCAAACAAGCTCTACCAACCACAATGTACAGATAAAGCAAAGTAAGCACGGGTTTTCGCTTGGGGACCTGGAGGTTATGCTCCTTGATGTAGGCCCAGAGGCGCTTGAGGGCCTCGGTGCGGGGATGACCGGGTCGCCCACGATTGCCTGCAGCGCCGGCGACACGGGCTTCGGCTGGGTTATGCCGGTCGCCCTCTTCTTCTTCGGGGCCGCCTCCGCCGCGGCCGGGGCCTTGGACCAGGCGGCGGCCGCGCGCACGACGAGTGCGGCCGCCGCACGGCGTGGCGCAGCGAAGGAGGCAGCGGCGCGGAGGCGCGGGGCCGCGAGCGGGGAGAAGGAGAGCGACGCGGCGGTGAGCATGGAGGAGGCGGCCACCATTTTGGGCTCGGTTCTTCGGTCGGACCTTGGGGCTTGGCTTGGGTTCGGATAATGGCGATGGAGAACGAGGGTTTGGGGTCTTTTGGAAATGTGGGGCTGTGAAATAGTGTGTGGAAGCTTCTAGGCTGTGTAGCCTGTAGGCTCACTGGCTCAGGGAATCAGAAGAGACGCCCAGTATCGAAGTACGTCTTGCGGTTTGGAATACGGATTTGAGGACTAAGGAGGTGAGAAGCGTTTCGAGCCGCTGTACATCATCAAAACGGAAAGCGAACGATCTGAACAGTATTCCCTAAACAGTACGAAGAGATATTTGAACAGTCCGCATGAAGAATTTCAACAATTCCAAGTGGAGGTGATCTTGTCACTACATACATAAAGTAAAGAAGTTTCCGACAAAAAGCAATGCTAAATGAAATAAGAGGACCTCATCCGTTGCAAAGAGTATATATTCTCAGTCTCAGATCACAACCTAATTTCCAGATCGTAAGCAGAGCATATATTCTTTGGTCTCCACTAACCTCCAGCCATCAACTATTTCACGACACCCCTGTATTACAGATTTCTTAAATCAAGCCCGATCCAATGGACGGGGCCTGCTGCTGGTTAAGCGGAATCAGACAAAAAAAGAAACAAGAAAAATGCTGTGATTAACCAATTATCTACGTAGTTCGATACCAACTGATATTCTCCGGCATCAAAATGCTACGCACCCCACGCTATCTATGTACATCTCGAGTTCTTCCGATGGCAATGGCACTGCAGTGAGTCGCCCCCCTTCTCTGCAACTCCACCGTTCACCAGCAAGCCTAACTTGCAAGACAACCCAACAGTCCCCTAACCAGAGTTCAGCTCATATAAGCGTGCAAGGGCTCCGCAGACTGGTGGGTGTTGGAGGAATAAATGTCGACGGGCGCACTGGTGCAGTTGCTACTCGAGTCGACGACCCTGGTGTGGCGGCGCTCGCGGTGGCGATCGAGGTAGACCACAACGACACTGATGTCGTCATGGAAATGCCGCCTCACCCCCCTGTCAATCGTCCTCAGGTCACGATATCTGACCTCCCTCTTCCTGGTTGCTTCCTTCAAGGCAGCCTTCACCAATCTGTTGGCTATCCCCTGAAAGAGTTTGTGTGAAAACTTAATTAGTTAGACTGCAAACGATGTGAGCAGTAGAGAAGGACCTTATAAGGAAATGATCAATGAGGATCACTTACAGTTCTCGGGTTCTTGAATACAATTTGCACCGCATCATCATCGCTCAGGTGCTCCCAAAGACCATCGAAGCAAATATCAGAAATAGGTCATTTGGTTTCAGCTTGCGTACTTGAACTGATGGTTCAGCGCTAAGAGCTGGCCTCTTCAATGCAATAGGGGGCCAACTTGCGAAACAAGGGGTCTAAGCTATACTCGGTTTCTTCAGATAGAAATCACCAATGGATCTTGACACCTGACATTACAACCTTCACATGTTAGCTTACTTCTACTTATGTAAAATTCACATTCACCAATGTTAGCCACTTGGCCAGGTACATTAGATCGCCAAGATATATAGAACGGCTTGCAACACAAAGATCGAGATCACGTGCAGAAGTTGCAATATCGGGATACTAGGATAGATAAGTTGATCAACAATGTGTAGAAATTCATAAGTTAGGCAAGATATATGAAGTTAGCTTATAACACAAAGAAGTATATCACGTGCAGAAGTTGCTGTCCCTGTATACTATGCTTGTAGAAACTAAAGTCTGAAAAGATATTTAGCACAACAGTGATATCAAGATATGAAAAGTCAAAACGTGGCCAATTCAGTGTTCTTTCTCGTAGTAGATAGAAAAAAAATCTTCAGTATGATTGAAAGTCCTATATGTATACTAGTAAAAACGTTGAGGAAGACTTTTCCACTGGGTTAGTTCCATTTCTGCAATACTGCCATGATAGTATAGATCATCAAGGCATAAAATCTAAGAAGACAAAGGTAGCACAAAAGACATAAGAAAAGGTGTAAATTCTATGACTTGCTACAAGATCGAGGAGGTGGCTTGATTTCCAAATCTCTGGTCCCCTTGCACACACTGGGCTCTATAGTATAATATGATTTTGTTAAAGACTTATAATGCAACAACCTAATATGTTAACTCGCAAACAAACTACTCCAAGTTCCTAACTCAGACACGCCAACAAGCAACCAAAGATACAGTTTCTAATAAACAAGCAGAGATAGTTTCCCCCAAATTCTATCACAGGCGATCCAACCAAAGCAATCGAACGAGATGGCTAGCTGATCGCGTTCTCACCTGAATTATCCCCTTCACCCTCCACGCCCCCCTGGCGTGCACCACGATCTGCGCGTCGTCGGGGTTGAGCGCGGTGAGCTCCCGCCGCACCTCCTCGAACGCCGCGTTGTGCTCGGTGGACAGCCGCTCGGCGACGGCCACCCCGCCGCCGACCACTCGACGGCCGAGCACGGCGCGGGAGTCACCGAGGTTGGCCACGTACAGCGTGTCCCCGGAGATGGCCCCGAGCAGGCAGCAGGAGCCCACAGCTGCCAGCCGCGGCCGCTTGGTCCCTCCTGCCTCACCTGCCGATGGAACTCCTCCTCAGCCGCGCCGAACGCGCTCCGAATCGCCTCCGCGCTCATGCCTCCCTGCTCCCTCGCGAAGCCTGCCACATGAAGACTCTCTGAATCAGCCAGGAACGATCGAAGGCCCAGGAAGGAGAGGGCCGATACGAGAAAACAGCAATCAAACGCACGTTGGACATGGGGGAAGAGTCGGGATCGGAGGAACCGGGAGGCGTCGGCGCCGCCGTGTCCGTCGTAGACGCCGACGAGCGTGGCGGCCGGGGACGCCAGCACCTGCGCCTGGTCCTCCATGGCCAGGTTGGCCTGCGCCGCGGCCATCGAGAACTCCCCCCGCCGCGTGCGGCCGCAGCTCCGTCTGCCACAGCATCCCGTCCGCCGCCGCCGCGCCCGGCGGCCAGTGGCCGCAGCACCTCGCCACCGCCCTCAACATCTCTCCTCAGCAGCCGTAAAACAAAAAAAAAAAAAATCCGATCTTTCCTCTCTCTCCACACAAACACGAGCGCGCGAGACGAGTATCGCTGCTTGTTCTTGTCTTCCTCCCCCGCTCCGTGTGTACTCGGCTGGTTGGAATCAGGAATGGGGAATTGTTTGGCGGTGGGGTTAGGTTAAGTAGCAGCTCACGACGGACGCTTTGGTGCGGCGAAAGCGCGTGTGGGGTGAAGGTGAGGTGAGGGTGGGGAAGAGGCGCGGAGCGGAGTCTACGGTGGTTATCCCGTGAGGTGTCGCTTTATAGGATTGGGTGATTTGACTTGCCGTTCGGTTTTTTTTTCATCCGATCCGTGTCCGGTTTACAAGTTCGTTCGGGGGAAATTTTGGTGTGTGTGGACCGGGTTTTTTTGGTGATAGGTTGATGCATCTATCGCTGTAAGAGTAACTTCATGCAGTTTTCTATGTGACTGCGTGTGCGTGACTAGGTACACTGATCCATACAGGAACACGGTAGCTTCATTCCCATTCCCCTATCGTAAACGTCAAATTCCGTGACGCATGGACCATGTATACATAATAAGTATACTTCTTTACAGATCATCCAGTTGCTATACTTTACCACATGCACATGTGTAACACTGCGTGACATATGGACTACGGAAGAGGCCTTGGTAGCAAACAAGTTGTTGTATCAAATGGAAACGGGAGAGGAAATCCAAATACTTGGTCATGTTCCTTTCTTAACCGTGTAGCATGATCTCTAGGTTCATGTATTCAAAGTCTAGCTCATTAAGAACTTTAGCATGGGCTCTATTTGGACAGCCAGTGGAGAAACAACTTTGACAATCTACATGTTATCAAAAAAAGAAAAACTTTGACAATCTACATGTGACTACCTCCGATCCATTCTTATGACACACGGTTATTTTTTATATTATATTGTTTATACTTGTAAATTTATGATAATCAGATAGTACATTTAATTTAAAACTAATGATACCAAGTTTATATTATAGTCAAAAAATATTAGCTAAATTATTGGTTAAAGATTTTGAATTTTAAATCTATAGACATGTGTGCGCCTTATAAAAGAGATTGGAGGGAGTAACTTTTTATTAATCCCAAAGTTAGCCTCACTCAATTTAATTAAGGATCATAACAGCCTAGTACATGCCGGTCTGTACACAGTGGGACAGACTTATTCAACTTTTATAATCTGTCATCGGTATATTTTTGCAAACTCAAGCGGATATAAACAAGGCTCTAAAAATATGTGTTCCTAACTGTTGACAACACAAGCATCTGATTCGTGTATTTGGTTGTTTGGAGCACAAGGACACTTTCGATTAATAATGCATTTGTTCCTTCAATGGTAATTTTCTTTTTAGAGTGCGTGTGATCTAAACTTGCATTAAATGATTTGTACAGGGTTTGAAAATTGAAAATTATGTAGCATACGTGCTACAATGATATGTCGATGAGGCGATACGGCAATAAGGGTGGCACCACGCTGTTGAACGCATAAAAAAGATACGGTGAATGATTTCTAACCCGTACTGTATAGTACGAATAGCTTGGACATGTGCAAAGGGCTCTGTGGTGGTAACGGTGGACACACATGCTCCGCGGGAACCGGAGGCATGGAAGGTGGGCTCTGTGATGCATGGGCAGCTAGCTCTCTGGTGCGTAAGAGCACGGCCACAGCCACAAGTGAGGTGGAGGAGAAGGATCGCACAGAAGACCCGTAGAAAAACATGCACGTAGACTACGGTTGACACGAGAGGATCAGTACTGCACCGGCTTTGCTGGCCTGGCAGGCACGGCTGGCCGGCTGCAATAAACAAACCGCCCGGGAGCGGCTGGTCTTCCAGAAAAACCGGCGAGTGGTGCCGTCCCGGGACAGCTGTGACGGGTGATAAGCGGACTTTGTTGCGCCGCCGCGCTGATAGCTGGTGTGGGTCGGCCCGGCAGATAGCCGTATCCGGGTGGGTGGGTTTCGGGAGCGGACGCCGAGGAGGGAGGTTGGCAGCTGCTGTACATGCGCGGCCGCCGAGGCTTCCAGAAAAAAGGCAAAGCGGCAGCAGAAAGATCAAAGCTGACGCGACGCGGGGAAATGCCTGCTTTGCTGCCCCGTGACGGCCGCCGGCCAGTGGGGCTCCATCCAAGTCGACTCGACCCGCGTCCCGACTCCCTAGCGAGCCGGGCAGTTTCACACGCTGGAAGCCAGGGCCAGTCGAGCCGTTGAACTTTCTTTTTTTGACAAGAGAACTCAAGAAGGGCGTTGATCTTGCGAGTAGTCGTCCTAGGCTCCTAGCCGAACGAACACACGTGACATACAGAGGGCCAAGTGCTTCCCAAGGCGCCCGACACCGCGTGAGTGCGGTGTCAACCGTGTGAGTGCATGCGGTGGCACTAGCAGGCTGCAGGTGAGATCCATCTCATGTTCTGACACGGCCATCGACGGTTCCGGCCGTCGAGAACGTCCTACAACTTGACTGCTGTCATGCACGGCACGGGAGAAGTATAGCCCCTTCCTACGACTACTTGTGACTTGTGAGCTGTGATCGCCGGTCGATCGATCGATCAGTGAATGCATTCCATGTGGCTGCCAAGTGCCAACAGCAGCGTCACCGGCCAGTCGCAGGTCACGGGGTCCGAGAGCCAAGGATAGCAATGAGGCCGACTTGCGTTAGGTTGACCAAGACCAAGAGAGTACTCCTCGTTTTGGCGACAGACCAAAAAGGGCGTGCCGCGTGCGTAGGCGCCATGCGCGGTTGCAGACGGTGGCGGCTCGCCGGGAGTGGTCGGGTCCGGCGGCCGGCGGATCGTTACAGTTACAGGATCAGGAAGAAAAGGCGACACGTGAATGCTGATTAGGACGCACTGTGCTCCAGCACGATTGCATACAGTACACGCATATTCCATGTCTCGAACGAGACAGGCCAGCCAGGCAGTCACGTGGCCAAGCCGTGCACACTTGCGAGTGGTAGAAGCGATTTTTCCAACCTTGAAGAATAACTGACCGTTGGTACGATGACGCCGCACTGACAAGTGACAACGGCTAAATGGTGCGAATTTAACCACACCCAGTCAGCAGATGGCACTGGAACCACAGTAATCACACATATGGTAACGGTCGTTCTGTTCGCTTCTGCTGCTATATGCAGCTCCAAACGGACATCTGCACAGCAACAGCTACGAAATGCATGTGTTGAGTGACATGTTTTGATCAGGGAGTACCTGAAAAACGGAGAAAAGTATTGTACTACTAGGATATGGAGAAATGTAATCAGGGATGAAACTTCCAGCGATTTCCCGGTCATGGAACACGAGACGACGGACATCGACTGCGTGGATCTAAGAATCTAAGATAAGATTTAGGGGGATCCGAGTTTAACATCGAGCATGCACAAATTTACAGAGCTGTGATTCAGATCGATTCGACAACGACATTCTACTAGCACTAGCTGACAAGAAACAGGTCCAGATTCCAAGCTTGCAGTGAGGTGTGCTTTTTGGAGAAAAACACAAAGATGGAGTAGGACGTAAGGAGGCCGGGGAGGAACTGTACGCGCATAGATTCGCCGAAACGTATCGCTGGCGCTGGCTAATCTGGCATGGCCACTTTGAATAAAATTAAATTAATTAAAGCATGGGTATTAATTAGTCTTCCAGAAACCCCGTGATCGCCGGACCAGCTGTGCCGATGATAAGCGGACCTTTTTGCGCGCGAAAGGCTGATAGGCCGGCAGCGCTCAGCGGCGGGCTGGCGGCAGATATTCGGGAGCGTGGCCCGAGGCCTCGAGCAGCTCAGACAGCTGCCACGCAGCGCGCACCCACCGGTGCTCCCTCCCTCCCACGGCGCACTCGCGTCGCGTGCGCAAGCAAGCAGCGCAACGGAGCGAGCAAAGGACACCGCGGCGACGGCAACGTCAGAGCTGGCGTGCGTGACGCGGGCGCCAGCTCCCGTCCCGTGCGCGAGGCCACGGCCCCGAAGGCAAGCAGATTCGCCGATGGGACTCCTGCCCACCCGCGCGAATCCGCTGCATTTCTGCGTTCCGTTCCAGCAGCCGGTTTTGCGGCCCAGGGCCAGCAAAGCACAACTTGGCCATGATCTCTTTCATTGCCACCAGATATCTTCGGCATTACGGCGGCGTGCTTTCCCCTTGCTGACTTGCTCGCCGTGCTCAGTCTCCCTGAACCCACTTTTCCCCCTCTCCCTGCCGGCCGGGCTGCACGGAGAGCGACGGTGGTCTTGGATCCAGAAAGTGCTAGAACTCGAGTTGGTACGAGTTAGTATATCACGGGGAGGTGCCACCACGGCCGGCCGCCCGCCCGCCTGCCACCTGTGCCTAGCTCTTGTGCGACTCGTGGCGACGACCGCGAGTGGACGCGTTGCGTATGTACGTGTCGCCTCCGCCCTCCGGCAGGCGTCGCCGCTCACGAGTCCGACGAGGAAACGCTGGGGGCTGTGGCGGACATTTTGCCGGTTGCGTGTGGAGAAAACGGCGACGCCGGGCCGTGGGCCAGAGAACGACGTTCCCATGTGCGCGAGAGCCAGACGGCGAGAGCACTGGCGGAGTATTAGTAGCTCACACAGCCTGAAGAACTGAACTGAAAAGGAGAATCCATGGCTTCCTCACCGAAATGCACGGCGCGTACACGTAAAAGGCTTTGCCATGTCCATCGTGGAGCCGCCCCCCGCCTACACGTAAAAGTTTTGTTTGTCTCATATCGGATGTTGCATGGGATGTTGTCAAAAGGAGCTCTCGTTCGTAAACCACGAGACATTTTTATACCAATTAGGTCATGTTTGGATCCAATGAATTAACAACTAGTTCAAATAGTTATGTTTTATGGATTAGTAAACTAGTAACTATTTAAGCCTTAAATTAGTTATTAGTTCACCCACTAGTTCACTTGTTTGGATCTTTATAGACTAATAATTGTTAGTCAACTAGTTGCAAGTTCATGAGATCCAAATAGGACCTTAATCCATCAATAGCACATATTTACTATAGCACTATATTATCAAATTATGGACCAATTAGGTTTAAAAATTTTCTCTCGTAAATATGTGTGATTATTTAATTTTTAGTCTATATTTAATACTCCATACATGTGTCTAAAGATTTGATGGGGACAGGGCAAATCTTTTGTCTGCGCCCATCTAAACACCTAGTATACGTCTAGTCTGAAACGATCCAGCTTAATTTGTGAGAACTAATCAAACATATAAGGCTCCTTGAAACAGAAGAATTTTCTATAGAAACTTTAGAGAAAAAAAACGCAGGGCATAAAATGTCTAGCTTGGTAAAGCTGGCCGATAATTGTTCGTTACTACACGTTATTAAGTGATATTACTAACTAGTATTTTTAATACCATTATAATGAAATCATTTTTTTAAAATATATATTCATAAAGTAATTTCAATCAAATGATTGTCCCTAATGAAATGAAATGAAATGAGCCTTGTTATTTGAATATAGGGACTAGGGAGTAAAATGTGGAGGTTCAATGTTGCAATATGACTTCAACATATATAACTACTCTAGGTTTCTAAGGTTTAGCAAGTGCTGCCGAAAAGGACATATATAACTCGTCTAGGTTCCCAAGTTTTAGCTAGTGCTGCCGAAAAGAATAGATGTAAGTGAAACATGGCAGAGCTGGCAGTGAGAAGGACGAATTAGTGCTGGACTTCACTCCATATTGTTTGGAACCTACCAATACTTTTTAGCCTTTGGACATGGTCATTGTCTCATGGAAGCCAGAGATGCCTTTGGTAGTGGAATCTATAGATATTTTTGGTAATAGTTGCCTATTGAACCATTTGGAGACACAGAAAGAATATCATCTTCAATAATGAGCTTCTGCCCCTTTTACACTGGAAGCATCTTTTTAGGAAGGGGCTTGCTTTGGTTATTATCATAAAAGCCAAGCAAATAGTAAACTGTATTTTTGTCGTCCAAATAACCCAACAAGCTGTAATAACAATTTCTATGTTGTGAAATTAAAATGATACTACATGTATAATGTATAACTGTTGAGCTGCTCTTGAAAAGTGGCCCTCCTGTTTGGAGTTTTCTCCACCACGTGTTACCATTATCCGTTGGTACTTTGCTAGTTTGACACACAGATAACAAACGTGTGTGGCAGTGGCGACGTGTGTGTGCAACCACCAGCGCTACTGTTACATGGCCGTAATCAACGAAATTTGACGAACAACTCACTGTAGAATCTATTGCTGGTACGTACGAGCTGCTAGGACGGCGGTGCAGGGTATGGTGGCGACCGTGTACACATAGCCTCTACAGTCTACAGGTGGCATAGGAGAAGAATGGTGCACTTGTGAAGGTGTGTGTTGCACGACACGAAGCGAGATCTGTGTATGGCCAGGTCACTCAGGGTCACAAGTTTAGTACAAAGAGGAGCAGTGGCACAGAGAAAAAAGTCAAACGTGTCTGCCTGTTTTTTTTTTTTTTTTAAAGACTAAACGTGTCTGTCTGTTAGTCTTGGCATGTGGCACTACTACAGCAATGGCCAATCAGTGAGTACACCACCGCGGAACGCCAAGTCTCGCAATAGGCCCGGCGATACCGGCCCAGCTCACAGGTGCGATGATAAGCGGACTTTTTGGTGCGCCACCCTGATAGGTCGTTGTGCTTACTGTACACCAGACTTGGACAGGTGTTGCGTGGCAATTGATGGCCGATTGGCCGCTGCTTCTAGAAAAGCGCAGCGCAACGAACGTCAAAGGTGACGCGACCGGGAGATGTTTGTGCCTCGTCGCGCCCGTGACGACTGCTGTGAGCGAGGCTCGGGCGCCCGCCGGCCAGCCGACCAGCCGTCCAGCGTGGGCCGGCCTCGCTGCGCGGAGAGAGGACACACACAACTTGGCATCGGCCATTGGGTACAAGCGTTCCACTCCTGGGCACCATTTGCCAATGTCTTGGATCGACCAAGCCTGATGCCTGATCGATCGGGCGCGGTGGCCCGGCCGGGGTAGGCTAACCAACCAGCCGTACTGGGTCGGTGAAGACCAGACCACACGGACAGCGACGGTTCGGTCGAGAAAAAAGTCCTCCAGCTCGACCGCTGCATCACGGGGAGGCGCAACTAGGGCTGCGACTACTCGACGGCCCTTGCTCCTGACCCGTCTGACCGAGTGGATGAGTTCCGCGTCAGCGTCGGCGCAAGCGACGCACAGTCGCAGCTCACGAGGTCTCGGAATGGGCCACACTGTGCCGGTCGACTTCGACTTCATGCGAAAAGGCCGATGGCGACGGCACGGCGGTGTGGACGTCGCGACGTTCTGAGCACCTGCACGGCGGCGGTGAGCGAGAACGGAGAACCCCCATGCCTTGCCTTCTTCACGGGAACGTACTGTACTCTACTACAAATGACCAATGAGTAGTAGTGATACAGTACTACGCATTGGTCATTTGTCATCGATAACGATAAAGGCCGCGCACAGGAAACCGGGAGCGGAATCACCACGTTCATCTTCTACCGCTAGGTTGGTTGCTCAAACAGAGTTCTAGTAACTTTTATCTGCATCATGTAGTTATCGCGACATCGAGCGGACGACGGAAAATTCTTGCGCAGAAGAATCTCTCAAGCCAACTCGCTGATTGTGTTCTGGAGGAAAAAGCTAAGTTCCAGAACATGAAAAGGCACGGAAAACCACAGGGGCTCCTGTTACTAGCTGAAGGATAGATCCAGGCCTTGTTTAGATGCACTTGCAACTTACAAGTTTTTTCCACTCTCTCTCCATCACATCAATTTATACCCGCATATAAAAAAGAAGATTAAATATAAATAAAAAAATAACTAATTACACAGTTTGGTTGTAAATCATGAGACGAATCTTTTGGCTGGATTGGACACACGATTGGACAATATTTACCACATACAAACGAAACGCTTCTGGGACTTTTCAATCTCTCTCCTCTCACAAATGATTTGCCGCATGTAAAGAGCATTAAATATAAATAAAAAAAAATAACTAATTGCATAGTTTAGTTGTAAATCATGAGACGAATCTTTTGAGCTGGATTGGGCCACGATTGAACAATATTTACCAAATAAAAAACGAAGTCTTCTGGGACTTTTCAATCACTCTCCTCTCACCATCTAAACAAGGCCCCATTCCACAACAACGACATGCGCGCAGAGTCTGCACGGCATCGACGAGACCGACCGTTTCCAGCTTTGCGGCTACTACTCAGACCAGCCTCCACTGACCCAGGCACACTCAGCCAGTAAGAGTAGTGACCAGTGGGCAGTGGCCACTTGATGCGAAGAATTTTTTTTTTTATTTTTAACTGAATTTCCAAAGATATTTAAAAAAACTTAGTTAGAAACTTATTTGCATGTCTAACCCTTTTTTTGTCGCGCCACGCCACGACACAAGGCACTACAGATATACGGACGGCGCCTTGCATGGCGGCGCGACCTTCCCGTGCAGCGTGGCACCCTCGCTCTCGGTCGGACGTGACGTGGTGATGTTGCAGGGGTAGCGCGCCATCATGCAAGGCGCGATATGGCCAGACCAAAGAAATCGGTCCGCGGTCAGTATGCCTGCTATGTGCTTTCCCATCACATGACTGGCGCGGTCAGCAACAGCCCGCAGCATGAGTGCAGGCCAGGAATCAAATTGGTCTACACTAAGTGCAGGCGTCACTGTGTGCGCGTGTGTGGTATGTGTGGCGTGTGTGTTTTGTTTTCAATTCTTTTCTTTCTTCTACAAACATATAAACAACCATTTATATATAAACAAAATTTATTAAAAAACTAGATTGAAAGATTTTCAATCATATTAATTTTAAAATAAATATTAATACTTTTTATATATAATTATTTAAAGTTGATTCTTGGGGAATGAAAACAGCAGTTTTAGATTGCGAGAAGTAGACCATCACTCATTCGTTTTCGGCTAAAAAACTGTTTGACTTATAAACCAACAGTTTTTTTTTTCTCATAGAAAATCGGTCATTTGTATCATGTTTTTGGCTTATGTGCCGGCTTATAAGTTTTGTCCAATAGCTTCCATATTCTACTATTTAGTTCGCGTTTAATTGGTCCAAATTGATTATTCATTGTTTTTTCCATTTTAGTATGACATGTGTATATTTTATTTGTTTTTAATTATTTTGATTTTTATAATTTAAGAGAGTGTTTGTTTCCTATGAGCAAATGTTTAGTCTTATCAATATTCGATATCAATTAAAAATATTAAACATAGACTAACTATAAAATTAATTTATCTGATTAAGACTAATTTATTGATTTGCTAAAGAGAGTATCTCTCTGTCCCTATTTAAGTGTCGCCTTGAAGTGGGTTTTCATGCCACAAGTTTAACTCGATTTGAATAAAATGCATATAATATTTATGTCTCCAAATAAATTTGTTAAAAAACTAGATCCAAAGATCTTTTTAATGATACTAATTATGATACTAATTGATTGTATTTAATATTTTTAAAATTACCGGTATTTATTTCTTAGAAAACGCAAATAATAATTAAAAAAGACGGAGGGAGTAGATAACAAAAACACACACCATACACAAGGACACAGGCCACACACACAAGCACACGCAAGGATACAGGCCACACACACAAGCACACACAGGCCACACGCAAGCAAGCACTGCAAAGTGCAAACGCCCTGCATACAAAGCTGCTGCTGGGCAAAGCTGCTACGGCCACCGGGCAAAGCTCCATGCAAAGCTGCTGCTGGGCAAAAATATTGCTCCTGCAGCCGCATGCCGGGCAAAGCTGTTGCTGCCACCGCTCCTGGCAAACGCCCTGCACTGCGCCCAGGCTCGACTGATAGAACAGCACATGCAAAGAGAGAGCAAAAGGCATACTAGGTGCGTCAAATTTCTAGTCTGGCCGTATCGCGCCTTGCATGATGGCGCGGTATCCCCTGCCACATCACCAGCCACGTCAGCGATCGAGAGCGAGGGTGCCACGCTGGCATGGGAAGGTCGCGCCGCCATGCATGGCGCGGTCTGTAGATCTGCAGCACCTTTGTGTCGCGGGCGCGACAAAAAAGGGTTAGACGTGCAAATAAGTTTCCAACCAAGTTTTTTTTAGAATATCTTTGGAAACAGTTAAAAATATAAACCAGTTGGAACAGCCACCAGGTGAATTGGAAGCCTATTCAGAACCACACGGTCCAGCATAACAAGGAAAATGGTTTGCCAGGGAACCGAATTTCCACGAGGATTCATTTTCATGGACCATGAACGCACGCACGCACATCAGGAGCATACAACGAGGGCAAATCAAATCATCACATGCGGAAAGAAAGTTCAGCTTCTGAAAGTGAAACGGTACCATTTGTGACACAGCATGCCTGAACAAATGTAGCAGCAGCTCAAAACAGACAACAAAATTCAGAAGCGAACTACTTGACAGAATTTTCACTCCGATTCTGATTCTGACTGGCAAGCAGGGAGGTAGTAGGTATCCAGTTGCCAGTATTTCTGCTTCACGCCCTTCCAAACATCTTCCGCCAGGCAATCTTTGACCGGCAAAGGGATGAACTGCGTCGAATACCCCAGATTCGCGAGCTCTAACGCGCGACAAGCTGGCAATACACGACGTGGAAGAACGCATTGTCGCCGCAGAGGCCATTGAAGTATGAGTAGATGCCTCCGGGCTTCAGTAGCTTAGGAAGGTGTTGGTGGAACTCCCTCATGTCCTCGTAGTATTCCCCGTATGTGTCAAAAAATATGCCTGCATGCGTAAGAAAACAATGGCATTAGAGAAGATTTCCCTACTATGGTTTTCATGGTTGTACTCGAGGAAAGTCAAGTTATATTATGGTAGTATCCATTCTGAGCGCAAAATCATACTCAGTGACAGTAAATAGATGATAACTTTTGCTTGATTATAAAACCAAAAGGAGGTCGTTATCCCATTGGCAGTTAGTCAATTACATATCGATTTCAGCTATCATAGCAAAAAACACTTTAACATAGTTGGTTGTGGGTTGCTCTCTTCCTTTGATAATTTCAAAGTCTTCGGGATGGCAAACTTCACATGGTTTGAAATATCTGAAACTAGTTTTATAGAGGACATATGTGCTCATAATTCAACAATTTATCCACAGGGGAGGGTGACTAGGGTTTGAAATCAATCAGCCATCATGCATTGGCCTACTTCTATTTGAACATATATTATTCATCACTCGAATTGCCATAACAATAATTGACAAGCATGATTTACATCTTTCCATGACATTGTCTACGCTCATAAACGAAGTATGAGAAAACATGATGTAGAAGCATGCATCCACAGCTTAGAATGGACTCAAGAAGATGCAAATCACATATTTAGAACAGGTTTACTAAACTTAAACAAATAAATCACTGTATGACACCTGAAAGGGTTCAAAACACAGTGAAGACAAAGGGTTTTGCTTATAAAGAATGATTGGATGTTGACAGGTTCTGTTGTTTGGTAGGGAGAAATGCTGGTCCAGGTGCTTGTGCTCTTCACATAAGAAGAGAAACAAGGAAAAGGGAGGAGAAAGAGACATGAACAAAGCAAAGTAGTAAAAATAGACAGATTCCCAGGTTCTGTTTCGACAGTTTTCCCATTGCATGTTGACTAATATGTAGACATATTGCATTTGTTTTGAAGTATTGCAGTGTCTTCTAAATTCCTATGTTTTCTCAACTACCAATTGCAGTTTTTGTATTAATTTTTCACATTTATGCATTCTAAAGAGGCCTTATGGCCTAAACACCTAAACTATTTTTCTTATTTGGACTAGCACAACCACCACCATGCCAAAAACAAAAAAAATTACTTCAAAGGATGAGGGAAGACACCCAAAAAATAACAGTAAGATATTACTAAAATAAACAAAAGTTCACTTTTAAATAAGTTTCAAAAAGAAAACAGGAGCTCTGTCCATACAGTTGCAAATTACTCCACCTGAGTGAAGCTAAATAAGGTTTCCAAGTGCCACAAAGAGCCATGGAACAATTGTTTGCAAAATAATACTCATGTGGTAAACACTTCTATAGACGCCTTCCAATGTAAACATGTATTCAGAAACTATCTAGACGCACACTTTTCCTGACAAAAGGTCCAAAATCACCTACTCTGAAAACCTTTTAGAAGCACTAGCTTGAAAACTTCGAATATACTCCAAGTTCATCTAATGAGATTTTCTTCAAAATGTTCAACTTCATGGATTCTACTGAGATCAGGAGATGCAACGGGCTGTTCAGCTGGACTTCTAAGCCGGCTGATAAGTTGAAACGGCTGATTTGCTATGAGAGAAAAATACTATTCGAACGGCTGATAAGCCCAGCTAGTAAGGCCTTCTGTAGTCAATTTTGGTTACACGGTGTGATTGGTCTGTTAGCTGTTTCTGGTGTCCAAGAGTGGTTTTTCTGACCTTTCTGGATCATTGTTTTTGCTGTCTGGTCTGATTGTAAGCTGGCATCCCCAGCATCTATGTTTTCTTGTTTTTGTTTTTTCTGTAATGCTGCATGGACAGCAAACCTGTTTGAGCTTTCTATAAAAGTTGGGCATTACCTCTGTCGAAAAAAAAAACTTTGAATATACTCCCTCCATTCAATAATAGCTGATGTTTGTGAGATTCTGGGAAAGTGCACCAATACTTGTCACTTGATAAAATTGGCCTAATTAAACGGATCATATCCATTCATCCCCCTGCATCTGTATTACCCGGCAACATAATGGTGTAGTAGAGGCACCCACCATGAGCTCCACGTCCTGTCCCGAGACAGCTGGCAGCGGCAGTCCCTCTCCTCCAAACATGCTCCTCTCAGTATCCTCGTACAGCTCGGGACGAGCAGTAGTTGGCTAGTGTAGCCTGTGGGGTTCACACAAAGATTGCCTGGATGAGGCCGCTTGTGCCTTGTGAAGGCACAGCTGAATATTGTCACTCAGAATGTCCTGCTTCCATCTCAGGTACAAGCTTACTGGTGGAAGCCCTTATTGAGCATCACACTCTCCGTTCATTCATCTTTCCCCATCTCCTTTCAGATCTAAGGTCCATCCATGATGGAGGCCTGAGCATCAGTGAGGGCATCGATGGATGTCAAGTAGTTTTTAACGGTGGTGAAGCATGTTGTACTCTGATGGACTAGGTTAGGGACATGAGAATCATCCATACAGGAACCATGGTCTCTGCAATTCACTCTCTCAAATCAATGTTGATGGTCATCCCTTTGGCTGAGCACCAGTACTGGTGAAGTCATACAGGTGGATGGCGGGAGCAGTGATGTGAGAAGTAACATTCAAGGGGGAAGAACAGGGAGAGTAATTCAGGACCAGTCAGACGAACAGGGTACACTGATTGATTGCTTTCTTGTAGCAATTAGCAGGGGTAAAAAAGAGTTAATTTACCACTTCTTTTTTATCCTGTCATCTACTTTTGGTGATCGGAGGGAGTATTATTGTAGTTCTCTGATTTTTCCCCCCCAATCCTGTCATCTACTGTTGATGACCAGAGGGAGTACTTTTGTAGTTCTCTGAACACCTGTGTACTCAAAGTTCCAACTGAGCACCAGAAGCACCTGGAAAACTAAAGCTTCTTTATCATCCATTGAAAACACTGAATCTTAAGATGACCAAATCCTATGTCATTCTAGAGAACATTACTCCAGAAAGGCCACGAACACAGAGAAACAACTACTGTTAGATACTACCAACAATTTTCTATCCTTCAGCTGTTGCCCAACTTCTTCATGCTCCTGAATTCCTGCTAGAGCATGCCAAGGATAATGCAAACTATGGAAATTTCACCTGAGACATACTCCATAAATTTTCTATCTTCAGCTTTTGCCTAACTTCTCCATACTCCTGAATCCCTACTAGGTATACCAAGGATAATGCAACCTGTGAAGTTTCATCTGAGACATACTCCCAGAAATTTTCCATCCTTCAGCTTTTGGACAACTCCATACTCCAGAATACCTACTAGGGCATGCCAAGGATAATGCAACTTACCCAAGTTTCACCTAAGACACCTAGAACTAGGACATTCCATAACAGAAAACTTAACCCCAGTCCCTAGACAAGAAAGCATTTAGCATTGCAACATCAATGACCAAACATGACAACAATGAAATGAACAAGCAAAGGTAAAAGGTATATTATACCGTCATAAGATCCGAGCTGCGGCATCACGTCCTGCCATCGCCCGAACACGATTCTGACGTTCTTCTTCTCGCCCCACCCGAGCTTGAGCATCCGCTCGTACACCTGTGGGTGGGCCTCGACGATGGTGTGCTCCTCGGGCTCGTACCTCTGTATCGCCTCGTCCACCAGCCCCATCCCGAACCCCACGTTGAGCACCTTGCCGCCGCCTTGGCACACCGCCCGCGCGTGCGCCTCCATCAGCGGCCGCTCCCACGCCATCATCACCGCCTTGCTCTCCGCGTCCATGACCCTCTCCTCGCTGAACGAGACCCTGGATTCGAGGTAGCTCTCGGCCGGGGCGCCGTCCGAGGCGTTCGCGGGGGCCGCTTGCCGCCGCGCGACGGTGCCAAGGACGAGCTCGGAGCGGAGGGCGTGGTCGAGGAGGAGGTCGTAGGTGTCGGGGTTGGAAGCTAGGTCCCCTGCCGAGAGACCCGGGGGGAGAGCGCGTTCCAGGGCGCGCCGCAGTCGAGGAGGAGGCGCGCAACGGCGGCGTGCCCCCCCGCGGCCGCGTGCATGAGCGGCGTCAAGCCGTCGGCATCGAAGTGGGTCGCGTCAGCTCCTGAGGCAAGGAGTCTAGCGACTTCGTCCTCTTGACCGGACTTCGCCGCCGCGCAGAGCAGCTCCTCCGGCGACTTGCTCTCAGGCGCCGCCGCCATTTTTTGGGTCGAGCACTGGAGTAGTCTTCCCCACTTTTTCTCGCTTTCTGAGGTTTTAGCGCACGAGCATTATTGGGCCTTATGATTTCTCGTTGAACCATAAATCGGCCCAATCAGTTCATGAGGCTTAAAGCCCGTATGCCTCTGCTTTGATTTATGGCCCACGTTATAAGTTCGTCGAGTTCACTCCACGATAATGGACCGGATAGCACTCGACGTTAACAAATCGAAGGAAGAGTCGTTCCTCTCTTCGATTCGGCGGTAGCTCGCTCAGTCGCTCAGGCACTACTAGCACACATCAGCTCTCTTCATAGGCGTGCCCAACCGCGGGCGTGAGGCCGGGCTCGACGAGACGAGCGCGAGCCGCGAGGCCCGCCGCCCGCCCGGCCCCAAGCGGCAAGCGCCGTGGCTGACCTGCACCCGCCGTCCGCCGAGCGGTACTATACTACCGCCGGTCGCTCGCCCGGCCGCCCCGCGTGGTCGCGCAGTCTGCGCGCTGCCGACGCCGGCCGCTGGGTGCCAAGCTGCAAAGCACCACCCCTGGACGGCTGGACCGGTAGAGCCTGGTGAATTTCTGAGCCTTCTCATTTCACACAGAGAGGTCGGTGGGTGCCGGAAGACAAATGGGTGGCTTACACTTTCACCACACCTGGTTGAAGGCCCGCAAGGTGTTTGTAAGAATGCTTAGCAATGGAGGCGGGGCCAGCGTGGGCTGTGATAACCTGGTGGACGCCTCGGACCTCGCCAAGCGCCTCTGCAAGCTCATCATCTCCTGCCGGAAGGCATCCGCCCTCGAGCACGAGCTCGACCATAGCGGTGTCCGCGTCACGCCAGAGGTGGCGGAGCACGTCCTCGAGCGCCTCGACAACGCCGGCATGCTCGCGTACCGCTTCTTCGAGTGGGCGCGCAGGCAGAAGCGCGGCGGGTGTGCCCATACCGTGCGCTCCTACCACACGGTGGTTGCGTCCCTAGCCAAGATCAGGCAGTACCAACTCATGTGGGACGTCGTGGCCCTCATGCGCAAGGAGGGCGCGGCCAATGTTGAGACGTTCGGCATCATCATGCGCAAATATGCCCGGGCGCAGAAGTTCGATGAGGCAGTTTACACGTTCAACATCATGGAGAAGTATGGTGTTGCCCACAACCTCGCTGCCTTCAACAGCTTGCTCGGTGCACTGTGCAAATCTAAGAACGTGCGCAAGGCACAGGAGATCTTTGACAAGATGAATAATCGGTTCAGTCCTGATGCCAAGACCTATAGCATCTTGCTTGAGGGTTGGGGGAGAGCACCCAACCTCCCAAAGATGCGAGAGGTTTACAGTGATATGCTTGCCGCTGGTTGCCAACCTGACATTGTCACATATGGTATCATGGTTGATGCACTCTGCAAGACAGGCCGAGTCGAAGAGGCTGTCTCTGTCGTGCAGGACATGACCTCTAGAGGATGCCAACCGACAACCTTCATATACAGCGTCTTAGTGCATACTTATGGAGTTGATATGAGGATTGAGGATGCTGTTGCAACATTTTTGGATATGGAGAAGGATGGGATTATGCCTGATGTTGTTGTGTACAATGCGCTCGTCACTGCCTTCTGCAAAGTGAGAAAGTTTGACAATGCCTTCAGAGTCATGGATGACATGGAAGGCCATGGAATCTCCCCGAATTCAAGGACCTGGAACATCATCATAAATACTTTGATTAGCCTTGGAAAGGATGATGAGGCATATAGGGTCTTCCGCAGCATGATTAAGCGCTGCAAACCAGACTCTGATACTTACACCATGATGATAAAGATGTTCTGTGAGAATGATAAGATAGAGATGGCACTGAAGGTATGGAAGTATATGCGGTTGAAGCAGTTCTTGCCGAGCATGCACACATTCTCCGTGCTGATCAATGGTCTCTGTGACAAGGGTGAGGTCAGCGAAGCTTGTGTCCTGCTTGAAGATATGATAGAGAAGGGCATTAGACCTCCTGGTTTGACATTTGGCAAGCTGAGGCAGCTGCTTTTGAAAGAAGGAAGGAAGGATGTGCTTGACTTTCTTGTTGAGAAAATGAAGATCCTCATTCAAGAACCTTTGTTTGATTAACCCTTCACTTCTCCATTGGTACGAATGCTTACTCCTGTCATCTATTTGGATGCACGTGGGTTACCAGATGTCTGCTCTTATTTTTTTTTCATTCTAAATTTGCAATGTTTTTTGTTAATCTATATCTCAATTTCTGTTGCTGATACTCTTCATGGTCCATGTGCTTTCATGTGCCACTCCAGCTGCTTGGCATATGCGGTTATCATTGAGGCCTTACGAATGAATGTTCCCATTTGAAGGATGAATGGATGCCCAACCAAGCCATGGCTTTGTTATTAACATCTCATTCAATCATTACTACTATCTCAAACATCTCATGGCCAAATTGCGGATAGTATAGCTGACCAGAATTGTAAGACTGAGACTGGGAGTCCTCCAAAAACAATGAACTACATGTGGTCAATGGATCAAGAGGAGTTGTTCAGCGCAAGAATCCTAAAGGAACCGGTGTCAGTCACAAGTGTCCATGTTATGAAATTGAGAACGTGCCAAACTGCCAACATGTTCAGGCACAGGTCACCACTATATTGAAATTGGTACTGGTCTGAGCACTTGATATATGAAAAGGGGCACCACATTTCTGAGTATTTAAAACGATGGCCGGAATTGCTCTTACCTGCAGTACAAGTAGCTCCATGCTTTCCTTCCGAAAGGGCAAGTTGTTAAGTTTAAGAACAATACCAAGGAAATTACTGAGCTCAAGAAGACCGGAGTGCTTGTTTGGTGTCCCTGTGCTGATAAGAAAGGTAACATAAACGACAATGCTAATGTTTCTTCCCTGCTGAACTTAATTTTTACTGACAGACTATCTTTTTTCTCTCTCTTTTGTCAAACCAACTGGCATTGCCCTGTGTCAAGCTACTAGATAACAGGCATGAAAAGGTGAATAACGTTTGGTGTAGTACATGTAGTATTGTAGTTAGTTGATCTTGATATGGCATTAGATGTAGAACTACCGAGTGGTCCCTTGTATCTGTACTTTTGTTATAAAATTCTACAGCTCTTTCGGCCCAGTAGGCATCGGGAGGCATTTTTTGCAAATATGTGTGCAGTCCATCTATTTCAGTGCTGACAATCAGTACCTGATATTGTGGTCATTAAACAGAATTAATGTGAGAAGACTCGTCTCAGAAGTTCCTCGGATACATGTCACTCTAATACTGAAATTAGTAGTACAGTACACTACAGGAGAAATTAGTTGTCAAGTTTACCTTTTAAACATCATTGTAGACTTGAGCATTTGTTTCTTTTGCGGTACAGTTGAGCCAAGTTGGGTGAAACACTGAAATTATTTCACACTGTATGGACGAATTGTAGGTGAAATTTATGTGCAATGAGGTTGTGAGCCACGGAGTACAGTACACTGTGTAGTAGTAGAAGTCTACTAGAACAATACCATTTCGTGTGAGGCAATGAAGCACGATAGTCCTACTCTACAGCACAGACTATAGCAGCGGCAGCCGGCAAGGTATCGGCTGATGACCACGGCCGTCCTTTGCCTCCTTGGGGTGCTACTAGTACGTGCTAGCAATAACACCGCAGCATTTAGTATGCCCGTTGCTTAGATTTCAGGCCAGGCAAAGACGATCCAACGGCTACAATAATGGCGCCGCGTCATGAGGCCATGGGTGCCGTAGAGCCCCAGGGCCGTACGAGATCGCCGGACGCCGCTCCCCTACCGAGCTCGCCGCATTAAATTCCACGCCCGGGAGACGGGATTGGTTGCCCGGTAGCAGGTGGTGGCAGCGGCGGCGGCGGCGGCCCACGCCGCCGGCCTGCCGCCCACCACGACATGCCCTGCCATGACCCGAGTACACGATGCGGTTTGTTTACCCACCGCTCACGCTTGCCAATGCCCCAACGGCTAGTCCGTTCTACGCGGCAAACGAGCGGAGCACAGCACAGTGCACGCGTCAACTCATTGGTCATATTGGATTGAGAAGGTGACTCGTGTGCCCCGCCATTTACTGGAGCTGCTAGTGACATCTGCCTAGCCCAATGCCCATGCCAGATGAGCCTCCGTTCCAAAAACAGAACGAAGACAGCGCAACTTTAAACAACATCTTCAAAGTTTTCTTCAAAAAAATCGGTAAATCAAATGAGTTTTCCAAATGGTTACAAAAGTTGGGAGCACATTTGTTAAGTATCTCCACTCCTGAACTATGGGAGCACATTTGGTGAGTTTGTCCACTCATGAACTATTTCTAAATTATCCTAAACATCTTTATACTTGCTCCCTCCTGTACATTTTCATTGTGAACCTCGTCCCACTCTGTCTGATGGATACATGTGCATATATTTTTGCAAGATTCGGTTGATTTTTTTAACTGCAGAAAGATAGGGAGTTGTTGGAGAGCATTTTTTTAATGTTGCCAAAATGTTAAGATTGGGAGTGGGTTTGAAGACTCTTGGAGGTTATCTTATTATCCTAAACAAGAGAAGTTATACTAATTTGAAATCGTAAATATTATTTGTTTTTTCATAAATTTAGATAAAGTTACAATTTGACTTGTGACAACTTTAGAAGTTGATTTATTTTAAGATAGAGGGAACACCTTCCATTCAGAAACATAATGTGAACCTTCACTTCACGAATCCAATGTCGATGCCTCTCTATCGGAGCACCAACAAATAATGAAATAGTAACAATGCTTTGTTAGCTTGATTCCTAGACTGATCGCAATGGCCGTGTCAAATCGTCGGAGATTTGCCGAGGATGGATCACGCCCGTCGAAAAGCTGAAGCACGTCCACACCATCAGTACGGCGCACCACGCGACTAGACCGTGAATCAATCACGCCGATCCGATGCCCATTTCCGCGGCGGCGGCCGCCGCGATGAACGAGCGAGAATGGAGAGACCGGTTGGCAGGATCCCCCCGTGCAGCGGTGCAGGCAGCGGTCACGCGTTTGGAAGGCGAAACGCGAGGAAAATATCTACGACGACCCCTGTCCCGTCCGTAATCACGGCACGGAGCAGGCGAGGCTGCAGCGGCACGGGCGGCCATGTGGGTGGTAGAAAGCCGCAGTCTGAGCCAGCGCCCAGCGCCCGCATGGATGCCGGAGCCAGCGACAGCGAGGAAACGGCAGCGGGTTTTGCCTTCAATGGCGCTGATGCGTACGCAACGCAGAATTTAAGGATAACGGATCGTGAGATTTGTTTGGCCCCTTTTTGATGATGTTGACTCGCTGGGATTGAAAGGGCCACGTCACGTCACGGGTTCACTGCATAGTACTTACTCCTACAGTAATACGCTAGTGCTCAGTTTGGGCCAGCTCTTTTTTTTGCGTAATGCTTTACTCTTGGCCTCCGAGAGCAAAAGGACATGTGCTAATCTGGGAATCAAGTGCTCGACTTATGACCGACCACTGTCAGCGAGCTGTAAATATACTATTCTCTCAGATTCCTCAACTTGGAGGGGGGATAAACATGAGGAGAACCTTGCTACAGGAAACATGCTGCTGTGGGTTAGGAGCAGAGCAGCATGTTCTGCAGGATGCGCTGCACGGCCCAAGTACCCAAACGTTGACAAATTTGTGACAAAACAAACAAAACGCTGGAGACATTCATACACCCACACAATGGAAGCCTGCAAGACTGCAACCCTTTGAGATTAATTGCTGCATCACCACAATCGGGTCCGGTCAGTTTACAGATCATTACACTACACCGGCGGCAGCTTACACACCGGAGCGGCGAAAGGAACCATGAAATCCCCACGCTAATCAACCGATACAATACAACAGCACTCATCCGCCCGTCTCAGAATGGCGCTCGCCATTGCCATCCCCAGCCGGATCTTATATCTCGCCATTGCTACGTACGGCTGCTAGCAACTAGGATTAGGTCCATGTCGCCGCGATCGGGCTGGCGACCACGTGGTGGTCGCTGGACCAGACGAGCCGGCCGAACGCGTTGGTGCCCGACGGCATCCCGCCCGCCGTGAAGCTCACCGTGTAGCTCTGCTTCTCGCCGGCCTTGCTGAAGCTCAGCGTCGACGGCTCCACGGACACCGTCACCGGGGTGCTGCCGGCGGCGGCGCTGGCGGTCACCTTGTACGTTCCGAGCTGCCCGACGTTGGTCACCGTGCGGGTGTGCTTAACCGTGCCGCCGCCGGCCGGGAACGCCACGGAGAAGGACGGGTAGTTGAGCGCGGTCGCCGTGTACGAGCGGTTGGCGCTGCACCCCTCCGACGGGTGCTGCCTGGTGAGCGCCGCGATCTGCGCCGGCTCGTACTTGTTGGCGCAGAGGAAGTCGACGTAGTCCGCCGCGGTGATGTCGTACACCAGCCCCGGGTCCACGGCCTTCGCCGGGTCGACGTGGCCGGCGCCCACGTCCAGCGGCGTGGCGGGGCGGCCCGTGGCCACGTCCAGGATGCCGTTGCCGCCGGGGTACTCGTTGTACGCCGTCGTCATCAGCGCCGACCGGATGGCGGCCGGGCTCCACTCCGGGTGCGCCGCGCGGAGCAGCGCCGCGAGCCCGCTCACGTGCGGGCACGACATGGACGTGCCGGAGATGATGTTGAAGCCGACGCGGCGACTGTCGCCGGGGAGCCCCGAGGGGCCGACGGACCCGGACCACGCCGCCAGAATGTTCACGCCGGGCGCAATGATGTCCGGCTTCAGGATGCTCGGCGTCAGAGTGTTGGGGCCCCTGGAGGAGAAGGCCGCGACGACGGGAGACGGCTTGATGCCAACCTTGGTGCCGGCGAACATAATGGTGGCCGTCGCCTTGGGATCCGACATGGCGTAGTCCCTCATGGCGTTGCCGGCTTTCTCCCCCACGCCGGAGCCCGGGAGAATGTGCGCGTCAGCGACGAGCTCCTCGCCGTTGGCGGCGGTGTTGGCGAGAATCATGCCAGCGCCGCCGGCGTCTTTGACGACGAAGCCCTTCTGGACCCTGGCGTTGGTGCCGCGGTCGCAGAGCACGATCTTGCCGGCCACCTTCTCCGGGATCAGGCTGCCGGACATGCAGAGCTGGCCCATGCTGCTGTTGGACGCGTTCCCCGCGTATATGAATGGCACCGGCGTGGTGGGCAGCGGCTTGCCGCTGTAAAGGGACACGCCCGTGTAGTTCTTGCCGTTGCCGAGCATGACGTAGGCGGGGAAGTCGCGGTCGATGGTCCCGGCGCCCACGGTGGTGATCCACGGCGCGCCGTTGGACAGCGTCTCGGGGCCCGGGCCGGCATTGCCAGCGGAGCAGGACACGAAGATCCCCTTCTCCATGGCGCTGAAGGCGCCCACCGCGATACTGTCACGGAAGTACTCCGCCGTGCCGCCGCCGAGGGAGAGGGAGAGCACGTCGACGCCGTCCGTCACCGCGACCTCCATGGCCTTGAGGATGTCGGAGCTGAAGCAGCCGCCGACCCAGCACACCTTGTACGTGGCGACGCGGGCGCGGGGCGCCATGCCCTTGGCCGTGCCGGCGGCGTAGCCGAGCAGGTCCGCGCCCTGGACGGCGCCGCCAGCCGCGGTGCTTGACGTGTGCGTCCCGTGGCCGTCGTTGTCCCTCGGCGACCGGGACTCCTTGGACGTGTCCACGGGGCCCTTGGCCGCCTCGTAGCCCGTGAGGAAGAACCGCGCGCCGATGAGCTTTTTGTTGCACGCGGAGGCGTTGAAGTCGTTCCCTTCCTCGCACTTGCCCTTCCAGCCCGCCGGCACGGGGCCGAACCCCGCGTCGTCGTAGCTCGGCCTCTCCGGCCACACGCCGGTGTCGAGCACGCCGACGACGACGTCTGTCCCGGTGCCCGACTGCGGGAACAGCGCGTCCGTGCCGTCCAGCCCCAGGAACTCGGGCGTCCGGGTGGTATGCAGCTCGTACCGCACCTCCGGGTTGACGACGAGCACGCCGGGCTGCGACTCCAGCGCCGCGGCCTCCGCGGGCGTCAGCCGCGCCGAGTAGCCGTGGAGGAGGGTGTCGTAGGTGTACAGCACGGTGGCGGCGCCGTCCGACACCGCCTGAAGCGACGCGGCGTACCATTCCTCATGCTCCACGAAATCAGTCGGCATGGCGGAATGGGACATGTGGACGATGTAGGTCTGCCGGTCCTCCCGACCAGCAGCAGCCGGAGCCGCCGCCAAGAGGGCGGCGGCGGCGGCGAGAGCAAAGATCACGCATACCTCGCCATGGCGCCGCATTCTGAGTGAGCGAGGGAGTAAAGGGTAACGGGAGTGGCGATTCTTGGCAGTGGAAGTGAGACGGGGGTAGATCGGGACAGTGGCTTTATAGAATCAAGAACGGGGTGTGGAATGATTGCAACCGGACAAAGGGAGCAGATGGACCGATGCTACAGCGGCAGCGATCGGACCGGCCGGGAAGGCGTGAGGTGAGGGAGGAGACGGATGGGAGAGAGAGAGAGAGAGTGGAGACAGCGTTCGCACTGCACATGGCTGGGCCGCTTTTAACTTTTGGTTTTTGGCATCACCACCACATGACCGTTCGTTCCAGGAGCCGGAGATGCTGCTCGCAATCCGTGAAAGTGTTCACTGGTCCAACAGTGGTCAAGAGCGGTTGCACATCGATCGTGGTAACGCGCCCTGCGACCCGGCCCATGACCAGGTAGAAACCGAAACTGGTGTCTGCCACTGCGATTATTAACGTGTTCACATCCGTCACGGCCTCCGGGTTTCTACCGAAGCTATCTCTATCTCTAAAGGCACAAAGAAAGATTTCTTATTTAAAAAATGATTTCTTTGGAGCTCTTCAGATAGATAACACTAGCTTTAAACAAATAAAACAAGATGATGTCTCGTAATGATGCTGCTGCTACCGCTGCCGGACGTCGATGATGGTGGGAAGTGGCGTTGGCGGTGCGCCGGTGCCTGCCTGCCGTGTCCATCGAGCCAGCAGCTAGTAGGATCGTCACCGGCTTGGATGACGACCGGCATGGCCTGGCCGTGGCCGCAAGCGAAGCTACGGCTAGAAAACAACAATCCCTTTCGCCGAACCCATGTTCGGTTGTTGCCTAGCGTCCACGATTGCATGGCTAACTGCTCGTCCAGATCGACGCGGACGAACGCGGCTGGACTGGACGAAAGCGAGCGAAAGGCGTGGTGCTTTGCTCCGCCGCGTGACGGTTCACACTTCACGGTTCACACACACCCCAGGAAGGCGATTCTCGGGTGCGGTGTGGAAGGGAGAAAAAACGGCGGCCGGCTCGTAGGCTGGTCCTTGGTTTGGGTGGTGGGCCGTCGTCTGGCAATTGGGCTACGGTGGAGTGGGCCCGAAGTAGCCCTAAGATATCGGGCGCGGAGGAGCGAGCACCGAGTCTCGTCGACCGTTGCAGCAGGAAAGCCGTCCTCTGTGTGTGTGGCCGTTGGTGTACCACCGAAATTACTTGCTTGGTTTATTACCGAAGCGTGTCTTGCACAAGATTTGGAAAGTAAAATTGCTAAAGGAATAAGCCAAAGTGTTTGCCAAAAAAAATGTATATATAGCAAATTAAATTGCTTAATCGAAAATTTAGCACATTTTGATCACAAAAATTTAGCCATCAGCCAATTGACATGACATGTAAAAATCTCTAGCCGTTGGATGCAGACTTTGGGTCCACCTGGTTTGAAATCAAAATTTGCCATAAGACATCAAGCATGTAGGAGTGAGAATCAAGACTCATCAAGCACTGCAACAGCGGTGGATTCGGGAAAAGTAGTCGATTTTGTGTCAGTTAATTTGACACTTAAATTGCTTACTTAGTTTATCACCAATGCCAAAGTGTGCCTTGTCAAAGATTTGACAAGTAAAAAATGCTTAAAATTACATAAATGTTTGCCAAAACTTTGGCTAGTTGAAAGTGAGACACCGACGAAGTTTTAGTAGCAAATTACTAAAATGTTAATGGTTAAAACAATAGATTTATAAAAAAAGTTAGCTGCTAAATTCATTGGAGATAGCTAAGTAAAGTCTATATTTTAGCTGTCACTCAGCTAATAATTAATTACTAACACCATCCAAAAAAACTCCGTGTCAGTCAGAGTAGCTCAAGCTTGATTAAATTTATATTAAAAATATTAACATTAGTGTCTCTAAATAAATCTACTGTTATAACAATGTATTCTAAATTAATCTAATGGTACTTATTTTGTATCATGAATATTAGTATTTTTATATTAATCTAGCCAAAGTTTCAAACGGTTTAACTTGTTGAAAAGCAATAATTGCATTCTTTTTTTACCAAGGGAGTATTAGTTAGTTATCCTAACAAACACATTAGAGCATCTCCAACAACTCCTTAAATTTAACTCCTCAAATCTTGAGTTATAGCAAGTTGCTATTTTGTTTGGCAAGTGAAAAAATGATGTGTCTCCAACAACTCCCTATTCTCACTTGGTAAAATTGAAAAACATAGACCCACAAGCCGTCGGGGGGCCGTCCCTTCACGTTCGTTTCACTTCAATCGGGAACTAGAAGCAGGGAGCGAGTGGACCAGTGTAAACTTAGGTGATGCCCGGCTAGTGTCCGCCATGTGGGTCCCTTTTTGGGTGATGTGGCACCGCCCCATTGGCTCTTGTGACGTGGAGACGGGGAGTGGGCATTGGATTCTGTGCCCCCGTCCTTATCCCTTTTTTTTTTTTTTGAACCGGCGTCCTTATCATCTTGACTGAAGCGGACGGCGAAGAGAGAGAGTAGAGGGAAAAGAAAGAAGGAAAGGGAGACAGAGAGGAGGGAGAAGACGGGAGGGGGAAGGGTCGAGCGGCGGCGGCTGTGCAAAGGCGAAGGTGGCGGCTCCGGCTCCGGCAGGTTGGCGAGGGGCGGTCCTCCTGTTCAGCGTTCAGGAGAAAGGAAAGCGGTGAGTGAGAGCGGCCCTGCAGCAACCTTCACCTTCGCCGACGCGGCTGGCGGCCAAGCGTGGACATGGGCGGGGGTGCGGGCCGCGTTCACGGCGTCGTCTCGGCTGCCCCCCGGCGGTGGAGCGTGCGCAGGGGTCGCGAGCACGGTGGCGACTCCCAAGAAGAAGCCGGCATGAAGTATACGTCTTGCGGGAGGGATGGATAGCAAGTTGGAAAAGATAGGAAGTGAGAATAGGGAGTTGTTGGAGAAGAAAATTTGTGCTTTTAGCCAATTTATAAGAATAGCAAATGAGAATAGGGAGTTGTTGGAGCACAACCGATGCTATTGGATGGATCTATATAGGACCTTTACTATTAAAAAAATTTGGCTTACCCACATTTTGATTATTAAATTAAATTTTAGGTTTTTTAGCGAGACCCATAGTACCATGATGTAATTATTTTGGGCCGTTGATGCCAACTTCTTTCGGTTTTCATGGGTTCCTGTGGCAGAACCTTCTAAATTATATGGCCCACAAGCACCGACCTTGTCCCTAAGACTTGAGTCAACCATGCTTGAGCACCACATAACCTAGAATGTTCCGTCGGGTGAACCCCCGATAAACCACGTTTCCTCGGGATCGATACTTACAGAGACATCACAAAGTATTACAACGGTTTTCATACTGAGAATACGTAGTAGCGGAAGACTTTCAATAACTTAATTTACAAACTTTTTACAAAACTTATACAAACAGTGTTATTATTACAAACCGGCGGAAGTATCATTATGTAACTTTATTACAAACCACACAATAAAAGTTGCCCCGCCCAAGGCCACTCAATTCACTCCTCATCGGTCACTTCTTCGATAACCGTCATGCAACAAAGGGCCGTAGCACTCTTGTCCATGCGGTTCACCCGCAACGAGGGGTTGAACAAACCCCGAGTACAAAAGTACTCCGCAAGACTTACCCGACCAAAAAGTGGGGGAGAAGACTCGGGAATCTTTGGCTAATAGGAATCAAGGTGAGGCTTTTTAGTACGATTAAAAGACACCCTTTTGCGAAAAGAGACTAAGCCGGTCCTTACTTTAACAATCACTTGTCAAACACATGCGGATTCAAAACTCTCATACTCGGACTTTCATTATTACTACGATGCCGGGACTCGGATCACGGCTCCCATATCGTGGAGCACACGACGATTCGAATCGCTTTATATACCCAAATTGGGGCTTCCTAGCCACACGATGTATGCAGGACTCAACATCTTACATACATCAACTCAACGCTTAGATTTCTCCCTACTAGAGCAGGGTGTACAGTACACCACCTCACTACGGCCGCTCGGTCACTTCGGCGGTGCGCATCGTAGGATGGGTACACGCTTCTCGTCCGTTCTAGTAACGAATAGTCCAAGTGGAGCTTACCACCATTAGCATGCGACTAGTACTATCCAATAACCTCATGATCCCGGGGCCAAACAACGGGACGGTCCTTAACCGACACAAGTGGGCGACACTACATCGGGGCAATAGCCCCTCCCCCGATGCAAGTCACTCCACCGACGTCTCGAAGTTACTCATCATCATGTTCTTGTTGTATACCATTGACCCCGTCGGAACAAGGATAAACAACAAGCAACATCGGGTTTTAAATAAATTCCCTTCGGGGAGTATTGTTATCACCTTTTGAAACAATTTATCAAAACCTACACTAGTAGCAAGGCTAAGCGCAACTAAGCATTTCGAAATTAAAAAACAGGGTGCAGGGGTAATGTAACAGGTGCGGTACATGCATCAAAGTAGGATAGCACACAACTCCTACACCTAATGCATTATATCATCACATGAAATCATAAAAACTTTTCAAAATACAAGGATGGGTTTGGATGAATCCGGGGCTTGCCTTGGGGCTCGATGAAATGAGGATCGGCTACCCAATCACCAAGATCAGATCCAACCTCTTGAAACCGGAGACGGCTCGACTTCCTCCTCGGGGCCGACGACTACACGATAAAGATGCATGATTACAATGCAATAAACAAAAGAGCATGCGATAATGATGCAACGATTATTAGTCGATCTTGAGTACAACTTTCCTTCACGGTACCCTTGCACTAAGAAGGTATAACTAGCGTCGATTTAATTTTACGGAACAGCGATACACAATCAACATGAAATGCAGAAGGTCATTAGGGTTAATGACCTAGGGTCATCACTCAATCCCAAAATCAAGCAACCCTAATGGTGATTAGAGGTGATTACTAATTTATTGACCATTTTCACAGTCGTTGAAAGCCGCTAATTAACTTGCTAATTAAAGATTAATTAAACCCTAATTAATCAAAGAATTAACTAATTAAACATTAATTAAAAGGGATTAATTAAGCTTAATACAAAACTTAATCAAAACTTAACCAAACTTCATAATTAAGATCATCATACTCTAATTAGCACACAAAACAAAATTCATGATTTTTGGACTTATATTTTAATTATTAAAAATCATGGAAGTTGCATTTATTAATTTAAGGAGCAAATTATCATACAATTAAAACTTATTGGAAAAACATGGTTAGTATTTTTTCCTGGACAGAGCATATTGCAAGGAACACATACATATTTTTGCCATATTTTAATATGCCCAAAATAAATTGTAGCAAAAAGATGAAAAACAACATTTAAAAACATAAAAAGAAAAACAAAAACAAAAACTTTCCCTTACGCGGGCCATTTGTGCGGCCGGGAAGGCCCGCACCCGCACCTGCGGCCTGCCCGGCCTGCCGGCGTGCGCGTGCCGCGCGCTCCCTCTCCCCCCCCTCTCTCACCGAGGCGGGGCGGGATGTCGCCCCGTCTCCTCCCTCCTTTCTCTCCCGGCGAACAAGACGACGGCGACGGCCGACGGCGGTGCGCGCCAAAGACAACACCTCTCCGACGAAACCAATCACACAGACGAACTCCTCTCATCACCCCCGCGTTGAACGAGCTACTATACGAACATAGCCGACCATTGGGCGCCACCGAGGGTACCGGCGGCCACCGGGGCACGGCGACCCACTCTGCCGAGCTCAGCGGAGCCTCTCCGTCGAAACCAAACATACCAGCGTGCTTTCAAAGCACACCGTGGCGGACTCGACGCGATGCGAACGCGATACGCAGCGACCTTGGATACGTATAGCAACGTGCGCGGCCACGGCGCACGGCGACGCTCACCGATGCTCGTGGCGTTCCGGTCAACTCACGACGACTCAAACACAACCGACACCCCGGAAAGCCTTAGGAGCTCACCGTGACTTGAAAACAAAGGAGCTACGAGCGTGGGAGTGGGTGGAACAGGGTCGACGGCGGTAACCGAGGCTACGGCGTCGGCAGTGGACGGAGGCGGGGAAGACAACGGCGTTTGCGCAACTCTGGCTACTAGGGATTGCGATTGGTGGTTCGTGGGACGCGCAGGAAGCTAGCGGAGCTGTGTGCAAGGATGTAGGCTTGATCGTGGAATGAGGAAGGCGAATTTTGCCGGTGAACCGAGAGGTGTCGACGGCGGCAGAGAAAGGAGAAGCTTGGCGACGGCGGCGGCCACGACCTTTTATAGGGCGAGCATCGGTCGGACAGTGGACGGGTGTTCATGGCCGACGAGCTGGTTGGCGGCGCGGGAAAGGCGGAAAGCGCGAGAACGGCCACGGCGGCCGTCGGCCGGGCCGGGCCGGCATGGGCACCGGCGGCAACCGGCATGCACCCCCCCCCGTGCAACACTCGTAGAAAGGGACACCTCATTTTTCCATTTTGCAAATTACTTTTGAAATTTGTACTGTACACAAAAATATCCCAAAATACAGTTGGCTCAAAAATTTTGTGCTCTACAACTTTCATTAAAGGAGTTTGGTCAGATTCAAACTGTTTTTTTGAATTTGAACTTCAAATTTGAAAAGAGGGTAAAAACCCTACTGTTGGGAATTCAAAATTACTTTTAAATTTTGAATAAAAGATGAAAATCTCCAAAAATAAAAGTTGTTTTATTTTTCAAGATCTACAACTTTCATTTAGGAAGTTTTTCATGAAACCAAATAATTTTTGAATTAGAGTTTAAACTCAAAAGGGGACAAATTCTAATTCAAATAACTTTTGAAATTACTTCAAATTTTATTCAAAAACTTGAAAAACTTTCTATACCAAAGTTGTAGAGCTCAAAGAGATGCACAAACTGTATTTTTGAATATTTCCCAAATTTTGAATATTTTGAGGTGAAATGGTAAAGGGGGGCAAAAACACTTTGAAAATCTCCCTTTTTGCAAAGTTTTTCAAATTGAATCTTTGGGCAAATAATTAGTGATGTTGTGGCACTTTTCAAACTCAACCAATAGCACTCTTTTTAAAGTACAAACTTCATACTTTGAAATGGTGCCAATGGTTAGCAACTTTTATTTAGAAAAATGATTATGGTTAGCTCACCAAATTTGAAAATGATATTCAATTTCCAACACTTAGCCTCTCAAGCTAGGGTTTGGGATTTGAATTCCAAATTCAAATTTGATTCTTTCTTTTACACCATTTGACTCGAAAAACTTGGTTAAGGTGTGAACCAAAGTCAGCCAAGCACTTGTACATACCAAGGTAGGTTTTAGTTGATTACTTTTAACAACTTGATTAAACACTTAGGTGAGATTTAAAGGGTGTACCCATACACATGTGATATAAAAGAGCGCAAACAACACCCTAAAATCATAAACTTATTTTAATTGCTTGCATTAGGGTTTTCTAATCATGGATACTTATGCAATGATGATGATGACATGGCAGGTTTTGGTTAACGTAACACCGGGGTGTTACAGTTCCTTCAACAACCGAGAAGGCTAGGCTGGCCTATTTGGCCTATGCCTACGGTTGCCAAGCCGCAACAGTAGCGTCACCAAACCTGCTGCGATGAATCTGCTCGCCGAACCTTTGACAGACTATGGCATATAATTTGAACTACAACACCGTAGTTCGTGGTTGTATCGCGGCATGGCGCAGGGGCGGCACCTAACCAAACAGCCGTCACAAGTTATGCGCATAAACCATGGCACAGTTTGGCAACTTATGGTTTCAATCCAAAGAGGTGCTAGGAGTAAGATGAGATCCAATGCGTTTTCGGCTTTCAGCGCAGCTGAATCAGCGGGTCTTCAGGTGGTCAACTTTGCCGGCTGCAATTGCAATCGCAACATTGCCAGTTGCACACTTGCACTGGCGTCCCCTGTTGAGAGCCCACCGGTCTGGGACATCTCCTGTCCTGTCTGGAATGCATCACGGCAGCGACAACGTGTTCGTACCGACGGCACGGCACGGCACGGCAGCCCGCGGCAGCAAAGCGGCTGCAGATGACATGGGGCTGCACACGTGCTCCGGTGAGCCGACTGCAGAGCGCTTTCGTACCGTGCACAAAGCTGCATGTGGATTCTTGTCTCTGCCGGCAGCGGCAGCGGGATACGGAGTACATCTGCTAGGCTACGTATCCAGTATCCACATCGGGAATACAGTACAGGTGGTGGCCTTGACGTCTTGTTGAAGGCACGTGCGGAAGGAAGTGCTCTTTTACCTACGGTCATGCCTATACATGCAAACGGCGCGGCGGCGGGCAGCCCGTCCCGCGTCCGCAAGCGCCGCAACCTCGTTGACGGGCTTCTGCGGCGGCCCGTTTCCAGCAGCGGATGCATGCGGCGTTTCTCGCGGCGGCCGCAGTTCCGTTTGTCCGTATGCCTTGCAAGTGAACAGAGAATCTCATGCTGGTTGTGTACGTGAGTCTTCATTTTTTTATTTACTTCATAATTTTTTCTAGTGATGATATGTTAGCTAAAAAAATATATGTAAATTACACAAAATACTATGTATCATTAGGAATATGTGATTGATTTTTTTTTACATTTTTCACATTCATGGGTTATCAGAAAAAAACATGCAAGTTAGTATCTTTTATGTGTATGTAAGGCCTTGTTTAGATGCACATGCAACTTGCAAGTTTTTCCACTATCTCTTCATCACATCAATTTATACCCGCATATAAAGAGCATTAAATATAAATAAAAAAATAACTAATTGCACAGTTTGGTTGTAAATCACGAGACGAATCTTTTGAGCCTAGTTGGGCCACGATTGGACAATATTTACCACAAACAAACGAAATGCTACTGAGGACTTTACAATCTCTCTCCTCTCACAAATTGTTTGCCGCATGTAAAAGAGCATTAAATATAAATAAAAAAAATAACTAATTGCATAGTTGGGTTGTAAATCACGAGACGAATCTTTTTGAGCCTAGTTGGGACACGATTGGACAATATTTACCACAAACAAACGAAGTGCTACAGGACTTTACAATCTCTCTCCTCTCCCCATCTAAACAAGGCCTAAGTTCACATCTTCTTAATGCATGCAAGTTGTGTAGCAGCAGTACTTATGTCTGTAGAACCCCAGTTCGGCCATGTGTTTGAACTGAACAATGCAGAAGAGCATCTGGACCAGGAAAAACAATTGCAGTGGAATGTCGGATTCTTTTTTTCTTTATGTGGAAATGTTTTACTCACTTTACCTTTTGAACTGCATTTTCCTTTTTTCACAAAAATTCCATCCTCGGTGGTGGCTAGAAATGGCTTTTTCATCTTTTTTTTCGCGAGCGTACCTTATGGCACGCATTTCATTAAGAAGAAGTAAAGTTTTTGGGTTACACCAGATTCACTGGTAATCCTAGGATTACCAGTGAGATCCCACAAACACAAACACAAACAGAGCAGCAAGAATATATAAGAGGAGGGAACCCTCCACCTCCAAACTCTAACTAAATGTGTCTAGAAAAGAAGATACATCTTTGCAAGGTCGCCAACAAGGGTGGGTAGCCGTGTTGGCAAAATATCCACTGGAAGAAGACGCAGCAAACGCGGCAAAGTATCCGCGAGAAGTATAACACCCCTGGTGTTACGTTAGTCTAAACCTGCCATGTCATCATCATCATTGCATAAGCATTCATGATTAGAGAACCTTGATTTAAACAATTAAAATGAGTTTATCCAATTTTAGGGTTTGTTTGAGCTCTTTTATATCACATGTGTATGTGTATACCATTTAATCTCACTCACATGTTTAATGTTGTTTATAAAAGCAATCAACTAAAATCAACCTTGATGTTTGCAAGTGTTTGACTAACCCTGACTCACACCCCAAACGTGTTTTACAAGTCAAATGAGGTGCAAGGAAGAATCAAATTTGAATTTGGGATTCAAAATCCCAAACCCTAGCTTGATGGCTAAGTGTTGGAATTTGAATTTCACTTTCAATTTTGATGAGCTAACCATAATTAATTTTCTAAATAAAAGTTACCAAACTTTGACACCATTTCAAAGTATGAAGTTTGTACTTTGAAAGTGTGCCATTGGTTGGGTTTAAAAAGTGCCACAATACCATTAATTAATTGCCCAAAAGTCCAATTTGAAAATCCTTTTCAAAAGGTTGAAATTCAAAGTGTTTTTGCCCCCTTTACAATTTCATCTCAAAATATTCAAAATTTGGGAAAACTCCAAAAAGACAGTTTGTGCATCTCTTTGAGCTCTACAACTTTGGTATACAAAGTTTTTCAAGTTTTTGAATAAAATTTTAAATAATTTCAAAAGTCCTTTAAATTGGAAATTATCCCTTTTTGCATTTTAAACTCCAATTCAAAAATTATTTGGTTTCATGAAAAATTTTCTACATGAAAGTTGTAGATATTGAAAAATAGAACAACTTTTATTTTTGGAGATTTTCATCTTTTATTCAAAAATTAAAAGTAATTTTGAAATCCTTAAAATTAAAGTTTTGCCCTCTTTTTGAATTTGAAATGCAAATTCAAAATCTATTTGAAATCTGACAAAACTTCTTAAATGAAAATTGTAGAGAATTAAATTTTGAGCAATCTGTATTTTTGGAAATTTTTCAACTTTTATTCAAAATTTTGGAGTAATTGGAAAAGGGAGGAAGTGAGTTGGCACGTGCTTACTGATAATAAGGGGGGGCACCTCACCTTGCCCATGCCGGCCGGCCGTCGCCGTGGCCAATCTCGCAGTTTCCCGGTTTTTGCGCGCCACCACCCACCTCAACCCCGTCGCGAAGTCACCGGGCACCTCTCCATCCTCTCATTTGCCCTATATAGCGATCCTTAGGCCGCCACCGTCGCCGCTGTTTTTCCATTTTCTCCTCCAACTCAGGCCATCACCTCCGCCGGCGCAATTCACGCTGTTCGCTGCACCACCGCCCTCCATCCCTTGTCAGTAGCTTCACAAGTCCTCCGCGCCCCTCCTGAAACCCCTTGCGCCGCCTGTCGTTGCCGGAAACGCCGCTCCATCTCTTTCTCCCTCGCGGTCGGCCAGAGCGCCGCCGTGGCCGTCTCCACCCCGGTCACCACCCTCTGCTCCAGCCGAGGACATCCACAAGTCGCGGTGAGCCTCGCATTACCTTCTCGAACCCTAGCTAAGCCCGTCGATCACCGGAGTTTCGCCGTGTCATCAAGCCGAACTCTGCCGGCCGCCGGTGAGCCGCCAGGGTCGCTGCCGTGCGTGCCTCGGTGCGATAACATGGCCGTATCCTAGCTTGTCGTGTTCGCCTGATCAAGGAGAAGGTAATGGTGTCGTCGCCGTCGTCTCTGGCCTCACCACCGGAGGGTAGTCACCAGCGTCGCCGCCGTGCCCCCTTTTCGGTTTAAACGGAGAAGAAAGGAAGGGAGGGAGAAGGGACTGACGGGTGGGGCCACCTGTCAGAGAGAGAGGGAGAAGGCAGGCGCACGCGCGGGCCTGGTTGGGCCGGGCCGCGTGTGTGCCGAGAGCCGCTGGAGAAAGCAGGCCGGGCCGTGCTGTGCGGGCTGCACAAAGGTCTGAAGGGATAAAAAAATGATTTCCTTTTTCTTTATTGATTTTAAATGCTGATTTTCACCTTTTCATAATTAATTCATTTGGGAAGTTAAAAATAAAATAAAAATATGTGTGTGATCCTTGAGTGATGCTCTACCTAGGAAAAATACTAACTCTGGTTTTTCAATAAAATTTAATTGTGCTATATTTTGCTCCTTTAATTGATAAATGCAATTTCCATGATTTTTAATAATTAAAATATAAGTCTAAAAATCATGAATTTTGTTTTGGGTGTTAATTAGGTAATAATGATCTTAATTGTGAAGTTTTATCAGGTTTTGACTAATTTTTGTATTATGCTTAATTAACCCTTTAATTAATTAGTGTTTAATTAATTAATCTTGTGGTTAATTAGGGTTTAATTAATCTTTAATTAGCAAGTTAATTAGTGGCTTTCAACGATTGTAAAAATGGTTAATAAATTAGTAATTAACCTTAATCACTACTAGCGTTGCTTGATTTTGGGATTGAGTGATGACCCTAGGTCATTAACCCTAATGACCTTCGGCATTTCATGTTGATTGTGTATCGTTAGTTCATCGTCGTCGACGCTAACTATACATTCTTAGTGCAACTATACCGTGAAGGAAAGTTGTACTCAAGATAGGTTAACAATCGATGCATCATTATCGCATGCTCTTTTATTTACTGCATCGTAATCATGCATCTCAATCGTGTAGTTGTGCCGTCTGAGGAGGGGATTGATCCGACTCCCGTTTCTGAAGAAGGTGTTCGTCGTGGGAAGGTTGAGACTAATCTTGATGATTGGGTAACTGCTCCTAACTTCGTCGAGCCCCAAGGCAAGCCCCGGATGCATACAAACCCGTCCTTGTATTTCGAAAGTTTTTATGATTTCATGTGATGATACAGTGCATTAGGTGTAGGAATTGTGTGATATCCTACTTTGATGCATTTACCGTACTATGATATATTATCCTGGATACCTGTTTTGATTTATAAAATGCTTAGTATACGCTTCGCTCTACTGGTAGCATAGGGTTTATAAATAAAATGTTTTCAAGGTGTGATAACAAAATCCCCGTTGAGGGCAATTACGAAAACCTGATGTTACTTGTTGGTATCCCTTCACTTTGATCGGGTCAAGGGTACGCAACAAGAGCATGATGATGAGTAAATCGAGACCGGGTGGAGTGACTTGCACCAGGAAGGTCTAGTGCCCTGGTGTAGTGTCGTCCACTTGTGAGTTGGTTAAGCACCGTTCGTTGTCTTGGCCCTTGGATCATGAGGTTATTGGATAGTACTAGTCACATGCTAATGGCGGTAAGCTCCCTTGTATGATCCATACGAGAACGGACACCGGGACGGAAAGTAGCGTGTACCCACACTACGAGTGCACCCGTCGACGGTTAGACTGACGGCGTAGGGAGATGGTGTACTGTACTCTTGTGGCTAGGGACCCGTTCGGGTGCGGAGAAATGCAAGTGTGAGTTGATATATGTAAGATGTTTGGTCCTCGCATATATCGTGTGGCTAGGAAGCCCCAATTTGGGTATATAAAGCGATTCGAATCGTCGCTTGCTCCACGATATGGGAGACTTGATCCTTGCACCAAAGATCGTAGTAATAATGAAAGTGGTCGAGATGAGAAAGTTTTGGAAATCGGCATATGTCTGACAAGTGATTGCTATAGTAAGGACCTGGCTTAGTCTTTTTTCGCAAAAGGGTGTCTTTTGATCTTGCTAAAGCCTCACCTTGATTCCTGTTAGCCAAGCATTCCCGAGTCTTCTCCCCAAATTTTGGTCGGGTAAGTCTTATGGAGTACTTTTTTGTACTCGGGGTTTGTTCAACCCCCATTGCGGTGTGAACCGCATGGACAAGAGTGCTACGGCCCTTGTTGCGACGATTGTCGAAGAAGTGACTGATGAGGAGTGAATTGAGTGGCCTCTGGGCAGGGCACCTTTTGTTGAGTGAGTGTAATAAAGTTAAGTAATGATACTTCCATTTGGTTTGTAATTATAACACGGTTTGTATAAGTTTGAAAAAGGTTTGTAAATTAAGTTATTGTAAGTCTTCCGCTACCCCGGTATTTGTATATGAAAACCGTTGTAATCTTTGTGATGTCTCTCGTAAGTATCGATCCCGGAGTGATCGTGGTTTATCGGGATCCACCCGACGGAACATTTTAAGTTATGTGGTGTACAAGCATAGCCGACGGAGGTCTTAGGGACAATGTCGGTGCTTGTGGGCTATATAATTTAGAAGGTTACGCCCACGTAGGGTATCGTGAGCGGTACTTACAAAGATATTCATAGTATTACTTTTTGAAAACTTCAAAATGTTTTGGATTCAAAAGTTAAAATGTGATTTGGTCCAAATTGCTTTCGCTCCATCTTAATTCTTTCTAGTAGCCTCCTTAGGTGCTATTTAAAAAGAAGTCTTAAGCGGAGTATCATGTTGTTTTCTTTTTGCCCTATATTACTAAAAGTATGCTTATGTTACTTTAAAAAGTCTTTTGCTTGATCCGTAGGTTCGATCATGCATCATGTTTAATTCACTTGTTTAAAATCATATCCCCGTTGAAAAGTGCTTGGGCTAAGTAAAAATCAATCCTATTCTTGCTAGCCATAAGGATCTCACTCTTATAGGTTCTATCTCTTCTTTCTTTCTTTCTACAAGATGGCGCTGTGATAGATGCATTGAATAGAACCATTAAGTTATTTTCACCCGATAACCAGTCCCCACTTCTTATCCAATTCCCGACCCCCAAGAGAGCAGTGGAGACAGTTAATGCCACCTCAGTACAAGAAGTCGAGGATATACCTGTGGTCTGAGAGTTTTCAGATGTATTCCCTGAGGAATTCTTGAATGAGCCTTCCCGGAGTTTCTTCCTTCCTTCACCTAAGCCACGATTCGTTTCTAAGAATTGTGACTTTCTAAAAATATGAGACTTGTAATATGAACCCTTCTACCTCCCCTATGAAACAATGTAAGATGTGTTTGTTTGACACGTTTCCTTTTCCATTACTTAACCCTAAGCTTTGAATCTCGGGACGAGATTCCTTTTAAGGGGAATATAATGTAACACCCCTGGTGTTACGTTAGTCTAAACCTGCCATGTCATCATCATCATTGTATAAGCATTCATGATTAGAGAACCTTGATTTAAACAATTAAAATGAGTTTATCCAATTTTAGGGTTTGTTTGAGCTCTTTTATATCACATGTGTATGTGTATACCATTTAATCTCACTCACATGTTTAATGTTGTTTATAAAAGCAATCAACTAAAATCAACCTTGATGTTTGCAAGTGTTTGACTAACCCCGACTCACACCCCAAACGTGTTTTACAAGTCAAATGAGGTGCAAGGAAGTATCAAATTTGAATTTGGGATTCAAAATCCCAAACCCTAGCTTGATGGCTAAGTGTTGGAATTTGAATTTCACTTTCAATTTTGATGAGCTAACCATAATTAATTTTCTAAATAAAAGTTACCAAACTTTGACACTATTTTAAAGTGTGAAGTTTGTACTTTGAAAGTGTGCCATTGGTTGGGTTTAAAAAGTGCCACAATACCATTAATTAATTGCCCAAAAGTCCAATTTAAAAATCCTTTTCAAAAGGTTGAAATTCAAAGTGTTTTTGCCCCCTTTACAATTTCATCTCAAAATATTCAAAATTTGGGAAAACTCCAAAAAAGACAGTTTGTGCATCTCTTTGAGCTCTACAACTTTGGTATACAAAGTTTTTCAAGTTTTTGAATAAAATTTTAAATAATTTCAAAAGTCCTTTAAATTGAAATTATCCCTTTTTGCATTTTAAACTTCAATTCAAAAATTATTTGGTTTCATGAAAAATTTTCTACATGAAAGTTGTAGATATTGAAAAAAATAGAACAACTTTTATTTTTGGAGATTTTCATCTTTTATTCAAAAATTAAAAGTAATTTTGAAATCCTTAAAATTAAAGTTTTGCCCTCTTTTTGAATTTGAAATGCAAATTCAAAATCTATTTGAAATCTGACAAAACTTCTTAAATAAAAATTGTAGAGAATTAAATTTTGAGCAATCTGTATTTTTGGAATTTTTCAACTTTTATTCAAAATTTTGGAGTAATTGGAAAAGGGAGGAAGTGAGTTGGCACTTTTGTGCACACGTCGGCCGGTTAGGGACGGACGGCGTAGGGAGATGGTGTATTGTACTCTCGTGGCTAGGACCCGCTCGGTGCGGAGAAATGCAAGTGTGAGTTGATATATGTAAGATGTTTGGTCCTGCATATATCGTGTGGCTAGGAAGCCCCAGCTGGGTATATAAAGCGATTCGAATCGTCGTTGCTCCACGATATGGGAGACTTGATCCTTGCACCAGCATCGTAGTAATAATGAAAGTGGTCGAGATGAGAATGTTTTGGAAATCGGCATATGTCTGACAAGTGATTGCTATAGTAAGGACTGGCTTAGTCTTTTTTCGCAAAAGGGTGTCTTTTGATCTTGCTAAAGCCTCACCTTGATTCCTGTTAGCCAGCATTCCTGAGTCTTCTCCCTAAATTTTGGTCGGGTAAGTCTTGCGGAGTACTTTTTTGTACTCAGGTTTGTTCAACCCCTGTTGCAGGTGAACCGCATGGACAAGAGTGCTACGGCCCTTGTTGCATGACGGTTGTCGAAGAAGTGACTGATGAGGAGTGAATTGAGTGGCCTCTGGGCAGGGCACCTTTTGTTGAGTGAGTGTAATAAAGTTAAGTAATGATACTTCCGCTGGTTTGTAATTATAACACTCTGGTTTGTATAAGTTTGAAAAAGGTTTGTAAATTAAGTTATTGTAAGTCTTCCGCTACCCTGGTATTTGTATATGAAAACTGTTGTAATATTGTGATGTCTCTCGTAAGTATCGATCCCCGAGTGATCGTGGTTTATCGGGATCCACCCGACGGAACATTTTAAGTTATGTGGTGTACAAGCATAGCCGACGGAGGTCTTAGAGACAATGTCAGGTGCTTGTGGGCCATATAATTTAGAAGGTTCTGCCACAAGAAGTGAGGTCATCACACAGTCAGTCGCTGTCTAAGTGTGGAGACCATAGCAACGATGACAGCAAAGTATCCGTCCAAGTAAGCATGGTGGCAAAGTATCCGCCAAAGACCACGCGGCAAAGTATCCGCAAGAGTGGAGCGACTTCGGAGGCCAAGTATCCTCGAAACGAGCGCAAGCGGCCAAGTATTCGCCGCAAAGGGTCGACGACATTGGCAACACAAAAAAAAACCCAAGGTGGACAGACCAAAGCGAGAAAGGAGCTGAAGCATAGCAGGCACAACACAGCTAGGAGCAACTTCGGCGAGGAGACGAGCGGTAACAGGAGTGCTCCAACGAAGCCTTCAAGAAGGTGATGACAGCCACAGATGCCAACAACGTTGAACGGAGAGCACGAGAGGGACTTTCATCCTAGGACCACACCCAACGACGCGGACGATGAACAGACACTTCCACGACGCCTTCAAGAAGATAGATGGTATAACATGTACCATCACCGTAGGCCCGAAGCAAGAGCCCGAGCAGAGTTTTCACTCAAATGATTGTTCGTCCGGAACACTGGAGAGGCAGGGAACCTCCGAGTCGGAGGGCACCAAAGCCGTCTCCAAAGTACATGTGCTACGCCAAGGTCGTTAGTTGATGCATGGTTTGTATCCTGCACGGCGATGTCAAGTCCATGAACGTGCTGCTCGGCCCGGCCTATATATGAGCCGTACCTCGCCGACTTCGGCCTCGCCCACGCCCCGGCCGACGCGAGCTCCAAGCTCGACACCGCAAGCAGCCCCGCATCGCACCAGTGCGGTGGGTGCGAGAGCATGTGCAAAGCGAAGCTCCTGGACGCGCGGCTTCGGGGCTAAAGCGGCCAAAGGCGACGTGCACGAGATGCTCGCCGCACGCGGGGGCGCGAACCTCTCCGCTGCCGCCATTCCGTAGTCTCCATACCGCGCTTCTTTGCGTGGTGGCAAATGGCCAGCAGCGGACGGGCCACCCTTTCCATCTCCACGGCCAGCCATATGCGCCCTACAGGAATCGGTCATGGCCATGTCTCAACGAAGATGTTCTTTTTGGGAAAAAAAATCTCATGAGGAAGATGAACAGTATAGGGACAGGGCTAGAAGGAGGTGCTAACTGCTGGACTCCACAAGCAACGACGGGGAGAAAAGGGGAGATGGAGGACGCCCTTGAGTCTGGGCAGACGGAGCCCTCAAGATCCACGCTGGCATGCTGATTTGGCGTGACACATCAGCAAAAATGGTAGAAATGTAGGGCTGTCCCTGTTTTCGGTGACAATTGTGTAGGAGCCACGATAAAGCTGACATCTGAAGAGTGGGCAACGATAACGGTGGCAAATAATTAGAAATCCGCCAGACGACTCGCATCGCATCACGCGTTCACGCACGCTTTCCCACTTAGCTCACTAGCGAGTAGCGAAGGAGCGAGTTCAAACAAGAGACCAACAAGAACGAACGCCGCCACCGCGCTCTGGTCGCTTCGCTTGCTTCGGTCCATTCTTCTCCTTCCTGGAGGCGGAGGAGGAGGAAGAATCAGAGAGTAAGAGATGATGGGGCGGATGGGCGTGGCGGCGGCGGTGGCGGCGCTGGCCGATGCCGGTGGCGCGGCGTGACGCCGCGGGCGAAGGGTAACAAGATCAGAGATCAATCGGAAGCCCAACGTGAACTACACCGACTGGCTGAAGCAGCACAACCCCTTCTACAAGGACGACTGGCTGGGTAAGCCCTAAGCCCCCCACGCCCAAGCATTGCCCTTCTTCCTTCCTCGTCCACCACCACCTCCTCCTCTTCTTCTTCTTCTCGACTGAAGCTTCGCTCGATCCCCAGCGCCGCCAGCCGACGCCGCCGGCATGCGGTGTTCTACTACACGGCGGGGCAGGCGGACGTGGTGCAGGTGGACGAGGCCGGGTACAACAAGTGTGACGCCACCAACGCCATCTACAAGGCTCCGAGATGGCGTGCTTGCCCAGCTCCCCGGGGAGCACAAGCCTGACGGCGCTCGCACCTCGCGGGGAGGTGTGGGTGTCATCCTGCCCGTGGCCTTGGACAGGCGCCGCCTCGTCCCAGGCCCTCGAACATGTCGGCCATCATCATGTCAGCACACTGCTTCAAGACGCGCCACACGTACCGCTTGTACCCTCCGATGCCGCCCATGCCGGCGTCGCCTCGGAGCTTCGCCTGCCCAAGCCGGCGCCGTGTCTTACGCTTCTTCCGGTGTCGTCGCCACCACCTAGCCGCTTTGCCGCTTCGTCTTCGGCTTCGGCTTCATCTTTTTCTTTGTTGCTTTCCTCTCCGACGCCACCCGTGGAGTCTCATTTCTTGCTCCTCGTCTTCTTTGCTTTTGCTTCTTCTTCCTCTGGCGTCCTCCTCCCTGCTCCTCGTTGGGGTCCCGGGTCTCCCCGACTCTGCGGCACGGGTGTAGGAGAATCCTCCTCGCGCCGGCCATAGCCTCTCTTGGCGGCGATAGGTCGCTTCGCATTGGAGCCGGTGTGGCAATATTGTCGCCACCGTTATCCGGGGTAGTGACCTCGACGTGCACCACCGTGGAGCCGGATAGAGATGTCCACCGCGGGGGGGCGCCAGGATCGAGCCTCGGGCGGGGACTCGGCTTCTTTGCCGCCTCCACCCCAGCGTCGTTGTCGGCGACAATGACCTCCACGTCCACGGTCTCCTGCACCACTTTGTTCTTAGCTCCATTGAGCTCCAGCCTGCTGTCTGGGTTGAGCAGACGGATAAAGACGGAGCCGTTGAGATCCATGCTGGCACGCTGATTTGGTGTGACACATCAGCAAAAGGGGTAGAAATGTAGGGTTGTCCCTGTTTTCAGTGGCAATTGTGTAGAAACTACGATAAAACTGACATCTAAAGAGTGGGCAACGATAACGGTGGCAAATAATTAGAAATGCCGTCGTCTGGGGGCCAATAGCTGTGGCCTGTGGGGCCGCTGTTGGAAATGGGCGCGGGTAACTGGGAGGCCGGGCGCGGCCCAATTAAAGGCGCGCGGCACGAAAATGTCTTGTAGCATCCATGTGCTGGGCACCCACTATCTACACCGTCTATTTGTCATCTCGAGATCTGTGTCTTGTATAGCTTTCCTTGTATTCATCTGTATTTCTATTTTTCTTTTGAATGTATTGCAAACAGAGAAGTACAGCAGGTCTGCACTCTGCAGCTCCCATTCGTGTGGGGCCCACACTGCCACCTGCCTTCCTGCCACCCACGTTGCATCTGAGCTAGTACTCCGTATTCGCTTTTTTCTAAACCCCCACGTTCTTGCCTCCCACTTTTTTTAACAGCAATAGCACTTGGAAGCTTCTCGCCTTTCATATTTTTTATTACCTTTAGTTAGCATCATGTTTATAGTCTAATTATAATTATCTTTCTTTCTCAATTCTTAGTGACATTTTTTAAATAGGTAGGAAATCTATTCATTTTTTTGTAATTTCTAATATATTATTATTTGAGAACATATATCGATGGTTTTATTTATTAATTGCTTGTATACTATAATACGTTTTAAATATGATATTAAAACGGTTCTAAAACATAGAGACTGCTACGGCTGGCTATTTATACTTTATAATAATATTTTAATTCAGTATATACTTTTATTGTTTCTAAAACAATATTTAAGAGAAGCAATTATATTAATTAATTATATTATTTTTGAATTAATTATCTTGTCTTGCCATATATATACATTGAAGCACATGAAGTATTTATACACCTATACTTCCCCACCTCAAAATAATTGTTGTTCTCGCTCGGATGTGTCAAACATTTTTAATTTTGACCAAATATATATGAGAAAATATTAATAATTATAGTACGTAATTAGTCTCATTAGATAGATCACTAAATCTATTTTTATTTTTATAAATCTAGTCGAAGGGTAAAAAAGTTTGACCATAAAAATAATTGAAGCGACACCTATTTTAGAACTAAGGGAGTATTTTAGAACATCACATCAGTACCATCTATGAGCTTATTGTACTCTCTATATTCCAAAATAAGTACACATGATGCACTCTAAGAAGTCAAACAAATCTCAAGTTTGACTAAATTTGTAGAAAAAAAATATATCTCTTATGATATATGATATGATTAATATAAAGATACTTATTTGATATTGTAAATCTTAGTATAGGTTTCATCAAATTTAAGTTTGTTTGACTCCTAGATATACCATTCATGAGCTAAGGAACTCATTGTAAATAAGGTAAAGTTGATAATTATATTTAAAACATCGCATCAGTACAAATCCATAGCTCATTATACTCTCTCTGTTTTTAAAAATAAGTACATTTCACATACTTCAAGAAGTCAAATAAATCTCTTGCTTAGCTAGATTTAAAGAAAATGGTATTAACATTTGTAGCTCTAAATATGCATAGTATAAAAATATAATTAATCTAATGATAATTATTAGATATTATAAATCATAGTATTTTTATATAAATTTGGTCAAACTTAAGTTTCTTTGATACTCCTAAAAGTATGAGATATGTATTTATTTTGGTACTTTAGGTGTAGTATTTTAGAATAATACATCATTACTATCCATGAGTTCATTGTACTCCTCTGTTCCAAAATATGTATATATCAAACACTTCAAGAAGGCAAGCAAATCTCCAATTTAACTAGAGTTATATAAAATAAAATTAAGATTTGTACCTCTAAATAGGATTAACATAAAAACATATGATATGACTAATTTAATGATAATTATTTGATATTAAAATTTTAGTATATTTTATGTAGATTTGTCGAACTTAATTTTGTTCGACTCCTAGAAGTATGAGATACACATTTATTTTGGTAATGTGGTGTACTCCCATCGTTTTAAATTATAAGTCGTTTTGATTTTTTCTCGGTACATAAATTTTTTTGCAATGTATCTTGACATAACGTATATCTACATACATAGTAACCAATTTCCATGTACCAAAAAATTTCAAAGTGACTTCTAATTTTGAAGAACATCGCGTTAGTGCCATCAATAAGCCCATTATACCCTCTATTCCAAAATAAGTACACATCGTCCACTCTCAGAAGTCAAATAAATCTTTCTTGTAAGTTTAACTAAATTTATATAAAAATATACGATATTTTGAGTGCCTTTATGTGATTTTTGTTTGTAATATCTAGACCCCAGCTATTGTTTAGGCCCAAACAAAATCACTACAGTGCAAATCGAGGTCTTCAAGTTCATAACACCTTCACACAAAATGCAGTCATGCCAGGCAAATGTAGTATTATTTAGTGTTTCTCTTCCTTTTTGGAAGCACGTGATATTTTCTACAGTACAAGGCAAATAAATGATGAAAATAGACTTAGAAAACCAGGAAAATAGTTTTCAGTGAAACAAGGTCCTTGGTCGACATGAAGTACCAACAGCTAAAATGCTCTTAGTATGACAATTGATTATTTTTATACTATTTGCAGTATCTTTCACAAGTATTTTCACTTTTATTTATATATTTATTTATTTAATGATTACTGCTCTTAGTATGAAAGTTGATTATTTTTATACTATTTGCAGTATCTTTCACAAGCATTTTCACTTGTCCTTATTTATTTATTTTAATGATTACATAAATACACATTTCAAAGCATTTTATAATTTTTAGAATTATTTTACGGTGCACTAAGCAACACTTGTTACCATACTTATGTTTAATTATTTAATTTCTTAAGTAATTATCGGACATATTCTTAACATTTTTCTGTGTAACACTCTTTTATCATACTTCTTTATTTTCGGCCTGCTTGCCATGCCAAGAATTTAGCAAACCAAAGTTAGGTAAAAATTTTGCTATCAATTTAGCAAGCAAAATGTGAGAGGTTGGCAAGTTTTGGTAGCCAGCCAAGCAATAGCCAAAATCATAGCTAGCCAAATCTTTGTTCGACAAATTTTGAAAGTTATCCAATCAGGCTCTTCATTTTGCTAACTAAGTATAAAATCTTATATAAGTCACTTGTCCAGCCCGTAAGACAAAATACTAATACTAATCAATATTTTTCTTTGAGCTCTGCTAGCACTCTGGTCACATATGGTACATAAAGGAAGAAAATACAAGTAGTTCATCTCCTCTCAACCCAACAATTCTAAGTTCTTCAAGATGATTCAACTAGTTCCTCACTTTTCGATGTACGCTGCCAACCATATATGCAATGATCATACAATTCTGAGCCTGACTCAAGGAATTATGAAGTTTCAGAAATAAGGTGCTCGGATGACCTGAAGTACCACAGCTGCAATTATTTGAAGGATTGAAAAAAATTATCTGGATGACAACCACATTGACCATCTATATCTCAATCCTCCAAGAAGAAATTGATGAAAAATTAAGCTTGGATGTAGTGCTAGACTTATCAGCTTCAAACTCTTACACGTTAGTGCAGTATATAGCAACAAAAAAAGCCCTCATGAATGATAGTTGAGTTTCTCACCTCAATACAGGAAGATGGGAAGAAAGGCCATCAAGAAACTCATGTATGCTAGCATAGCTTGCAGCATATGCTATTGCCTGCTAGAATACAAAGGTTGATGTTAGCAAAATAAATATTACAGCCTGTACAAGGAATGCCAGAAAACAAGAGAGTTTTAATGGACCTAAAAGAGTTTTAATGCACCTCTTGATCACTGCAGGTTTCAACATTGTTGTCCATGAATCACTAAGGTGGACATGATGTCCTGTAAAATAACAAAAAGAAGGTCCCAACGATTTTAGTGATTAGAAAACTGCAACTAAGGTTCGCAAATGGCTCTACTTATTATAGTACTAATATCAACTCTCTCCAAAATAGAATAACAAATTGATGTTCTTTTGTCAGAAAATTCGATGTCCTGTTCTCTTTTGATTCTCCTATAAACAACAATGTACTAATGTTTCAAAATTGTAAGTGTTATGTATAGTCCATACTATATTTTGTCCTAGCCTGCGTGCGAGACAATTTGATTATTGTGCACCCATTATATTATTACTGAATATAAACATGCAAAGGAAATCTCACCCTTCGCGCTTTAGCTTCAGCTTTTTTAAAATTTCTTGTCTTTTTGTTAATACAAGCCTTCGTTCCTTAGCTCCAGTTTTGTTCCAATCAGAAGCTGCAAATGTGACAAATACAGGTTGTCATATATATGGTAGAAATCAGCAAAAACTAAAGAGACAAATAAATACTCCTGAATAGTATGAAATTATTAGTAAGGATTAGTTGGTTCTTTTAGCTAGTGGAACTAATGAGATCCAGAAGTAGGAATGCCACCCTGAACCAACAAATTGTAGGTCATCGTTATAAGTGCTAAAAATACAGGTACTACTGGACCAACAAATAGAGACCAGGTAGATGACCAACTTCAGAAACTTAGCTAGTGGCCCATTCACTGAATGGTTACATGATTAAGAGCAAGCATCACGAACAAAAGAAGGGAATGTTAGCTAGCAGCTGCTTTCATTCTATAATTAGCTCAAGTTGGCAACTTGAACAATGCATATCTCACGTTCATGGCAGATTTGAATAGGCGATATTTTAGGATTTATTTTAGAGAATCTCTTAAGGTTGCCATGAAAAAAAATACATTTACCACCAATCTCTGCATGAGCAAAAAGTACGTTTTGGTAGCATAATAGATTGGAAGAGGTACAGCAACCCCTTGAAAATGTAACATAAGTGGTAAGTCAGTCTTTTTTTATCTAACAAGCAGGAGAATTGGCTGTGTGTATCATTATATTAATAAGGAAAAGGAAACTAGAAGGTCAACAGTGAACATAATTCTATTATAAGATTTTGTGCATGGCTCAAAATTAATATTCCCCACTAGGATCACTATATGTTCTAATCTTGCATTCGCTTCTTTCAATAAACAGTAAACCTTAAACATTGTTAGATATGCAGCACCTATATAATGAGCAGAGGGTAGCTGGGGCTGGGGTTAGAACACAGGTTCTGTTTTTGTGTACGAGTAGCAAACTTGCTTAGCTTTATTTATTGATTGCATATGGATACATATATAGCAGTGCATGGTCGGTTGGCAAACCAACATCCTGCTATTCCTAGCAGCTGTGTAGCAGCTGTACACTAGTAAAATCAAAATTGGCTACTACTACTAGCTGTCTAACAGCACCTGTCAAGATCAGAAAGATGTTTTAATAATTATACTGCGAGAGTAGTACACCATATAATTTATGAGATTTGGCACAAATCATACTAACCTTGTCCATAATGAAGATGTAGATTTGAACCATAAACTGCTATAGAATAAAGAATAAAGTGAGGAGATTAAGGACAATAAAATACAAGTATATGAGAAAAGTAGGATACAGATTAGAAGGTACTCCAACTGTTCCAAATTACATCATTTTGACTTTTTTGGTACATTGAATTACCTATGTAACTACACATAACGCATCGATTGTACCAAAAAAGCCAGAGTGAGTTATAGCTTGGAACAAAGGGAGTAGACAATAATCACAATGTTGATTAATATTATTTTTTAGCAAAAACAATCAAGTTCTTTCGAACCTTTCTTACTGTAGTAAGAGAGCACAACAAGTAACTATCAATGTAACTATTCTTGAAAAAAGATTTCATATATTTACTAGTAATCTAAATGCTATATTGAAAGTGTATAAAATAATACTGTTTCCAAACCCTAAACCCTTCGAAAGTGTATAAAATAATACTATTTCCAAAACCTAAACCCTTCCAAGTACTTAAATAATTGGTAGAAAGGAACAATTACATCTGTATCTAGTAACTAAAATAACAGTTCCAAATCTGATCTAATATAAACCATGAGATATATTTGGTACTGAGAAATTAGGACATAGTTACACCGTCCATTAACATAGTGATAAATGTTTCATTTGGAATAAAAAATGATTTAAAGAACTTCTAAAGTATTGTGCTTTCAAAAACGAAGCAGTAGCTTAAATGGACTGTGACTAAAAATAGGTTCGATAACACTAGAAAATAATAAAGTAGAGTAAATGTTTATGGAGAAACGAGAAATCTGTATAGAAAAAAATATATCAGAATATATAGATAGGAATGATTACAAGGTCTTCAAATCAAATGGATAAAAGACAAATCTATGAGCATATAAGAAAGAAAAATTATAATAGCGAGAGAACACAACCAAGAATCAAACGGATGATTTCAAGAAGACTACAAGAACAGAAGTTGTGAGCAATAACCATTAGGAAACATTTTATTGTCAAAGACTCAAGGTTCTTGGTTTTCAGAAAAAAAAAAATTAGCACACCAGGCAAGTATACTGGCACCATGGTGTTTTTGTCAAACAAACTAAAAAAAAAAACACTCCAAATAGGATATTAATTTTAACAGAGAAAATGATTAGCATTAATAGGCTTCTGCAACACACACAGGGCAAGTAAACTTTGCAGCACTGTGGCATGCACAAAAACCTTCCTAGAGAGAAAACTATCGCAAGCAGGCCAGTAGCCTAACTCAAAAAAATAAAGAGAAAGAAACTTCCTAATATTCCTTTTGTAATAACAAATGGTTAAACACACAATTGGCTAACCTGGTCAGCATTAGAACCAACTTGCAGTCATACACATGAGCAAAATTAACAAAATTGGCAGTTCCTATCCATCCTTCTTTTCTACAGTTGAGAATGTTCAAAAGTGCTTGGGAATATTGTGTTGCCTGCTTGGAGAGTACATAGATTTATATACATTTTCAATATATATCCATGGTTTCCTTGCATGGTCAAAGGTGATACAACAGGGCTGATGTTTGCTAATGAAATCATCCATTACAAAAAAAAAGAAACGGTGCATTTACCCTTTGTATAGAAAGATACTATCAAATCCACCCAGAAAAAATGTTAAAGGACTTCCTTTATGGTAAGTCTAATTAAAAATCTTCAAGCTACATTCCAGGTTATGGTTTAGGGAAATGGATGAGGAGTTCCAGTAAGAAAACCGAATGACATTGATGCTATTTGTTTAGTCGTGTACAATCCAATTACCAAAAGACATGCTCAGCATCTAAAAAAAGTATTCTTAACACTAATCTGTCAATGTCCAAGTACTACTAAATTAAATTCACCGTAAGAAAACTAGTGAAAAAGTAACTGAATCTGAATGGAACAAAATTAACAGGTACATAAATCTGCAGATCCGGTCAGACCAAAAAGGATTGGTTTGAAGAAAAAACTAAAAGGACATAAGAAGGATTCTAAATGGATTGAATCTCTCTACGAAAGAATGGATTTTTTTATAAAATAGTTCTGATTCTACCTAGAAAAACAGCTCGATAGAAAAAATCTGGTCACAAACGGCAGCGTAGAAAAGGTTGGAGAAAAGTGAGAGCAGGACACGGACGGACGGCCGGCCGGACGACCGGAATACAAAGGATGGACGGACGGCCGCAATACGAAGGACGGACGGATCGGCCGGAACTTCTCGACTGTACTTGGGGAGCAGCGCGACCGGCGGTGGCGAGCAACGACGAGCGGCGGTGGGGAGCAGCGGCGATGGAGAGCAGCAGCGAGCGCAGTTGGAGTGGAGAGTACAGCAGGGTGAGGGCGGCGGCGACGCGTCAGGTAGGGTTTGAGTTCGGGAATGAATTGGGGATATTGTACAAAAATATATGTAAATGAGGCTGTCACTGTCAGTTGCGCATCTCGATGGATGAGTGGGCCCCGCCGGGGGTGTGCCGCGGTGCAGGGAGGCGGTTGTCAGCGTGGGATCTCGCGTGGTGCTCCGCCGTGTGGTGTGCAGCTCCTGCCCCGGCGGCGTTTGGCGACATGCCACACAGCATGGATGGACGAGGGACTGTTTTCTGATGCCATTTTGCCAATGAGGCAAACGATTTTTGACTTGATCTCGTGAAAGTGCAATCAGCCGTTGTGATCTGTCCATGAGATGACGGAGATCTTCTGGTTTTCTGTGTCTTTATTACACTTCTTTGGACAATTATGTTTTAAGTTTGACTAAATTTATATAATAAAATAATAATATTTGTGATATCAAATCAATATTAGATTATTTATTAATTATTTTTTTTATAGTACTTGTAATTTTAATTATTATCCTATAATTTTATTGAGAATATAAATGTGTCACTTTTTAATAAATCAATAAATATATTTATAGAAAATAAAAACTGTAGTTATATTGGAGAACATGTCATTGTCTAAAATGATGCTCTCTCTGTCCCTAAAAAGAAAGTCGTTTTTGCTTCTCGATAAATAAGGGTCGGTAATTTTAATAAATAAACATCGATTTATTGTCGTAATTAGTATCATAAAAAATATTTAGATCTATTTTTTAAATAAATTTATCTAAAAATATAAATATTGCATATATTTTCTACAAATTAAATTAAATTTATAATACGAACACTTAAGCTGACTTTTTTTTTTTTTAAAGAGCTGGAGGGAGTACATTTTCCAATGTTTGGATTTCGGATTTCTACCATTTGGATTTTCGCCCTGATCATAGACACTCAAGGTGCTTGGGCAGGCTTTTATGTCAAATTGCGTACCTTTTGCAGAGACAGATTTGTTGGAACCTGTGAGGTCGAAAGGCACAAAAATGCCAAATCTCGTGCCGTCTCGTCGGAACGCTTTTGCCACACTTTCTTTTTGTTTTTCTCTTCCCTCTTCGTCTTCTCCCGTTTGTGCTGTTGGGCTTCGGTTTGGGCTACAAGTCAAGAGCATTTTGGACCTAGCGGGCCACTCCGGCCACCTCCACAATTTCGGCTTCATGGGCTCACTACCAAAACTAGAACACGGGGGTTTGCAGAAGGGCCTCCGGAGTGCCCACGACGACGACGAGACATAAATGCTGCGCGATCCGTCCTTGTGACTAGAAAACTGGGAGCGGCGTTGCCGCTCCATCTTTGATAACCCTATCAATCATATTGGCCTATGATTAAACAATAGAGTATTGAAGCTCAATAGGAAGCGCTAGCTGTTAGACATTCTCATCTAATGTGATAGGATATATTCCATGATAATAATAAGCGATATTGGATTGGACCCATGTAAACTTTGTGTTTGCCGCTGAAAGAATTGTGATGGAACTTTTAGCGTTTTTCGTTCATGAGAGGAGCGCGCTGAAAGGATTGTGATGGAATTTTTATCGTTTTTCATTGATGATGAGAGGAGCGCGATAACATTTTTTGATAGGTTACTGTATGAATCCAAGAAATTTGATAACAGACGTAGGTGCTAGACGAACACAAGCAGTTGTCCTAATATTCCTGTCAGCATAAATATCTCTTATATTTAAGGTCCTAGGAAGTCTACAGGAATTTCACAGGTTTTCGTCCTTTTTTTCTAGGAAAAAGGGAAAAAATTCTGCGTTCTAAAGGGACCTTAAAAAGAATCCCCTGTAAAAAAAACTGTACTCCCTAATTTAAACTTTGATTAAAGTTATATCAAGTATTAAAAATATTATCTTTCATGATACAAAGTAAATATGATTAGATTAGTTATTAGTTATAAAGTGTATTTTTGTAATAAATTAATTTGGAGAGATGAGGACTAATACAATTTCTATAAATTTGATTAAATCTAAAGTTATTTTAACCGGATCCATTGCCATAACAGCATTGTTTCATGGACTGAGGGAGCACCCAAAATGAAACGCATGTGGCCTGTGGGGGAAAAAAGGAGAATACGTGGCAGTAAAACGTGGTGGTGTTTTGCAAGCGTGGGGCCCACGTAATCTGGTGGTTGGCGTTTTTTGCTGTGTCCCACACCCTCATCCTTATCTTTATTACTCCCACATCCCACTGGGTCGTCCTTCCCCCACGAGGCGATGAACTTTCAGTAGTACTCTAACGTCTCACTCTTGCTGGCGTTTTTTGCTGTGTCCCACACCCTCATCCTTATCTTTATTACTCCCACATCCCACTGGGTCGTCCTTCCCCCACGAGGCGATGAACTTTCAGTAGTACTCTAACGTCTCACTCTTGCTGTATCTCCTCTCTCTAGAAGTGGCGCGGAGGAGCCGTGCGCGAGGCCCCGCGTGTGATAGGCGGCAGTGCGCGGCGTCCCAGCGCGCCAGCCGCAGCGCCTGGGCATGGGTGTTGCTGTCTCTGCGTTTGGCTAGCCCAGCGCGGCGTCCTTGGGGCGTCCGGCCAGCGCGTGTGCATGGGTTGCCGAGCGCGTGGGCATGGGAGCCGCCGTGCACTGCGACCAGCAGTACAGCGGTGAAGCGTGCTGCGTGCGGGGGGCGCGGGCACGGCGGCGTTCCCGGCGACACCGTCGCGGGCTGTTGGCCCCAGCGACCCCAGCTACCCCTGTGCAGGCGCGGCGGCGTCGGTCGGCCTGGCGACCCCGGCGTTGGGTTGGCCGGGGGTGCACGGCGTGGTGGCCCCAGCCACCTTGGCGCGTGCGGGGGCGTGGCCACGGCGGTCATTCTGCGCGGCTTCCCCGGCGACGCACGTCCGGTTCCATGGCGAGCCCGGCGCGGGAGCGCGTTTGGCCGCACAGCAGGTTCAGCCGCGGCCAATGTTGCGTGAGCGAGGCCGGGCCGGCCAGTCTGGCGCGGGCGAGCGGACCCAGCGTACCCGATGACCCCGGGGACGCCCACGGCGGCGGTGCCTGGCCGGCCTGCGAGGTGCGTTGAGGACGCGCGGTCCCGGGGCCGGCCGTGGCTCGGCGGGAGGCGGGTCGTGGCCTGCTGCCACGCACCCAGGTCCGGCTGTAGCGGCGCAGCGCACAGCCGCCGGGGTGGCCGGGGACCCCACCCGCGCCAGGATGGCCGGGAACGCCGCGGTTGCGGCGCCTGTATACTCGGCACCTCGCCGGCGGAGGAGAGGGGTGCGGGCACGGCGGACAACCTGGCGCGAGCAGGGGGCTCGGTCGCAGCAGCCGCAGCGGCTCCGCTCGCAGGGCGAGCCCGCGCGTGGCGTCCCGGGCGGGCAGCGCTCGGCGTGCCGGCGTTGGCCCCTGCGCGGGCACACGGCCCCAGCCACACCGACGCGTGCCAGGGACTGGCAGCCCCGCCCGTCCCTGCGCGGAAGAGGGCCTCGTCGCCGTCGGCACTCTCCATCGCGTGCTCGGGCTCAGCTCGAATGGTGGCGAGGCCGGCGAGCTCGACGGTCACAGCTGCTGCTGCAGCTGTTGCTGCTGTGCTCGAGACCGGAGCTGGCCGGCAGGGGCGGAGTGCGGGGGCGCCGGCCGGACCTGCTTGTCTCCCTACCTTCTTGCCTCCCTGCTTGCTCGACGACGAGCGCGGCGAGTTCGCCGTCTGCATTTATAGGCGTCGTAGGTCGGCTCGCCGGTGAAATATCTCGGCGATGGCGGTGCTCGAGCCTGCGTCGCCAACATTCTGGAGGTTTCGCCGCGTTGGTGGCCTTGTCAAGGGCTGTATTCGTGGCCTTCTGAGCAGCTGTAAATATGGCAAAATAATAAGGCCGATGCGATGGTGCACATGCCCAGCGAACGAGGGAGAGGCAGGGGCACGTGGCAAGAGAATACGGCCGTTGCGATGGGGCAACTTTCATACTAGTAAAGATCATACTAGTAAAGATTCCACCCCGTGCCAAGTACCAACACCACCAGCGCGGGGTCAGAATCCTCAACCACTAAACAGTTGTCAGCCAGACAGCCACAGTAGTCTCTATCTCTACATCTACATCTACAGCTACAACTAATCTACATTACAACTAAAAAGAAGCAAATGTTATCGTATCCCGCTAATGAACCCCGCTTCCTCCGCTAATGACCCCGCTCGGCGCTAATCACCCCGCTAAACACCTCCGCCCCGCACGCTTCGCCCCGCCACGCTCTCTCAAGTCTCAAGTGCCGCTCGCCCACGATCCCGGCTACGTCGCCTGGCTACTTCCGGTTGCCGAGCCCCAACGCCGCGCCAGAGCCGCCGACTTGCTCCTGCGCCAGGCGCTGCTGCGTCCGCTATCGCCGGGCCACGCGCCGTCACGTCCGCTGCCGCCGGGGCGCGCGCCGCCGCTCCGAGGGCCACCGCGCCGCGAGCCACTGCGCCGCTCCGAGCTCGCCGCGCGCGTCGCTGCGTCTCCCGCCAGCAGCCACGCGCCACCCAGTTGCCCGCCGGTCCGAGCTCGTCGCCGCCCGCCACCAGCCATGTCGTGGAGAGAGGGTGGGAGAGAGGGTGGATGGATGGATGAGAGTGCACGTGCCGTCCGCGCTCCGCCTCGCCGCGGGCCGCGAGCTCCGCCGCCGCGGCCTCCGCTAGCCGCGGGCGCGAGCTCCGCCTCGCCGCCGTCAGCCCGGCTAATCGCACGCTTCCTTGCTAATCGCTCGCCCGGCGCTCGACGCCGCCCTCGCGTGCGCTCTATCCCTCCACTGCGCAACCGCAAGCACGACCTCCCCCGCCACTGCGCAACCGTGCATCGCCGCGATCGGACCCTTCCCCGCGCGACTACATCCACCGCCCTCGCCGCCGCCGCGTCGTTGCCTCCCTCCCCGCGCGACTGCATCGCCCTCGACGCCGCTGCCGCGGCCGTCTGCTAATCCCACCCGCCCCGCTCCCCTCTCGCGCGTCCGCGAACCGTCGTCTTTACACGACGCCCCGCGGCCCACCCACGACGCGCAGCTCCGTCCCTCCCGCAGCTGCTTCGCCCCCTCGGAAGCCACGACTCCCTTGTCTCTCGTCCGGGGACGGGAAACAAAAGCTCGGGCAAGCGGCGAGTGCGGCGGCGGCGGCGTCGTCGTCGTCGACGACCTCCGGTGAGGGAGGCGCACTACGAGCAGCAGCAGCACCCCCGCCCCGCCAGGCTGTAGGAACTTGGCGAGGAGTGTCTGCACCCCTGACCACCACAGCTCCGTCTAGCAGATCGGCGTCCCAGCAGCGGCGGCGTCCTGGAGGCGGAGCGACGTACGAGCGGAGAAGGCAGAGCTGCGTCCCAGTGGAGGAGCCGACGGAGGCAGAGTGGCTTCCCAGCTGCGGATGCGGAGCGCCAACGACGACGTCGGCGAGCCTGCATCATGAACAGGCGGTGCTCCTACGCTGGACGCTGCAGCCTGTAGCTGGTTGTCCTCGGATTCACTTGCTCCGCCCTCGGTGTGCTCCTCTCTATCCTGCCTCTGTCTTTGACTGTCCAGATCTGTAAAACCTTTGCTTCTATGCTGTGATGCGAGATTGGGATGATGAATTTGCTGATTTGGGATGGGTATCCAAGTATCCATCATCACTCGCGTTGTGGTTTAGGAGTAGAAAGCTGCTCTGCAGCCAGTCTATGAACTTCGACCTTGATCTTGCAATCGCTACACAATTCTTTGTCTTGCTTTCTCGTACAAGATCCATCTTGAGTTGTGCAAATATTTTTCACAGCATTTGATGAGTCATGTAGGTTAGGAGCACATGCCCCTTTCCAGTGGCGAAGCAAGCCGAAACAATCGATGGGTCATTAGTGTTGTCAACAATGCAAAACAAGGTGGCCTAGCTCCACCCCTGCTTTTTTCTGATTTGAGGATGTGTTATGCAACAGGCATTATTGTATCCAGCATCTCAGTATGGCTTCCTTCAGGAAATATATATGAACCATCCACCACTATGAAGGTTTGAAAGTACCACTATTAACCTTTGTAATCAATCATACACCATGATTTTAGATCACAAAAATATGACTTATGATATTCAAAGCATGAAGGCATTAACATTGTACAAATGGGAAGAGGGAAAAAGAAACCGTGTAAATCCAATGCAGCAATGAATTCATTAAGAACAATTATCAAATGCACATGTTCTAATCTTTTTTGTTTAGAAAATAACACACCTCAACCTGTTGCAATAATTCTCTAAGCTTGGTGTTGAATTTCATTATGTATTGCCACCATTTGTCCCAAGAAGTATATCAGGGAAAACTGACAAGTGAAGGCACATAAGAGTATCTCTGCCCTTCATAATCCCAAGGTGACACTGCTTGCTAAATTAAATACTGATGCTTATGAATCTCACGGATAAATTGATTCACTACAAATCTGCTTGAACTACAAGTCACTCGGGAGCAGTGTCGATACTCATGGCGTAGCGCCACCGCTACTTGCAGGTGCTGCAGGATCCAGTGATGGGGCAATGGCAGCATGATTCGGTAATGGAGGAACCAGTGGAGTCCATACTTCTTCATGACTTTGTGTTTTCTGACTAATTCTATCGCGCTGAATGCTCCCGCGATGCAACTACTGAGGCATCAAGACACAATATATTATAGTCAGAAATTGCAAATGCATGTGACTTTACTAAGAAAATGTCACCATAACACAACACTGACAGAAATACATCACAGGGAGCAGCTCCCATAATAGCAATTTCTGATCTACATGCATGACAATGATTCTTGAAAATTCAGCGTACATGAATTTAACTGGTTCCATAAGCTAAAACTGGGCATTTGTGATTTTAGTGTTCCTTTCAAACCATCATATATTTTGAAAATACAATTCATTCCTTGCTTTCTATTATTCATTCATGGAACTCAGGGACATGGCTATAAACTTGTTTGTGGAATTATCTTATTGTAACTTTGTTTGATTACGTGGTTATCCTTCAAGTACTCTGTATTTTTAGTATTACAATATAAGAATCAGATGACCAGAAAACCCAAATATGCGAAATGACTTTGTGAAATGTTAGCACCATCCCTGCAATGTGTTTGTTAGCTGCTAGCAGCCAAGGGCCGGCAGGGATCGGCAGCTGACTGCAGGCCAGTACCTACTGAACGATTTTTTTACATGAAACAGTTCAGTTCCAATTAGTTAAATTGGGCTTATAGATCTTATGGATTGATGTGGTAAGTGAGCAGATCACCTAGGCTGGAATGTGTTTGGTAATGTGGAGAATTTATATGTTTCATACTTTTAGACTTCTAAAAAGGCTTCCATAATTTCAGGATTGCGTTTCACCACGTCGGTTACTCAAGGACAGCTCCTATCAGTAAGTTAATCCGTCATGAGATATCGCAGATATGGATTTACATGTCTTTGCTTCACCACGTATTACTCTGAAGCCCAATGCATGTTTGATTTTAACCACAATAAACAATTTGGGCAAGCAGATAACTGGCCATGAATCTTCACAGGGTACAAATTGTCCAAATTTTAGGCATGGAGGAACATGGAATTGAGGTGGCAATGATAAACGGAGTTTATTTTTTGTTCGCATGATAATTTTCAATCATGTTCTCATTTACATTTATTCCCTTGCTCAAACATTTTACTTGTCTATCTATGATGATCATTTTGTAATTGAAAAGGCAGCAAATTATTATGGACAGCCATCATAATATTCTTGTTATGCAAGAGGTCAGTTTTTGCTGCAGACCAGTTAGCTTTCTAAGTTTGGTTGCTACTATCTGCTGTGTTTTCTAGCTCTTCACCCAGATTGGCAACGATGGGCAGGGGTGGGGACCAGGGTGTCCATGCCGCCCTCCCTAAATTGATCGGAGCCGTCATCAGCACCGTTGTGCCCTAGAACCCATGTGCACTAGGTATGTGCCATCGCCTTCCATCAGAATCCCTTGATGTCCATTCATTTGGTTTGTTCTTTGAAATTGCAAAGCATATTGATCTGTTGATGCCCTCATTGATGACATGTAAGCATGAAATTTTAGATATTTAATCTCTTTCCACAGATAGCATGTGTCTGTCTACCATGGATTGGCGTGTCAGTTGGCCAGTCCTTTCTGCAGTTAATTAACCAGTGTCTCAGTGAGCATGCCAGTCATCCTAAATTCTTTATGCCACGCATGATTAAGGTGCTCAGAAGTGAGATGTCCAATATGCTGGTGCTGCTATTGTTTCTCAGAAGATCAAGTGTTCCTCTTACCATGCTCTAATTTCTTAGTTGGTTGGTGTCGTTGGCTTTTGGGCACAGCGAAGGAGCAGGATCAACGAGAGATTAAGGCACTACAGAGCCTGATGCCGAACACCGTATAGATCAAAGAGCTTGTGTACAAGGCAATTAATAAGGGTTTCTGTGCTGGTATCTCTCACATAATTCTCTTCTTTCTTTTTAAATCTCTTCTATATCTTCCCTAAACTTTCACTTTCGGTCTGGTAGGAAAGAAGTTAGGACAAGATATCTTTGATAAGATGACTGATAGGCTGCTCACCCGAAGGATAGTGTTCCGTATATATAATGCTTCCATCACATTGGATAGAATTCTGAGATGAAAAGAATCTTGTCTTACTGGGTTTCAATTGTCCATTCTTTCAAGCTTTTTGATGTTTTGCACGGATGCTTAGAGCAATTGATGTAAATGTATTGTTTTCCTCTGGTAATTTAGGTTTATATAACGTTACGGTACTTATTCTTACAGCTCAACTTATAATGCAAAAAAGTAGTTGGTCAATGTTACACGGTTGGTCATATATTCAGTTCTCTTTACACCTCTGATTATTAACTCCCTGATGACAACATGTAAACATGTTTATTATGCTTCGTTCATGTGGCGACCATCCTGTTACGATGCATGGTCTAAGTGTATACATACTTGTCATGGATTTTTAAACCCGTAGCAACGCACGGGCACTCAACTAGTATTATATAAATAAAAAGACTTGAGTGCTATCGTATCCCGCTAATTAACCCCGCTCCCCGCTAATTAACCCCGACCCCCGCTACTGCTCTGCACGCCGGCGTCGCACGACCACCCACGAAGGCGGGCCGCGCGCCTGAAGCCAAACGCCGCAACCACCCACGAAGGCGGGCGCGCACGACCCCGACCCGGACGCCGCTCTCCAGCCCGCGCACGACCCCAAGCGGCCGCCGCCGGACGCCGCGCGCAGGAGAAACCGCCCAATCGACGTCCGTCCCTGCAGAGGATCTGTTTGACCTGGGCTGCTCTTGATCCTGCGCGCAGCGGCGTCCCTCGCACGCCCACGATCCTCCCCAGTCTTCTCCACGCGCCGCTTGCACACCCCACTCCCACACGACCCATCCGCCTTCCCGCCGCCACCGCTGATCTGCCCCATTGCGCCGCGGGCCAGTTCTGCCAAGGCGGCACCGCGGCTCCTCGCCACGTCAGGAGGATCCCGACGCGCTCTTCCATTGTTCCTTCAGCCTCCGAACGTCATTGTGCCTCGTCTCCACCGGACGTCGCCTGCTCGCGACGGGGCACTGTGGCGAAGGGCGCCGCTCATCTCAGCGCCGACCGCGGCCGACGCTATTTACGACGCGCTCAATCGCTGCCGAGGACGCCGCCGCCTGCGACGTCCGCCTGCTCCTCTTCATCGACGGGCGCGCCACGCCGAAGCCCACACCAACCTCTCCGTGGCCACGAGCAGGAAGACCCCCATCTTCACCGTCCTCGAGTCCGGCGCCGCTGTTACTGCTGGAGCTGGGGCCGATAGGTTTGGCGACCCCGATCTACAGCCAGCCGCGGACGGGATCCAAGACCGGTGCCGCCGCCTTGCACATCCCCATCTACACCATCGTTACCCATCCCCGACCCTTGATTTGCACCGTACCCTTGCTCACGCACCTTTCTGAGCTCTCCGTTCAATCCACGATGGACAAAGCAGGATCTGTGCCGGTAACTGACATTTTGCTTTTAAAAAGTAGTGCAGTTAATTTATTAGGAATGATACGTTGCAACCAGAGACACCAATTGGAATGCCAACAATCATGTTCATCACTAGAACTGTTTTGCAAGGTGAAATAGAAAAATGGAAACAAATAAATCTCTAGAATTATTTATTGATTATTGCATTTCAGTCTTGTTTGCTAATGGGCAAAATTGATTTATTCTAGGAAGGTTACTGTATTATCTATGTGACTGTTGGTGACCCAATTTTGGCCGCTGGTCCTGCAGCTGGTTGTTGTGTAACCCGGTTTCATTCTAGGAAGTAGACAATTTTTTGTTTTGGGTAGAAACTGACATGGTGTTAATCTTGTCTTCTCTCAGGTTCGGATCCAGATTGTCCTCCTCTCCAAAGAAGAGGCCAGCTTGCGCAGGTTTGGCTATCCATACCTCTTGCTCTTCACATCTTTGTCTAGAGAGTGCATGCAAGGATAATTCAGCTAGAGACTGCATTTGCTTGTTAAAACATAGGTCTTCCGTGGAATTCTGTTAGGAATGAGATGACTCAATTTTGTTAGGAATGAGATGACCCCAGTTCATGTTTCATAGCTCAAAACAGCATCACAACCATTCTGGTTTTCTGGTGATAAGCATAAGAGTAATATTCTATGATATTATCTGCAAAGGAGTAGTAATGGTGTTTATTTCTTTTGAAGTGATTCTCCACTAACTATTCTGATCAAATTCTGAATTGGAATGCATAGACCTGAATGAGTTTTATACTTGTTTTTTGACTATAGATGAAGTGCTTGATTCTAAAACCATCATTAAAAATTGTACTTCAACCTCCTTATCTGGCATCTACATATACATCATCAGATCAATAAAAAAGGGGAACTGAAAAAGGTGTACATATTAAATTGCATTTCAAGGACGATTTGGCAATAACACCAGCTCAAAACCATTTCACCCTCTACGTAGCACCATTGTTGTTTTTATTCCAGTTGTCTGTTATTCAAGTTTTCTATTCTGAATAGCTTGTGGAATGGTCAAGGATAACACTCTGGACTGAAATTATAATATAAATAGCCTGTGCTATATAATAGGCAAGTATTAGTATTTACACTATGGACTAAAACTCATCTTGTAAAGTTTCACGTCCCTGTTCGTCAAGCTTTTAATTCTAAGTTTGTTGTTACCCTCCAGTCTAACTATACAGAGAAGTTCATGCTGCCGGAAGTTCAGTGAACAGAATTCTGGCGAGGGCTCTTCTTGTGGAAAATCAATCAAATTAACTGCAGTTCAGTGACCACGAAATTAAAGTATGCTTGTGTGCTCACTAAATATTTGGGTGAGATTTGTTTGTAATTGGGAGGAGAAATCTCTGGTGCTACTCACTCAGAATTTTTAAAATTTATTCCTCAGCATTAAGAAATCAGCCACACTCCATTTGTCCCTGTATCTGTGTTGTAGTGATTATTTTCCTTTGCAGACACCATTTGAGATAGTACCATTAACGGTGTAGGTAGTGACATTTTCTGAAAAATGGATAGAGGTTCATCTGTATGTGGTCTATATTCCATCTTTAGGATGGGATTTTATGTTCTGATTGTCACATGTTTCCACACTGTCATATTAAGTTAGCTATGCTTCACACTTTTTAATCCATGATGTGTGATGCTGCTGTATGATTTTTGTGGGCCATTGAAATTGCCTTTAATTATTATCATTGATTTCTATCAGTCGGATATAGGACTTGGGATAGAGATGTTCAGCCTAGGTCCAAATCTCTGAAATTTTGTTGCTCTATGCTTGTTTCTTATTTTTCATTATCCAATCTGATCCATTTGCTTAATTATTGGAAGGTACATACTGAATGGCTAGATATATTTTTTTACAAGTGTTATATTCCTCACATTTTTTTTTTTGCTTTATGACTAATATTTGTTGTATGCATCTGCATTTCAGGCTAGAGAAAGTCAGAAAAAAATGGAAGACAAGCAGCGCCTAACTTGTTGATATGTTTAGTATGTAGATATGTTTAGTATGTACAATTTGAAACCTGATGATTATATTATTTCTAACATGTCTTGTTTTGCTTATATGGCTAATATTTAGCTTTATGTATAGATAATGGGTTGTTAACGAATGAGTATATCCATGTGCACTCAACTAGTGTGCTACAGTATGCCAAGAAAAAAAGGCTGCAGGCAAAAAGGTACGATCGTCATCATAATTTGTATTGTCGGAAAGATCTTTAGATCTAGTTTTTTAACAAATTTATTTAGAGATATAAATATTGTACATATTTTTTGTAAATCAAGTTAAACTTGTGGACGAACACCTAAAAACATCATCTATTTTGGGACGGAGGGAGTAGCGCTAGCGTATCCTTTCAGGCATGGATCCGAGAGAATTGTGTTTTGAGCGTTTGATTGAGTTCGGACCAATCGGCATCGTCCTTCAGCATTTGATTGAGCTGGGTACGACAAAGACTGCAAAAAAACATTGGTGTCATGGGGTGTGTCATCAGCAGGCGGCAGCGCAGCCGCAGCCGGACGGCCAGGCGCATAGCACGGCCAGTCTCGGACTTGACTGTGCGAGACCGAGACTGCGGCCCTGTCGACCCTGCCCTGCCCTGCCCTGCCCTGAAATCGATCAGCTCTTTGACCAGGCGCGGAGCCGGTCCAAGCAGCCCGATTGCCAGCGCCCAGCGGTCAGTCTGTCAGGCTCTGGGGCCGGAGCGGCCGGGACGGCCGGACGAACGGACACCGGACAGCAGCATGCAGAGAGGGAAATTAATAGAGGCCCCGTCTGGTTCCCTCCCGATACTGAAAAGAAGATAAAAATAATCTCCACATAGTCCAGATGGGTAGGATTCTAGAAGAGATAAAAAATATCTCTAGGCTAAACTTTCAAAATCCCAGAATCCCTCAGCCTCTTGATACTTGGGGATACTTGCCATCCCCATAAGCTAGAAAGACCAATCTGCCCTTGCCTCATCCTCAACAGAATATGAGAAAATAGCAATGTTAAGGGACATATTAGGAAATAAAGCTTTTATGTTTCTAGAATCTATCACCATAATCCAAGAATCCAAACAAGAAGAAGGATTTTTATTATCCAAAATCTAGATTCTAGAAATCTGGTTTTTGCCATCTGGATTTTAAAATCCAAAGGCATCCAGACGGGACCAGAGTACTCTAATCAGGCAGGCGGACCCCCCCGGCGAGGCTACGTGAAGTCTACTTTTTCGCAGATCTCGTGATCCATGACGTCAGCGGATCATAATTACAGTAGATGAGAAAATTCATAGGTCGATACACTTTCCTCGTCGTGGCCTACTTGCATTTGATAGGCGTCAAGTCTCGAGTGACAAGCGTCGAGTGGTAGTAGTTTTCGTAAATGTTAGAAAAAGTTGTAACTGTAGTATTTTGTTTGTATTTGACAAATATTGTCCAATCGTGGTCCAATTAGGCCAAAAAGATTTGTCTCGTGATTTACAACAAAATTGTATAATTAGTTATTTTTTCACTAATATTTAATACTCTATATATATGGGTAAAAATTGATGTGATGGAGAGAGAGTAGAAAAACTTACAACTTGCAAGGGAGGTGATCAAGGCAATAGTACATATCATTCTGGTGATCTCTTCTCGCTGGTTTGTTTTTTCTTTTTCCCGTTGTTAGGAATAAGTCGTTGAGTAGTAGCGTACAATAAAATTCATGAGTTAATTGTAGTTTTTTAACAACGCACTGAATATGTACTTAACACGTTACGTACTAGTAATTCTGCACAGAATTTATGAAGTGTGTCCTGTGAACAGGTACGATCGAGATTGCACTGGTTGGTTATCATTATTGCATTTGTTGGTTATCATTACTTCCAGAGAGGCGATTCAGAGCAGCCAGCAGGCACCAGACTCCGTACGGACGTGAAGAATCCTTCTTTCGCGCAATCAGGCCCGTCCCAGGGGGGTGGGGGTGGGGTTGGGTGTTGGTGGGCAGTCGGTGCGACGCCCATGGGCCCAGAGTACCCGTGTGTATTGCAGGTATACCGCGCATCAGACGACAAGCCGGCAAGGTAAGTAGCATGATTGCTGCCACGGCCGCTCGCCCGATCAAATTCTCAGTCACGAATCCCACACTGCCAGGTCGCAGGGACTCTTATGATTGGCGCTTGGCGGAGTGAGTTCGTGGCGGTGCTACTTCATCGGCCGAGCCCAAGTTCCCGGCGGCGTTGAGCAAGCTGCAACTTCTCGCCCTCGTAGTTGGCTACTCCAGTCTCCAGTACTCCATCGACGTCTGACGGACTTCTCTCTTGGCCTCTTCACGGCGAAGGTAAGCCCGAAGTTCAATTCAGTATTAATAATACTTGCCGACAGATCGACAAGTGCAGAAGTGCTTACGGGAATTTGATTGCTAATTCAATATGGCTAATAATATATTAATGTCCTTTGAAAGAAAAGGTGCTAATAAATAATAATACTTGCCATCATAGTTATTTGCCGTTTATTATTTTTTTGTTGTACTGTTATTTTCAAAAAAATTATATACTTTGATCATCATATTAAAATATGAGATTTGCGGGGCCCTTAATGTCTTACTGGTCCAAGGGCCTATAAATAAGCATAGCATTACAGGCCCCGCCCGCAATCAGGAGACGCGTGCGTGCTGGCGAAATGCCTCCGCCCGTAGGAGGAGTACTAGTACGAGTCATGGGAAAGGCAAAGGATAAAGCGCCTCAGCCACTCAAGACTCAACCAAATCCTCATCACCGTTCACCAGGCAGGGGCGGCCTTTGCCCCTTGGCTTTCCTCTCTTTCCCCATCGAACCATCAGAGGATGGATTTCATCAGATCAGAGGCAGCGGCATCCACAATTCCACATGAACCCTAGATCTCCTGGCGCCTTCTGACCCAACCAAGTGAACCAGCATCAATGACCACCTCGTAAAAGAAGAGGAGCGATTGCAAAGAAAGGCTGCAGCGCAAAGCTAATATACGCGTCTCCCGTCTCCGGATAGCGGCCTTGTATTGGTAGTCCACCCGCCAGTGCCGCGCTACTGTTCCTCAGGGCGGCAAGCGAAAGTGGGCCTCGATTGCTTGCGCCGCTTTTCCTTGCGATGCGATGACGAGCCTTTTGGTTGGGTCGTCGTATGTCCCGCAGGGCTCGCGCACTACCAAATCTTGGCTCTTACGGAGTACTTCGCTTTCTCGTGAAAGTGAAATGGAAGATACTACTACTAGTCCAGCCAGCGATATTTCGTTTGTCTGTTTGGACTCTGGCGAGTCGGTTCATCATGAAAACAAAGTGGCTCGGATGACCACGAGTCAACGATTTATTTCTACTCGCAGAAAAACAGTGGGCTCAGTATCAGCCAATTGTGGCCGTAGTAGGGCAAATGCAGACAAACGTGGTAGTAACCTGGAAACTTAACGTGCCGTGGCATCGGATGTCACACACAGGTCAACTTTTTCCAACCCCGACCGACCTAACGAGTGCATTGAACTGGTATACGGTACATAACATTCTATAGATCGAGACGACGATCGGCGTTATTACCCGAGTCAAAAGGATGGGCCAGTAGTGCGGTCGCCTAATGATCCGGTACGATTGGGATCACATATTATCACTGTAGCTCAAATAGCGTTTGCACAGTAGTTCCGCACAAGGCACACAATCAAACACCCCCAAGCTTGAATTGGCACGATTAACGCAATATCAGTTTGCCCGAACACCGATAAAAATCTCGACAGCGACGCCTCGTTAATTAATCAACCTGCCCCCGCGCCCGACCCGCGAATAAAACAACGCGGCGGCACCACACTAAAAATCCACCATTCCTCAGTCCCCAGCAGCTGCAGCAGCACGCCGCTACAAAGGCAGCAGCACGAGCACAAGCAAAGCAAACCCTCGCTCAGCTAGCTAGCGAGCTTGCTATCCAAGCCAGTGACAAGTGACAAAGATCGCGCCGCCGCAGCTGCTAGCAAGCAAGCTACTATGGAGCTAACGGATCGATCGATCGATCGGATCGCATCGTCGGAGCTAGCTGCCCATGGCTGGCGTCGCCGGCGACAGATCGGAGGACGTCGGCGCCAATTGCTGGCCGTTCAGTGGCGCCGACGCCACCTTCACGGAGTACTCGTCCGTTTTCACGGAGCTCGGCTGGCCGGGCGGCCTAGCAGGCGGGGAGCTCCCGGTGCTGGATCTGCCCGAAGCCGCAACCGCACCGCTGCCCGCGCAGCTGTCCATGGAGCCGTTGGAGGACCCGGCGCCCGCCAGGTCGGGCGACGCCGGCGCGTCGTCGAGCTCGAGCGGGGACGGGGATGGCGATGGCGACGGCGCCGCACCAGGGATCGACGACGACGATCGCAAGGCGGCGCCGGCCGCCGAAGCAGTGTAAGTGCATGCATGCAAGGTAGCCTCTGCACCTAAGGGTAAGGTAGCATACGCCGACACTTGGCCGCGCTTGGCTTGGCTCGCCGGTGAGTGGCAGGGCTGTAATTTCGGTGCACCGAAAGCGAGCGAGGTCTCCGCGACGCGTTTCTTCTGCTCGTCGGAGCGACGCGAGCGCGGCCGGGGTCGGAGCGGGAGGGGCAATCTCGTCAAATACCGTCGGCGTGTCGACGCAGATCCGCGATTTGCGTGCGCCGATTGTTCAAGTTTCACGCGGTTTCCTTTGTTTTTTCCCCTCGTCTATCTATCTACTCTCCCCTTTTTTATATACTATATGCTGCTGCATTCCGTAGATTATCGTCGTCGAGAAGATGCTGCTCAACTGTCAAGATCCACTAGAGGTCAACTGCTTCTTCTACCCTATGACTAAAAGATATATCATGCTATATCAGTCATTAGAACAACACCATAGTACATTTACTTTTCCATAATAGTTTCGATGTGTTCTATACAGATCAAAGATTGAAGATCCTAAACAGCAGGGGAAGGGCAATGGATGCCCAATCTCTTTAGGCCAGCAGCAAAAAAAATATGTTCACATCAATATGGGTCATTCTAGCCTTTATATTCTTTGTGCATACCATATTAGGCCCACAAAAATATGTTTCTAGTGTAGATAAAAAAAATTCAAACCCCACACGCACAGATAAAACGAACCTGAATATTGCCACCGCATCCACTAGAACTTAACTCTCCATATTTTTCCCCCCAAAAGCCTTTACCACTACATACAAAATACTTGCTGGTAAACTAGCTTCATCGGTAGTTAATGTATAAGTACCTTAATATTAAAAATAAAACAGCAGTTCAAAATGACAATCATTAGTGCCACAAATGTTTTATAATATTCGTCTGCCGCGCCCGCAAATATGTAGTACATCCTTATCGGGGGAAGATTTCGCGGCCTCCCAGTCACTCGTGACACTGTTCATGTCTTTCCCTCCCCTTCCCCCTCTCTCCTATTCCGTCTCGTGGCGTTTGGCTAGCTTTGGGGTTTGGGTTTGGGTTATGACCAGGTATGGGTTAGGGATAAGGATAGAGTTTTTATCCATTCCCCACGTTTGGCTTCTTTTGGATTGGGATTGAGTTATGTGGACGGGGCCCACATAATAAAAAACAAAAAAAACCTTCTTTCTTCTCCTTCTGGTGAGATCGCTAGCCTTCCAGCCGTTAGATCCAATCGTGAAGACAGAGCTAGCAGCAGGTCCCCCTGCGGACGGCCACTCAAGCATGCACCGCATGAGAGGCGGCCGACCCGCGGCGGGCGTTGCTCTTCGCGGCACATGGCGCGAGAAGCGGAGGGCGGCAGGAAGCGGTGGGCGGCGAGCATCCGTCGCGGGCCCGCGGCCTTGCGGCGGCGGCGGACGTATGGCGGCGTCTTGTGCCTTGTGCGTTTGTCAAAGCGAGGTAGCTACGCCCGGCGAAGTGGATGGAGGCGGCGCTCCAGCTGCTACCACTCGCCTCCTTGCTCGAGCCCGTGCGTCCGCAGATCTTTGCCGACGGAAGGAGACGGACGGCGCAGGTAATTTATCCCGTTAAGTAACCCACCCTCCCCGATTGGGATAGCTTTTCCCAAACCCGGACCTATTTTATTTCCCAATCCATACAACCAAACGTGGGTTATGAAGCCTTTGGGCTATGATATCCCTTTCCCACCCTTTCTATCCCATGAACCAAACGCCACCTCTGTTCCTTCTCAAACCGGCGATGGGCGCGAGGCGGCGGTGGGTGGATGGCCCTGGTGGGGCTCTACGCCCCCCCCCCCTCCCCCCATCCTCCATGCGGGCTCCTCGGCGCTGTTGCGGGGCGGCGCAGGCGAGGCTCGGCGGCTAGATGCCGCATCCCTAGACCTCCCCCCGACGCCCGACCCATTTGCCCGGCTGCGGCGCCCGCCACCACCTCGCTCGCCGCCTCCCTTCCCTCCCCCGCATCCCTCCGTCGCTTCTTCTTCAATCTTCGTCTCCCATGGCTATGCGCTTCCTCACCCAGCGGCGGACGAGCGGATCTTTGCGTCCTTCCTCTCCGGCGTGGCGGTGGCGGCCCGGCCTTGCTTACGGCTGCGTGCTCAACGAGGGGCACGAGGCGCGCGAGGGGCCGGAGAGAGAGGCGGCGGCGGCGACGACGCTTTGGTCGTCGGCAACCATAGGGCGAGAGGTCACGGTAAGGTCGGCCTCATGGCTCATCCTCATCTCCGCTGGTCGTCGGCAAGACGGCAACCCCCTCCCTCTCCTTCATCTCGATCTGGTGTCCGATCCTCCTTGACAACAACTGTGTTTCGTTACTTCAGCTGCGAGTGCCAGTACCATGTGCCCGAGAGGTCACGGCGTCACCGCATATCAGGTGAGGATCTTTTTAGAAGCGGCACACCAACTATTTGTTAAAATGCCTTTCCGAAATCTTTCATTGTTGTCCCTACTTTTCGGAGGATCTAATAGATTTCGGCAGGGGCTATGTCAGTGCCATCAGGAATGTAGTATTCAGTCCTACTGAACAATTTTAAAAACCTGACATGGTTGTTTCGTTTCTGCATTTTAGGATTCCAAAAATTCTAAGAGGTCAACAATCAATTTTGAACACCTATCTATGTTTTTCTATTGATGAACATTATAGAACCACTACTGTAACTATTTTAGTATGCCAAAACCATTGCGACCTGCTTTAGTTGATTTAGTGCCTATTGTTTACAGACTTGACATGAAATCAAGTAAGCTAGCTATTGGGAGGAAAATATTTTGCTGTGAAATTCCAGTTAGCATTATTGGGATTGATTCATTCCAGCTTAGCAACTACCACATTAGTTCTCTAGGGCATTCTACTCCCTATATATGCTGAGATCTCATTGAGCAATCAGCACCGTATGTGGATTAGAAGCTATCGAAAGAGGATCGGTATGATCAATATTTTGTTCTTTATTATTTTGGGTTGATACTTTCTTCTTACTGTTACTTGATATGGACCACATCATCTATTTGGCTGTTTCAAGGTACTACATACAGGCATTTCGAGCAGCAACGGGTAAGGCTCACCAATCTACAAAGAGTAATATTCTTTTTTGCTATTGAGCATACCATGTGTTATGCTACCTTGTGATTTAGAATCTTTTGCATTTTCTTATTTGAACCAGCTTCCCTGTTATATTACCTTGTGATATAAATAATTTCTTGGGCCAGAAATTGAGAGCTTCCGAGTTCCGACAGCTCCATACTATCTCCTGCATAGCTGCAGCAACCAAGAACCATTGCGCCTTTGGTGCTGTTCATGCTGCCGCCACCCACCAAGATGTCCACGGGCAGAATCTCAGCCTCTGGTTGTGGCTATAACCAATCCTCTTCTCCATGAGGGTGAGCTCAGAAACTTTCAAAGTTTCTTCAGATTGCTTGCATTGATTACCTAAGACAGAGCTACTTGGCTGTGGGATGAAATCTGAAAGTATTGTTCAACTAGGTACTAGATTTCTTTTCATGCAATGCGAATCTTATCGTCCATCCATGGTTCTGCTTCTATATTCTAACATATGGTTAGTCCACGCCCAACCAAATATCTGTAGGTTTGATGTAATCATCTGAGTTTTAAACACTCTTAACTGTTAGGTTTTTCCTACTGGTCAGTCCACAAACTATGCCACTTTATGAACCACAGGTAGCTAAAGTTCAGAGACACAATTTATCTGGTGCATAGGCATATCCTGCTTGCTGAAAAAGCAGAACATTCCTATTTCATTTTCAGGGCCGGGTACAACAAGCTAATAATATGAACATTGCTAATTTCGTGATTGGATGACTGTTGTTGCTTATACAACAACAACAACAACAACAAAGCCTTTTATCCCAAGCAAGTTGGGGTAGGCTAGAGATGAAACCCAAGAGAGACGGAAAACTGGAAGACACAAAAGGGCACACGACAAAAAGAGGTCAAGGTTCAGGCACGTTGATTGCCAGTCTCCAAGCGCTCCTGTCCAAAACTAAATCCTTGGAGATATTCCACTCCTTAAGGTCTCTCTTAACCGACTCGTCCCCAAGTCGGTTTAGGTCGACCTCTACCGCTCTTTACGTTATCGGCCCGCTTGAGAACCCCACTACGCACCGGCGCCTCGGGAGGCCTCCATTTGGACATGTCCAAACCACCTCAATCGGTGTTGAATCAATTTCTCCTCCATTGGTGCCACCCCAACCCTATCCCGAATATCGTCGTTCGAATTCTATCCCTCCCTGGTGTGCCCGCAAAACCAACGCAACATACGCATCTACGCCACACTCAATTCTTTGGACATGCCGCCTTTTTGTGGGCCAACACTCAAGACCGTATAACATCGCCGAGGGCGAATCGCCGTCCTATAGAATTTACCCTTCAGCCACGAGGCACCCCTTTTATCACGAGAGGACGCCGAAGCTTGGCGCCATTTCAACCAACCCGCTGCAATTACGTGGGTCGACGTCTTCATCTATGTCGCCATCCTTTTGTAACATCGATCCTAAATACCGAAAAGTATCATTCTTGGCCACCACTTGCCCATCTAGGCTAACGTCTCCCTCCTCGTGCCTAGTCGCGCTGAAATCGCACCTCATATACTCGGTCTTGGTCCTACTAAGTCTGAACCCCTTCGACTCTAACGTGTGTCTCCATAGTTCTAACTTCCTATTAACCCCCGCCCTACTTTGTCATCCACTAGCACCACATCGTCGACAAAGAGCATACACCAAGGGATATCACCTTGTATGTCCCTTGACCTCATCTAACACCAAGGCAAATAAATAAGGGCTCAATGCTGACCCCGATGTAGTCCTATTTTAATTGGAAAGTCACCGGTGTCGCCATCGCAAGTTCGGACAAACGTCACGCATCCCCGTACATATCCCTAATGAGGGAAATGTACTTAGTTGGTACTTTGTGCTTTTCCAAAGCCCACCACATGACATTCCTCGGTACTTTATCATATGCCTTCTCGAGGTCAATGAAGACCATGTGCAAGTCCTTCTTCTGTTCCCTATATCTCTCCATCAACTGTCGTAAAAGGAAAATCGCCTCCATGGTCGACCTACCAGGCATGAACCCAAACTGATTTTGGGTCACACTTGTCACTCTTCTCAGGCGATGCTCGACTGTTGTTGCTTATGAGTTTCCTAATTAGTCTCCTGGTTTTCTAATCAGGACTTCAATAGCTATAGGTCGTAAGGAAATAAAAATGATATTTTGATTTTTTTCTTCTATATTTTTTCGTATAAAAAAGTTGTAAGACTCTGTTGCCTTCAATCACAAGTAGATGCTTGCTAGCACAAACTGCGTAGATTTTTTGGTGCCATATTGAAGCCCCTAACAAGTCTTATATCTCCTCTCAGCATCATTCCTTCTCCATCTTGCCTTCCTGATTCAACCCCTAACAGTGAAACTTATTACAGATTATGAGCATTTCACTATGATAAGTACAGTCCTATTGGGTTGACTCTACTAGATGTCACATGCATTTCCAGTTTTTCAAATCAAACCACTACAGACTCATGTTGTTCATATACTACTATCATGGCATTCTTAAAATACTAAGCTGCTTAAGTACTTGGTCATGGCCATTTTCTCATGTCTAATATTGCTTTTAAATTGGCTTAACTGGTACTTGCTGCAGAACAAAAAATGGTTCCATTGTGGACAAATAATTGGGATCCAGTTGACACATTGAGACGGTTCCTTGGCTTCCCCGAAGGTATAACTGGGCCTGATCTCATGGACAGGTGAGACTGTTCCAATGGTTCCATTTGATAGTGTCATGTTGGTTCCTTATCGTGCTTACATCATCGCCGGTGCATTGGTTAAAACTAGAATACGCAACCAAGCGGAACGCTGGGGCGCAGAGCTTTACCAAGAGGATGTTGAGTTTGTGAATGTAAAGAACAGCCCGTTTGTTATTCATAGCAGTGACCATGAGGTACTTGCTGTTGTGTTATTCCTCATGCATATTCGACCTCTATAATCTGTTTTGGAGTTTGAATTTTCATTTTGCACAAGGTGCTGGTGTTGTGTTTTTTGTTGGGTGTTCAATGGACAGTATTAGCATAATTTAACAATCTATTCAAAGATAAAGTCCATTGATGACAAGCAAAAAACATAGGATCTTTTATATAGTGGGAAAAAATTGTAAGGATGCATGTCTACAAGAGCTAGCTTTTGTACTGTAGGTCAGTCTAGTGTCTATGTGGTTTACTTGATTATAGGTCTTACACTACTGTATATAAGACCTGTATGAATACTTGCCATAGAGTACCAACTCGGTCTATTGAGCGGTTTTCTGTAGATTCAAACAACGTAATATCATACTCATACACAGACGCAAAGATCGACTGTACATGCGGCAACGCGCGCGTACCATCCTAGTAGTCCGACTCCCGCAAGGGCACGCGCAATGTCGCCTCTTCCGCGCGGCTTGCTACGTCTTCCGCAAGGCCCAGCAAGGGCGATGACCCAGTCGGCGGCCCATCGAAAGCAGCCCGCCAGCACGTGCTCTCCTCTCCCTTTCTGTCTCTGCCACGCCCACCCGCGCTGACATAGTGTCCCCACTGTGTACAAGTCGCGCGCAGGTCTCCGGCTAATCAAGAGGGGTTATACCAATGTGAGACGCTATGTACACGTTTATGAAAGGAAACATGGGACGTGACGAGATCGCGAGCCCGTGAAAGATGATTATCTACGCGGGGTCGTCTTCAATACCGTTTTTGGCGAGATGAAGAAATGAAGTCTAATGCGACAACGAACCTTGATCGGATAAATTGCGTCATTTTAGACTAAAACGACTGATCGTCGAGAATGAGTATACTGCCCACCTTTATACGTGTCTTAGTTTAACTGGTCAGGGATTTCTATATAAGTAACGTGAGGCGGAGCTAAGCTATTACGAAGCACTGGCCGGTAAGACTAAGCACTCGATCACGAGCCAGCGAACATGGCTTCAAGTTCTTCAGTTGCTCTGCTGCTCGTGCTCGTCGTCGTCTGGGTAGCCGGTCCGACGTCGGCTCGGCTGGCGCCCCCTCCACCAGGGCCAGCCGCTCACCGCTGGTGGCGCGGGCAGGCGCCATGTACGCCGACTCCGGCGCCATGTACACCGCCGACTCGAGCCTCTCCACCGGTTCCGGCAACAAGCCGCCGGGCCTCCCTTCCGCCTCGCGTTGGTGCACAGCAGGAGGCTGTGCCCCCCCTCCACCAGGGCCAGCCGCTCACCGTTGGCGCGGGCAGGCGCCATGTACGCCGACTCCGGCGCCATGTACACCGCCGACTCGAGCCTCTCCACCGGTTCCGGCAACAAGCCGCCGGGCCTCCCTTCCGCCTCGCGTTGGTGCACAGCAGGAGGCTGTGCCCCTCCACCAGGGCCAGCCGCTCACCGTTGGCGCGGGCAGGCGCCATGTACGCCGACTCCGGCGCCTCCCCCACCGGTTCCGGCAAGACGGCCGCCTGGCATGTCTCCATCACCAGCGGCGCAGCAGGAGGCTGCGCCCCCGCCTCCACCGGAGCAAGGACCACACAGCGGGCGCGGGGCGCCGTCGCCGCCGACTCCGGTGCCGGCACCACATGGCTGGAAGGCCCCGCCGCCGCCTGCAGCAGCGCCACCAGATCGCAGGGAAGAAAAGGACGCCAAAAACATAATCAAGATTATAGCGTATTTCTTGGGAGGCGGGGGTGGTTTCGTGCTTGGAGGATACGGGCTTGCGAAGCTTGCTGGTTACTTGTTCCGTTTAGCTGGTCGCATCCGCGCCAGAAGGAATGCAGCAGCCGGAGCTGGTCATGACGCAGCAGGGCACATCGACTTGGCGGGCGAGGCCCTGGGTGCCGCCGCGCAGCTTGCAGATGAGGTGGCGGAGGCAATCCGGGAGGAGGTTTAGGTGAGATGTGTGTGCTTGTGAGGATTGTGGGTAAATAAAAAAAAGTGTGGGAGAATTTGTTAGCTATATGGGCTGTCATGGGCTTGGAGGAGGTTTGGCTATATGGCTTGTGGAGTGGACATCAATCAATAATATTATTATTGTGTGGCATGAAATGTTGTGAAATGAAATAACAGGTCTTGCGCTATATAAGTTTCGCATGAGGAATTTATCAAAAAAAAAATGTTGTACATGAGAATATAAATTTTGCAATTTTTTAAAAAATTGTTCTTTTATTGTTATTTGGCAAGATAAATATTGTAATTTCCTCGGCCCGGGACCCACTTGTAAGAGGATAGTGTGGCGCAGGAGCTTTGCTAGTCTTCTTCAGTTCTTCAGCAGTTCAGCTTCAGCGCAGCCACAGATTACAACAGAATCCGCCGCCGCGCAAGGCATCCAAGATTTGTTCGTCCTTCGGAGTGTGGGGAATCGAAGCGACGAGAACGAAGCAATGAACGAGGCGGTGCAGGAGGCGAAGCTGCTGCGGCAGGTGAACGCGCTCATCGTGGCGCACCTGCGTAGCCAGAACCTCGGGCAGGCCGCAGCCGCCGTCGCTGCCGCCACCATGACCCCCATCTCCGCCGCCGAATCCGTCCCCGCCAATCAACTCCTACGTCTCGTGGCCAAGGTCCCCCCACCCCCACACTCCCCCCCTTCTTCCGGCCTAGGATTTATTCTGCACGGGCCTAAACCCTCACTATTGGTTCGCAGGGCCTCGCGGCGGAGCGCGGAGGAGGAGCCGCCGCTTCCGCATTCGATTCCGCCGGGTTCGGTGTGGTGGCGCAGCCGCACGGCTCCGGTGCCGTGGATTTCAGGCAAACCCAACCTTGCGCTCCCGTGGTGTTGCTTAGTGGCAGTAATGGGTGAGCAGTGTTGACGCCGGTGCTGTGTAGTATGCCTGATGTCAAGGGCTCATCCAAGAGCTTCCCCAAGCACGAGGCGAAGCATGTCTCTGACCATAAGGTGCGTATGATTCCAGTTTTCCCTTTCAAATGCACCACTAGAAACAATTTTTGTGTCAGTTTCCTGTTTATCTGAATATTTACTACCGTTATTGCACATTTTGCACTTATCACAGTACCATGATTATGTAAACAACTTGAGATTGATCAGCAGTAGATTTTACTGATGTTCATTGGCTTACCACTGTATTTTTCTGTAGAATGCTGCCCGGTGTGCAAAATTTAGTCCTGATGGAAAGTATTTTGCAACTGGGAGTGCTTGCAACTCACTATTGTTCTCTCTTGCAGGTTGCTAAAATTAAGCAGAGTATGGTAGGGGACTCCAAAGATGGCCCTGCCAGGCCTGTGATTCGCACATTTTATGATCACACACAGGTGAGCTTGTATTGTTCATTTATGGTAGTTTATTTACTGCTCAAGGTCATGCGACTCATTTAAACACTTCCATAATATTGCTCCCGAGTTAGGTTTCCAGCAGTATTTTTTTTCCTTGAATATGTGGGAGAGTTGCATATCATTGCATTATAGAAAGAATGCAATACATGGGTGGATCAAATCCACTGCCACCACACATATACACATTCTCAGCGCACGTTTAGCACACCGGATGCACACCTAGCATGTCCAGATTATAGATGGATATTTGCTTACCCGGCTGTGTGTAGCATTGACGTGGTATTCAGCTTTTTAAATAAACAAGACTTTTTTTTTTCTATTTTTCACTAGTTGCTTCCTTTATTTTCCATTGCTCAAATTTGCAATGTGCTCGTAAACATGATTGATTTCTTGCAGGCCATCAATGATCTGGATTTTCATCCGGAGAGTCCAATACTGATATCAGCTGCAAAAGATAATACAATAAAGTATGCGTATCCTTGATGTCTACACTCCTTGCTGTTAAATTATCTATTTCAATTTCTCATACAAAGCACCTTTTTTTAGGATTCTTTTTGTGGTTTAGTTGCTCTCTGTATTATTGTTTTGTACATGAAAAATTTGCTCAATAGATTCTTTGACTTTTCAAAAACCAATGCGAGGAAAGTGTTCTGAGTTATTCAGGTTGTAAATTCAAGCAACCCAATCTATCTATATATCATGTAAAGTTCATTGCATTTAGCCAGGCTCATTTGTCAATGCTTGGCAGGATACTCATAATGTTAGATCTGTATGCTTTCATCCTTGTGGGGATTACCTTTTAGCAGGTACTATGATCTTTTCACTAAATTTAAATTTGATTTCTAGTTCTGCTGTTATTAGCTGATTCTTGATTTCTGATATCAGTCTGTATCAGTCTGATTTGCTCTGATTTTTATGGATTATCAGTTTTAACGTGTTTTTAGTTTTTATCTGTAAAGTAATTTAATTATTTCACCCAAATAATTCGATATTCGGGCTCAAGAATTTGGATTTTGGTCCTGGATCAACAGTTTCTATCTCTTGGGCGTTTGAAAAATACTACAAGCATATCTTATGGAATTTTCTTCTTTCATGTAGTTAAATATTTTCATCCAAATATGTTTTTTTTAAAAAAAAACTCATTTTCATATATTTGGAAGCAAGTGACACTGACAAAGTTATTTGCAGGGACTGATCACCCAGTTGCTTATTTGTATGATATAAATACTTTTACATGCTACTTATCCGCAAATGCACAGGATTCTAGTTCTCCCATTAACCAGGTAGCTTTTCTCTTTCCTTCTTATATTTGCAAGCATTAGATTGCTTTGGTTATATTCTTATCAAAGGTTACTCCGTCTGTGCTTACTGGTGTTGCTGCCAGGTACGCTACTCTTGTACTGGGAGCTTATATGTGACTGCTTCGAAAGATGGTTGTCTGCGCATTTGGGATGGAGTATCTGCTGAATGCGTCTGACATATTATTGGAGCACATGGATCCGCAGAAGCTACTAGCGCAATTTTCACCAAAGATGAGAGGTAAGCGAGCTTCCAGCAACTTTTTTTTGACTAGCTACCAGCATGTCTAGGTGTTGTTCCCTTGATATAAGGTTTGACGAAAGGGTGGCATATGCTGTATGTTAGACTCAAGACAGTAACTACCTCAAACCCTGTTTGGAATTTCAGAATCTTGTAGTCCTGGAGAATTTCCTGTGTGTCAGACAGGTCTTAACTTTATGACACGAATAGCAACTAACAACTCTTTCTCCTTTACCCTAATGTTTCACCACTAAACAACTAACCTTCCTATAAACACTTTTGGGAATTCTGAAAGGCCTAGTGTTTACGTGGTTATAGACAGTGTGAACGCACTTGCATATAAGATTGATCTAAAGAATCTGATGTAGTGAACTTTGACTACCCAAAGTACATGTTTAGATAATGTTCATGCATTTCATAAAACTGCACACTGCATTTGGCTATATGTTATGAAGTTGACTGTGTTCTTTCAGGTACGTCCTATCTTGTGGGAAAGGTTCTTGTGTCAAGTTATGGGAAGTTGGCACTGGACGACTTGTGAAGCAATATGCAGGAGCCATTCGCAGACAATTTCCTTGTCAGGTTACTTTCTGTGTGTTTCTATAAGATTTTCAATTTTTCTTATTTTGAATTTACTCACGTGTCATATATATTCTTTTTTACCCAAAGTTTAGGAAACAAAATATTGCAATTTTTTTATTTGAAAATAGTCTTTTTTGAACTTGCAGCTAAGGATAACAACATACCTAACTTTCTGCGATAATAACCGTTCTACTATTCAGGCTGTCTTCAATGAAACCGAGGAGTTCGTGCTATCAGTTGATGAACAAAACAATGAGGTAAATTCCAATTCGAGAACAGTATATATATTTGTATTTCAGAGCAGGGAGATAGAGCTTAAACTATGATATGTTACTCTTCAGGTTGTCGTCTGGGATGCACTTACTGCTGAAAAGGTTGCAAGATTGCCCTCTGGCAGCACTGCTGCTCCCAGATGGCTCGACCACTCCCCAGTTGACCCAGTTTTTGTTACTTGCGGAAACGATAGATCGATCAGATTCTGGAAACAAACCGTATAAGCTTGTAGATTGAAGCATTTAAATGAAAAGCAGCATTACTGTTTCAGGAAGAATATTCTTGTGTTACTTTTAGTTGTATTTGCGAGAAATTTACGTACACGATTTATTGACCTTGTACCAAACTCTAATGAGATGTTCTTTTGGCACTGCATACCAGATAACAGTATATGAACACCCTTGACCTGGTTCTTATTGGTCAGCACCTTTTTGATTATTTGCTATTTTTATCCCATTGTGGATTGCAGAATATATTTCTTCGAATATAATGATGATCTCGCAATTCCACATGTGTGATATATAGGGAAATATATATGCCAAAAAAAGCTCTGAGACATTATTGCATTTCAGTTTTTTTTTCTTTTTCAAAATGATCTCGGGATTGAAAAGCTCTGTATTTTTCCTAGTTTTCTTTTCGAGGACAAGCCGTGTGGGCCCAGCGGGCAGGAAGTATCTAACTGGAACTTTCTATGTCACGTGGGCCAAAAATGGGATGGCCCATCTGAGCCCGACCCATACTTGCCAGGTTCGAGTGAACTGGCTCAGACTAAACATTTTTCCCCATTTGCCATTCCCGACGTGTTTGATAATAATAATGACAATTATTATTTTTAATCCCACGGCGAGACAATTATTATAAAAAGAAATATATTTATTTATTTAGCCGTCTATGATGGAAGGGCGTGCATTTTCAGTGGTTGAGCTCATGACAGATGGACCCCACCTGTTAAATATATAATATTCGTTCGCAAGTATTACCCAGTTAATAATATCTGGAGTTTGATCGATGATGATAAATGAGTTTCAGGTACGGAATCACGTTGGATGAATATTGATTCATCTGGACTTTGCACGTATGGGTTTGGAGCTTGGCTCACCTGTCCTGTTTCTCTCAAGAGTCCATATACTAGTTGGTTCAGAGCACGTACCAATTAGTTACGAGATTGGCGGCCGGGGATAGATTTGGGTCTCGTTAATCCAATCTGAACCTGTTTACTTGGAGAGGAGGCTGACCGCTTCTTACCCTCCCCTATATAAATCAACCTTGGCCTACAGGAGGCAGGCTCACGTATACACCTGCACGCGGAAGCCCTGCTGCTACGCATACACATCAAGCAAAGCCCTGCCGCCGTGTTGCTGCTCTACATCCGCACACACGCATACACGCCGGGATCCCGCTGCACGCCATCGTCGTCTGCCGCTGCTAACGCTGCTCCACTGCTCATCTCGCCGAGCTCAAGCCCTCAACCAGACGTCGGTCCTCGCTGCTGCTGCACGCTGCACGCTCGCACCGATCCGGATCATGTCGTCCCTGCCCTCTGTTAAATTTCTCGGTGAGCGTTCGATCTAATGGTTGAACCTATTTAATTTCACATGATCAATTACTCGCAAGACGCATCTACCACGGCGGTGTTGCCCCTGTTGGCCCGTTCATGCTAGTTGCTATATGCATCTACCATGGCGATGTTGCTACTTGTTGGCCCGCTCGTGCTATTTGCCGAATACATCTACCACGGCGGTGTTGCCCCTGTTGGCCCGTTCATGCTAGTTGCTATACGCATCTACCATGGCGGTGTTGCTACTTGTTGGCCCGCTCGTGCTATTTGCCGAATACATCTACCATGGCGGTGTTGCTACTTGTTGGCCCGCTCGTGCTAGTTGCCGAATACATCCACTATGGCAGTGTTGCTGCTCGTTGCCCTGTTCATGGAGATGTTCAAGTTCCGTTTCTATACCTAAAAGCCGTTGCAGCCGGGTCTGGTGTAACGCACCGATTAATGCAAGTGACGCCGAAAGGCTACCAAAATATTTGATGAGAATTACACTACGAGCTCGTTGCGTTGGTAATCTCAGCGAGTCACCAAGCTCGGTGATTCGACGAGTTATCCTCGCTTCGCTCTAAAATTTGACGCCGGGAGGCTGCCAGTTTGATAATTTGAGCAAACATCGTCCGTGCGATACTGCTAATTATCGCGGATTGCTACGCACTACTACCGACGCCGTCTAGTGCCGACGAGGCTAGACGAAACTTTGGCCGAATGCCGTCAAGGCGAGGTCACGACTCTACCGACACGTTTCAATTAACGGGATCGGATACTCCGTTGCTGGGCACCGACGAGGCAAAAAGCAACTCACACACGTCCGTGTTAATGAAGGCCGACGTACATGACGGGCACCGACGAGGCGAAAGTCATCCCCTTCATTAATAAAAAAAATTCCGTTTAATTCGACGTGGCGATGGCAATGTCATGACCGAAGTTTCGATGACATAAAGTCACCCATATTTTTTACTGCGCCATATATCGCATATGGTCTGACGACGATCAATCAAATACATGACGACCATAAAGCGCAGCTTTTAATCGGAGGTTTTTCGCAAGCTCGTCTTGCGGATGTAATTAACCGGCCGCACCCAATAGGCCCGGGGAATCGGCGAACTACGCAATTTTCCTACAAGTCAGACCTCTCCTTAAGCATGACGCTGAAGACGGAAGAAGATATTTTTTTCGTTGATCATGTATTTTGTATATTCAAGAAAGAATTAATGAAATATATGGTGCTCGGGTGTGTGAATGTGTTTTTTATGCATTTACATTTATTTTATATGTCTTCGTCCAGTTTTCGACCAAACAAAATGGCACGCCCAATGGGACCCGACTCTCCTCCCATCTTTGCTGCGCTTCAATGGTCGTAAAAAAAAAAAAATTGATTGATCGCTCATTCATTATTTGTGATTGGACAATGCTTGCTCTGAGGACAGGCCTCCCGGCTATTGCACGGTGGAGCTCGTATATAAAAAAAAAAAGGCGGCAGGAAGGCAACAAGTAACGTCGAAGGCAACAAGTAACGTGCCTATATGCGGTTTGCCAAGACTGCGTATGCAGATTTTTACATAAAAGGGCTGACCAGTGCCCAACCTGTGGCGTGGAAATTTTTCTTTTAGAAAAGAGACCACGCTCTGCTCGTTACTACTGATGGTGCTATAAAAAAAAACGATCCTCGTGTAAACTAAGATGCAGACCGGGCCTGATTTGGTTGCTGCTGCTGGTTCCTTAAACCAAAGTAGCACGGCATGCCGCATGCTAATCAAAGCGGCCGGGTGCCTCAAAAAATATATAAGCATGAAGTGTTCCTCATATTGCACGTGAAGCTTAATATTTTCTTCATATTGCACCTGTGCGTCCTGGTTTAACTATATGGTGTACTAATCGAAGGATTCCCTCGCGCAGGTGAGTCCTTCCCTGCTATCACCATCGAGGAGGCGATGAAGTTCTCCTCCACCCCGTGCCTGATTCACTTCGGCACCTACGCTCCGGTGGCGGTCTTCACTCATGGATACAAGAAGTACTACCACCCCACTCAAGAGTCCGTGCAAATTCAAGACGCGGAGATGAAGAAGGCACGCAAGCATGTGGCCGCCGAAGCTGGAAAAGCAAGACGTGCTACCGTCGCTGAAGCTCGCAAGCTTCTGAAGGAGCCTGAGTTGCCCCCTAATGCTCAAGAATATAACTCGGAACCCACCGAGATTAAAATCCTCGAGGCTCTTAATGATGCCTCTTACTCCTTGTCCTGGTCAATGTGCAATGCACGCTCCGGGAACAACAAGAATGCTCTCCGCAACTATCGAAGGAAGCGGAGCAATGTCAAGAAGCTCCATGCTGAGTTGAGTGCTCGTGTCGTCCAAAGCACAGCACCCAAACTAGAGTCTCACGTCCCTGAGTTTCCTGATGCCGTGAAGGAACCTTATGTACTATCTGTAGAGGCCAAGAAGCCGAAAGAATTAAAGAGGCTTGTTAGGCAAGCTATTATGAACGAGTTCTGGTCACGCACGTTAAAATGTGCAGCCAAATTTCCTGGGATCGAAACTGTAACCCAAATGGAAAAGATTTTCCTTCGCTCGCCAATGATGGTGGCATCTTACCATGTCTCGGCTGATTCTAGCGCCGAGGAAAATAAATTTGATGCACTAGCAAATGAAGTACCAGCACCTCATGTGAATGTACTACCTGCTGATCAGCTCCAGCAGCAATTTCAGCAGCTCCAAGCTCAAATGAATGAGTTGAAGAGGCAACTCCAAGGTCGCCAACCAGCTGCACATGAAGGGGCTGATCGGAGACATGTTTCCCCGGTTCGCAGCTTCCCGGAGTCACGACCATTGCCACGAACCGGTGGCAGGTCTAAGTACCAAGGTCCTGGTCGCTATGGTCATGCTCCCGAGTTTTCCCAACAAGCCGGTGGCCGGCATTATGCTGCTGGCCATCATCCTCAAAATTATGTTGCTAGCCATCGCCCTCAAAACGAGAGAAGGACCCTAGTGTAACACCCCAGGTGTTAATCATGAGTTAGGTAGTGAGTTTGGACCTAAGCAAGCCATGTCAAATGACAAAGAGTTTTATTTTATAATCTTTCAAAAGACTAATAGTGAATTAAAGTGGAATTCTTCCAAAAAGAGGATCCAGTTTTAACATTTTGGAAGACAAAAGCTAAATCTTGTGTGCTTTAGGTTAAACATATCTCTATTATGTACATCATCTCAATATCGAGTTATCTTGATCATTGGAAAAGTTTTATGGAGTTTGGAATTCAATAGTCACATGGAATGTTGAGTTATACCCTTGCTTGAATTGCTTTATTAAGTGAATAAGAGATGAGGTGTCAACCAAGTCTTGCAACCTTGCTCAAACAACTCTATTTGAGCTTAGAAACAAAAGTCATGAAGGACTCATGTTGAGCAAATGTCAAGAAAATGGCTAAATTGGCCTGAAACCCTAGTTTAAGCTTTATCATGATGCCACTTTGCTCAAATTGGAATCTAGTCTTTTGATCATAGTCTGGAGTTGGACCCTTAATAAGAGTTGAAGTTCAAGTTGTGTACAACAAACTTTCTTTAAGGTCCTACTTATGATTCGGCACGTAACCAAGTCAAAAAGAAGCTCCAATATCGAATCTGCTGCTGTTTTCAGCACTTAGAATTATTCTAAGTCTGAAAACCTAGTTACCAAGGTCATTAAGTTGGCAAGCCGCGTTCTCGTGATTTTGTCAAGCAATTTGACTGGATCCAAAAATAAAAGTTGGAGATATTGTTTTGGAGAAGAGCATGCCAAAAGTTGGGCTCCATTTGATCAAGTTTGGACTGTCAATTTTTAAGATTAAACGAGTCGAAGCTTAATCCCGTTTTAACACTGACACTGTCAAATTGGGCACTGATTATCCATTAAGACGTCGCTCTAATGGCCCTGACTCCTTAAGCAAAGTTAAAGAGTAATATGAGTGCAGCAACTTTGCTTTAGGGCCCAAGATGAGTTTCGGAACAGAGCTAACCCAAAACTGGTCCACAACATCCCTTACACGTCGCACCGAAGTAGCTCGATGAAATGCCTCTAAGGGCGACGCGTGCAGTCCACACGCCCGCTGTGCATGACGCCGCACGTCTCGCCCGTGCCACGCCACCCCGCGCCTTGTAGCTTCGATGGAGAGGTGTCCAAGCGCCTTCTCGACCTCTTCCATCTGTCCCACCTCCTTCTCGCTCGCTCTCGCTTTCTGGCCGCGAGAACGGACGTGGAAGTGGACGGGTGCGCCATGGCCGCCGCCCGAACTCTTTTGCTCCGCCTGCTCTCGCTCCTCCAGTGCTCCTGCATCCAAGATGACTGCGCCATCATGTTCCTCGAGCCTTGCCGCGCCTCCCTAGCCCTTTCTCAGCGCCACCGCCTCGCCAAGGTGCTTAGCCGCCTCGCCGCCTGTCCTCCATGCCGCTGGTGCTCGCGGTTAGGGCAGGGGGGGTGGCCTCCGGCAAAGCCGTCGCCTCCTACAAGTGTGGATAGGGTTGGGGATGCCCCTGCACCCCTCTCTTGCCTCAGCCGGCCTCCAATCGCCGGGAATCGGCTTCCTCCCTCAACTCCTCTGCTCTCTGTCTGTATGGAGAAGAAGAAGGACGTCGCGCGAAAATTCGACAGAGTCCAGGGGGTTAAGTGCGAAGTCCGTGACTCAGGTGAATAGTGCTGCACAGTGCAGTTTCGTCTTTTCCTTTTTTCTTTTATGTGATTTCTGATTGGAACTTTGGAAATTCATACAAAATTGTAGAAAAATCATAAAATAATAAATGAGGACTTTTTGGAATCCTTGTGAGTGGATCTATGCAGTGGTATCATAATATTGCATGTTTTAGTTTAAAGTTTTTGCAGCATAATTAGATTTGTATTAATTAGGGTTTAAGATTGAGAAAATCATAACTGCTGTTGTAGTGCTTCTTTTTATGTGAAAATTTTATGGTAGGCTCTACATGTGATTCTTGTACTATGGTAATAATTTCATGAATTATGGAGCATATGTGACTGAGTTATTTAGGTATCTTGCTTAAAGTCTAGCGAGTAGTTTTAATTAATTTATAATTGAAATAAAAATGCAAAAATAGAAAATGTTGTTCCTTTACCCTTGTATGATGTTATAATAACCCAAGGACACTTAACATGGTCATATGTTGTAGAAAATATTGAGTTTTGCTTTTAATCCGCTTTTCGCATGCTTATCAATAATTAACAATTGTCTTTTTTCATAGTAATTAATTTAGACAACTTAAGCATGTGATACTTCTACAGTAGTCATGATTTAATATTATCTTTCACCTGTAAAGATATCAAGTTCAAACTAGATGTGTGGAATAGCACCTAAAAATAATATATATAGTCTCTACATATGAGATAATGAAATACTTAAGTAGTTAATGGACATATACATGATTTTTGTGATACCCTAGTGTCTCTTAGTTAGGCAATATGATGCTAAGATCTATGTTGTTTGGTTGTGTCATGAGTTTTTGTAGTGTTTGCTCATGTTGGCCACTAGTTTAGCAAGTGTCCAATAAATAGAAATAGAGCATACACTTCACTATATGACCTCCATACTTAGAAATGTATTTAATGTGCCTTGTTAGACTCAACTAATGTTAATCAACCATGTGTTGGTAGTTTATAACTCATATAGTTATTGTGCATGAATGTTCTTAGTAATGTCTTGGGTGAAACACCATTTTGCCGAGAATCCCGGAAGTGGTCGCATGTGTAGTTTCTATTGTGATGATTGATTCGTAGTGTTAATGATATTTTATGAGGTAATGTTAATTACCAAAGTTGTAGATAACTTCATTAACTAGCCTGTCCTGGAATTTCATTATTTTAGGCTGCATAGTTTAGGAGATATAGATTTTTCAAAAGTCCTGTCGTAATCTGTCCAAGTCTAGATATAATTGTTTCTTTCTACCTGTTTGACTTGATTAATGTTTGACTCGGCTCTAGGTGATAATAGAAAAGTTGTAGATAATTTGCTAAGCTTTCCATAAAGTCTAGGATCATCTCTTTTGGATGTATATAACTCTAGATATAGTTAAAACAAGTGTTTGCCATGTTGCTATCTAGATTTCATGTTTGTGCTTAGGTTTACCTTGTGTGCCTTATAAATGTATTGATCATGAATTGCATTCTTTATATTCATACATATGCATCATTGCATGTTATTTAGGTACGTTAGATAAATGATACAATAAATGAAGGATGGTATGTTGGAGCTAACCGAAAGATGGTGTGACGATGATCCAATCCCCACAAAATGATTCCACGGAAGATGTCGATGTCAAGATTAACCGCTAACCTTCCCTGCAACACAGGCAAGCCCCGGAGCATGACCCACTCTTTCAGTTTTATAAATGCTTTACTACACCTTAAGTCTAGTGTAATGTGCATTACGTAAATAGAAGTTGGGTGAAACCGTTGCTGCATGATTATCTTGACCTACAGTTACTTCCAGATACTATCCCACTAGTATGTGTAGGACGTTCTCCTTAAATGCTTAGCCATGCTTAGACCGGTAGAAGTCGGGTGATTTCCTGTCTCCCGCGAGATGTAGGATAGTTACTTACTCACTACGGGATATATATATATGCTATCCTGAATCATATGATGGTTAATAATTGGAGACCGGACGGAATTTGGTATTTCCGTCTGTGTCGATTAAGGACCGAGCCGTATTCTGGATCTAGGTGTGAGATTGAACGTACCTTCACATAACCGCCGAATAACTCGTTTCGACGGTGAAACTGACTAGCCTATTCGAGATGGTTCTTGAACCGCTGAACGCATTCTTTGGGACGAACGGAGGAAAGGGTACCGGGTCAAGACCCCGCATGACTACGGGCTACGGGCTGAACGGGCATGACTTGTGAGACGCAGTACCATGAGCTTTGCAACCGGATTCAATTCCATCTTTCGAATAGAGTGAACAGTGACTCGAGCAAGCTTTGGCCGGCTTGCAAGAGTGTGTGATACGGGCTTTACCCAGCTGGTGTAATCGATTCGAATCGCCGTCTCTCCCGGATAGTGAGAAACTCATACCTGACCGCAGAGACGTAGTAAGAAATAACACATTTGATAATGATGGAAGGATTATGATTGGTATCCCAACTATAAGTGATGGTTGCTATGATTAATATGGCATGATATAGAAAGGTGCTAATGTAGTTCGAAGTAGCTCAATATTAATCTTGCTAATAAAACTCGAAGTAAGGATTATATTAGTATGCTTTTCTGCAAAAGATGCTAGCCATCAAACTCCACATATGGCTTATCATGATCCTTGGTGTCTTTTATTTCCTTCTCCTTGACGGGTAAGTCTTGCGGAGTACAATTGAGTACTCAGGGTTTATCCCACCCTGTTGCAGGTGAATTGCTTTGTTTGCTGAAGGTGTTAGCTAAAAGCCGATGGGCACGACTATTCCAGATATGCTTCTCATCTATACTTCACCGAAGGATGTTATAAGCTAGCAATATCACTCAAGTTTTTGATTTGGTAATCATTTCAAAACTTGGTTTTGTTGTAAAGTGATTTGAAACTAAACTTTTATTCCTTATTCTTTATCCTATTGTAATAACTTTTCTGCTGCGAACTCTGCGTATGTGATATGTATTTGCTTAATCGAGTACGATTCTGGTTGTAAAGTTGATTTACCGAGGTCATTCGTGACACTCAGCAGACTACCGGGTTCACATGAGAAGCGGTGTGTACGTATCAACGTTGTTAACGGGGGCAGTCACACTTAATCTTATGTGAACTGGGCGGTTCTGTCACAGCTGGCATCAGAGCAAGATTAAGCATAATACTATCATATACATAGTTTAAAAACAAAATTTTGCTTTTGAAAAACCTATTTTTGCTCTATACAACTTGTTTCAAATCAAGATTTTTAAAACTAAGCTAGCGACATCTCCAGTTAAGCCCTACATAAGAACTATCAGGTGGCTATCACTAACTCCGGGGGGGATTTTTATTTATTGCATGTGTGGATCATTGCCTCTACGCTCAGGTAAGAAGGTAAGTGAAGATGGTTATCTTGTCACCCGATGACCGAAGGGTGGTGGTGACCTCATATGGAAGTATATGCGTAAGCATATATGAAAAAATATGCAGTATAAACTGTCTTTTTAAATTACGTAACGACGCACCTACGCTCGGGTAAGAGTGAGTTGGGAGAGCATGATCGGACAACCGCCGATCTAGGGGAGTGCTAGTGTGGTTACCGGAATATTTACATGTTACACACATGTTCATATGAAGGTACTTAATTGTGGGATGTGATGATGATTCGGGTAGTTTAGTGCTACATATGTGTATACAGGGGTATACATATGTGGGGAGCATTTAAAGTTACTGCTTTCATTGTGTGTGATGCATATCATGTGGGGATTCAGGGCTGAAATGAATTCTTCTGCAGGTACGCTAACTATGAAAACGTGTAGTACATCGAATAGATGCGATTTAATGAGAGTACGTAGGAAATGCCACCGCTTACCACTATTAGAAAGTCTATTCTTATCTAAATCTGTGAGGACGAATAGGACAAGCATGCATCAACATGATTGTGCTTATGCATAAACATGCTCCTCTCATCCTTATTCTAATCAAAAATAACTTGTTGTGATTTGTGTGATGTGCTAGTTTCTTTGTGGTTGTCTTAGGTTGAATAAATGGCTTTGTTAGATTATGTCTCATGTTTGCATTGTTTGTTTGTTCCAAAGATTAGTTAATAAGTTGTTAGTTAATAAAAAGTTTTTCTTGTTAAAATGTTTTGAGCCTATGACCATGCTTGTTAGACCGTGGATGAAGTGATAAGCCCTTTTCCATCCCTGTCATGCCTTATACGAGTTGCTTGTAAATGCCCAAGTGCCTTGTATCTAAATAGTGTTATGGTTAACAACCTTTTATCCTCAAACAAACGTACAAGTGATGAAGAACATTATCCGAGATCAACGGTCAAGTTGTGATGTTCTTATGGTAGCTCCAAGTAGTTTTCCTTTCTCGAGCTAGGATATGTGGTCGTTGACCATAGACACCCTTTGTAGACATGAACCTCTATCTCTTTGACCCTTATTTGATCGACCAAACGAGTGATGTTTTTGCCAACACTAATTTTGATTATGGTTTGCCCTTGAGTTTGACTATAAGACCATAAACGTGCTCTTTTTGAATTCCAAAGTTGCTACCCAACTTTGACAATCTCTTAAAATGTTTTCATGTCAAACCCTCTTGTTTCAAATCTGTGCCATATGAAATCATGACTAAATCCTTAATGGACCTCCCCGTCGCCCGTCCTAAAGATACCTTAGTGCAAGGATTAATCTTGATCACTGCTTTAGTCTCAAAATCTTTTTCTTAGTAGGTCATGTTGTTGCTCTATCTACTAAATCTTTGATGATGTATCCGTTGTGTTTCTAAAATCAAACTTATTTCCTCCCCAAACTCTCTCGAGTTTCCAAATATTATCAGCCTATATTTATCTATTCTTGTTTAATCTATTTGACATTAGGTGTGGTAATTGATTCAGTAAATCTTTTTGGAGAAGATATGGTGTACTTGGAGCCAATGCAAGTCTTATGCCAATTTATCTTCAGTGGCTAATCTACATCTCTTATTTCATATCTCTATGTTAGAATCACATCATTGCCGACTCTTAATTTGTGGTCGTCATTGTTTGCTTAACTCCACCTATATATTCATTGTTCATATATGATCTAGTTCATGCCATGTGGAATTTCTTGTTGGCTGTATGTTCGGTAATGGTGTTATGATTATCAACTAACGGTGCCGCGACGAAACCGGGAGCCTCTTTGTGACCGGTCGGCACATGGTTGTGTTGCTCGGCACGCGCTGGTATCGTGGTTGCTCGTCATGATCCATTACGGAACTACACCAATGTGTCATTCCATCAAAAGCTTTTCCTTGATCATCTGTCAATTCCCTATCAAAAGATCTCTCTCGGTCTGCACACAATAGAGTTTTCTTCTAAGGTTGCAAAGAGGATTACCTTTGAAGAATAGGTCACCGACATAAACATTAACAGACTGCAAGAGTTGGTAGATAAGTGACTCTGTTTGATTGTCTCCGTGCGTGATATTAACCATTTGTTGAGCAAAGTATACCATTACTGTTAGATCAAAAAGGGCACCCTACACTTAAAGTTGGATGAGTTACTAGCCGAACAAGAATTGATGGAGATTTATATTCCTTCACAAATCCCCCTGTGTTCATATCTTTCTACCAAGTTCTCAATATTATATGTATGATGATCCTAGTTAAAATCAACCTTCTCTAGAGTGACCCTTTTCTGCTAACGTTGATGGTGATTGTGTACATCTATGATATCCACGATCACTTGCCATATGAGCTGAAACCTTGGAGCTTTTTAGTGTTGAGAGACAACTGATTAGTTATCACCTTGATAAAGTTAACCTCCAGCTAGGTAATGACTCTTTGGTAGTTATGAAGGCTATGTCTCACAAGAACAATATGGATACTATAGAGGCTACGTCTCGCAAAACCATGTTAAGCAAAGAATTAGCAACCCAGCCGAAAATGTTGGTGCTCTTTTCGCAACCAAATCCTGCTGTGATCAAGTCAAAACCATCTTGGACAATCATGTAAGTATTGCATAGTGCTTTGCTAATTGAGTAGCTGAGCTAGAAGCACACTATCGGATGAAGATCACATCATGTTACACTAAAGTATTGATCTAGGAACTACCCAGGCTTATATTGGATGAATCACAAAGGATATCCAGAATCAGTTCCTTATCCTTGTATGATCAAGGTATTGTAAAAGGTCAACTCATGGAAGTATAATTAGAAACAGTTGAAAAGTGTCAAACAACATATTTGGATTATGTTGTTGAGTCGTTGTTGACATTTGGAAGGAAGCCCCAATGTCAAAAAAAGTATTACAATAGATGAGCCTTATTAGTCTGTCTTTATGCAATAAAGGAATTTAAGAAAAAGTCAAACTTGGATAGTCAAAATTATGGAATTAAGAGAAATTTTGGTTGTCCATAAGTTTTTGGATGTATTGTCTGGTGAATTATCAAAATTATAACTAGATCGAGGTATACAGTTTGTTATCAAGGTTGTATCTTGTACTACAATGATAGTCTGAAGACCATATAGACTGCCCAAAATAAGTTAACCAAATTGCAAGAGCGAGGGAAGAAAGAACCAATCCAACCTAGCTATCCTTTGAAAAGTACTATCTCCAAATTTGTTGTTTTTACCCTAGAGGTTGTATTCTGTTCAACCTAGATAACTATTACTGCTTGAATACGAGGGTTCCCTGAAATAAAAGTGTAGAAAGCACTAAGCAGACCGAGTCGGCAATCTTTTTGTCACTTTCTAAACAGGCTCATATAATACATTGTTGCCATTGAGAGGGAACCGCACACATGGAATCTTATATAACTTTCCATTATTTGGCATCCGAGTAAAAGAGTAGTCACAAATAGTATAGACAAAGATCACCGGTCTATCACTCTCAATCGTAGAAGATGTTTGCTCCAATTATGGTTTTGACCGCGATGAAGCTTAAGCCTATGCTATATTTACCAGAGGAATGGATGTTCTAAAACTGTTAACATGTGCTCCGAACTACTGCTTCTCCAACATTCTGAAGATCAAGTACTGATGATAATGTTGTCTTGACTTTCTCCCACAGTAACAATGCCTCATGGAAAGTAGATACAAGAAACTTTCAGACAAATCTCGCCACAAAAGGGGCAAGTATTAGAAGATTGTCCTTACAAAACTAGCCTCTCTGATGCCTGAGGCAAAATAGCCTAATGCTATCGGTGGTGACAAAAATGGATGACATATTTCTCTCCCTTGCAAAATCTTCGCCCTGAATCTTGGGACGAGATTCTGTTAAGGGGGGAGGGCTGTAACACCCCAGGTGTTAATCATGAGTTAGGTAGTGAGTTTGGACCTAAGCAAGCCATGTCAAATGACAAAGAGTTTTATTTTATAATCTTTCAAAAGACTAATAGTGAATTAAAGTGGAATTCTTCCAAAAAGAGGATCCAGTTTTAACATTTTGGAAGACAAAAGCTAAATCTTGTGTGCTTTAGGTTAAACATATCTCTATTATGTACATCATCTCAATATCGAGTTATCTTGATCATTGGAAAAGTTTTATGGAGTTTGGAATTCAATAGTCACATGGAATGTTGAGTTATACCCTTGCTTGAATTGCTTTATTAAGTGAATAAGAGATGAGGTGTCAACCAAGTCTTGCAACCTTGCTCAAACAACTCTATTTGAGCTTAGAAACAAAAGTCATGAAGGACTCATGTTGAGCAAATGTCAAGAAAATGGCTAAATTGGCCTGAAACCCTAGTTTAAGCTTTATCATGATGCCACTTTGCTCAAATTGGAATCTAGTCTTTTGATCATAGTCTGGAGTTGGACCCTTAATAAGAGTTGAAGTTCAAGTTGTGTACAACAAACTTTCTTTAAGGTCCTACTTATGATTCGGCACGTAACCAAGTCAAAAAGAAGCTCCAATATCGAATCTGCTGCTGTTTTCAGCACTTAGAATTATTCTAAGTCTGAAAACCTAGTTACCAAGGTCATTAAGTTGGCAAGCCGCGTTCTCGTGATTTTGTCAAGCAATTTGACTGGATCCAAAAATAAAAGTTGGAGATATTGTTTTGGAGAAGAGCATGCCAAAAGTTGGGCTCCATTTGATCAAGTTTGGACTGTCAATTTTTAAGATTAAACGAGTCGAAGCTTAATCCCGTTTTAACACTGACACTGTCAAATTGGGCACTGATTATCCATTAAGACGTCGCTCTAATGGCCCTGACTCCTTAAGCAAAGTTAAAGAGTAATATGAGTGCAGCAACTTTGCTTTAGGGCCCAAGATGAGTTTCGGAACAGAGCTAACCCAAAACTGGTCCACAACATCCCTTACACGTCGCACCGAAGTAGCTCGATGAAATGCCTCTAAGGGCGACGCGTGCAGTCCACACGCCCGCTGTGCATGACGCCGCACGTCTCGCCCGTGCCACGCCACCCCGCGCCTTGTAGCTTCGATGGAGAGGTGTCCAAGCGCCTTCTCGACCTCTTCCATCTGTCCCACCTCCTTCTCGCTCGCTCTCGCTTTCTGGCCGCGAGAACGGACGTGGAAGTGGACGGGTGCGCCATGGCCGCCGCCCGAACTCTTTTTGCTCCGCCTGCTCTCGCTCCTCCAGTGCTCCTGCATCCAAGATGACTGCGCCATCATGTTCCTCGAGCCTTGCCGCGCCTCCCTAGCCCTTTCTCAGCGCCACCGCCTCGCCAAGGTGCTTAGCCGCCTCGCCGCCTGTCCTCCATGCCGCTGGTGCTCGCGGTTAGGGCAGGGGGGGTGGCCTCCGGCAAAGCCGTCGCCTCCTACAAGTGTGGATAGGGTTGGGGATGCCCCTGCACCCCTCTCTTGCCTCAGCCGGCCTCCAATCGCCGGGAATCGGCTTCCTCCCTCAACTCCTCTGCTCTCTGTCTGTATGGAGAAGAAGAAGGACGTCGCGCGAAAATTCGACAGAGTCCAGGGGGTTAAGTGCGAAGTCCGTGACTCAGGTGAATAGTGCTGCACAGTGCAGTTTCGTCTTTTCCTTTTTTCTTTTATGTGATTTCTGATTGGAACTTTGGAAATTCATACAAAATTGTAGAAAAATCATAAAATAATAAATGAGGACTTTTTGGAATCCTTGTGAGTGGATCTATGCAGTGGTATCATAATATTGCATGTTTTAGTTTAAAGTTTTTGCAGCATAATTAGATTTGTATTAATTAGGGTTTAAGATTGAGAAAATCATAACTGCTGTTGTAGTGCTTCTTTTTATGTGAAAATTTTATGGTAGGCTCTACATGTGATTCTTGTACTATGGTAATAATTTCATGAATTATGGAGCATATGTGACTGAGTTATTTAGGTATCTTGCTTAAAGTCTAGCGAGTAGTTTTAATTAATTTATAATTGAAATAAAAATGCAAAAATAGAAAATGTTGTTCCTTTACCCTTGTATGATGTTATAATAACCCAAGGACACTTAACATGGTCATATGTTGTAGAAAATATTGAGTTTTGCTTTTTAATCCGCTTTTCGCATGCTTATCAATAATTAACAATTGTCTTTTTCATAGTAATTAATTTAGACAACTTAAGCATGTGATACTTCTACAGTAGTCATGATTTAATATTATCTTTCACCTGTAAAGATATCAAGTTCAAACTAGATGTGTGGAATAGCACCTAAAAAAATAATATATATAGTCTCTACATATGAGATAATGAAATACTTAAGTAGTTAATGGACATATACATGATTTTTTGTGATACCCTAGTGTCTCTTAGTTAGGCAATATGATGCTAAGATCTATGTTGTTTGGTTGTGTCATGAGTTTTTGTAGTGTTTGCTCATGTTGGCCACTAGTTTAGCAAGTGTCCAATAAATAGAAATAGAGCATACACTTCACTATATGACCTCCATACTTAGAAATGTATTTAATGTGCCTTGTTAGACTCAACTAATGTTAATCAACCATGTGTTGGTAGTTTATAACTCATATAGTTATTGTGCATGAATGTTCTTAGTAATGTCTTGGGTGAAACACCATTTTGCGGAATCCCGGAAGTGGCTGCATGTGTAGTTTCTATTGTGATGATTGATTCGTAGTGTTAATGATATTTTATGAGGTAATGTTAATTACCAAAGTTGTAGATAACTTCATTAACTAGCCTGTCCTGGAATTTCATTATTTTAGGCTGCATAGTTTAGGAGATATAGATTTTTCAAAAGTCCTGTCGAGAATCTGTCCAAGTCTAGATATAATTGTTTCTTTTCTTGTTTGACTTGATTAATGTTTGACTCGGCTCTAGGTGATAATAGAAAAGTTGTAGATAATTTGCTAAGCTTTCCATAAAGTCTAGGATCATCTCTTTTGGATGTATATAACTCTAGATATAGTTAAAACAAGTGTTTGCCATGCTGCTATCTAGATTTCATGTTTGTGCTTAGGTTTACCTTGTGTGCCTTATAAATGTATTGATCATGAATTGCATTCTTTATATTCATACATATGCATCATTGCATGTTATTTAGGTACGTTAGATAAATGATACAATAAATGAAGGATGGTATGTTGGAGCTAACCGAAAGATGGTGTGACGATGATCCAATCCCCACAAAATGATTCCACGGAAGATGTCGATGTCAAGATTAACCGCTAACCTTCCCTGCAACACAGGCAAGCCCCGGAGCATGACCCACTCTTTCAGTTTTATAAATGCTTTACTACACCTTAAGTCTAGTGTAATGTGCATTACGTAAATAGAAGTTGGGTGAAACCGTTCTTTGCATGATTATCTTGACCTACGATTACTTCCAGATACTATCCCACTAGTATGTGTAGGACGTTCTCCTTAAATGCTTAGCCATGCTTAGACCGGTAGAAGTCGGGTGATTTCCTGTCTCTCGCGAGATGTAGGATAGTTACTTACTCACTACGGGATATATATATATGCTATCCTGAATCATATGATGGTTAATAATTGGAGACCGGACGGAATTTGGTATTTCCGTCTGTGTCGATTAAGGACCGAGCCGTATTCTGGATCTAGGTGTGAGATTGAACGTACCTTCACATAACCGCCGAATAACTCGTTTCGACGGTGAAACTGACTAGCCTATTCGAGATGGTTCTTGAACCGCTGAACGCATTGCTGGGACGAACGGAGGGGAAAGGGTACTGGTCAAGACCCTGCATGACTACGGGCTACGGGCTGAACGGGCATGACTTGTGAGACGCAGTACCATGAGCTTTGCAACCGGATTCAATTCCATCTTTCGAATAGAGTGAACAGTGACTCGAGCAAGCTTTGGCCGGCTTGCAAGAGTGTGTGATACGGGCTTTACCCAGCTGGTGTAATCGATTCGAATCGCCGTCTCTCCCGGATAGTGAGAAACTCATACCTGACCGCAGAGACGTAGTAAGAAATAACACATTTGATAATGATGGAAGGATTATGATTGGTATCCCAACTATAAGTGATGGTTGCTATGATTAATATGGCATGATATAGAAAGGTGCTAATGTAGTTCGAAGTAGCTCAATATTAATCTTGCTAATAAAACTCGAAGTAAGGATTATATTAGTATGCTTTTCTGCAAAAGATGCTAGCCATCAAACTCCACATATGGTTTATCATGATCCTTGGTGTCTTTTATTTCCTTCTCCTTGACGGGTAAGTCTTGCGGAGTACAATTGAGTACTCAGGGTTTTATCCCACCCTGTTGCAGGTGAATTGCTTTGTTTGCTGAAGGTGTTAGCTAAAAGCCGATGGGCACGGCTATTCTAGATATGCTTCTCATCTATACTTCACCGAAGGATGTTATAAGCTAGCAATATCACTCAAGTTTTTGATTTGGTAATCATTTCAAAACTTGGTTTTGTTGTAAAGTGATTTGAAACTAAACTTTTATTCCTTATTCTTTATCCTATTGTAATAACTTTTCTGCTGCGAACTCTGCGTATGTGATATGTATTTGCTTAATCGAGTACGATTCTGGTTGTAAAGTTGATTTACCGAGGTCATTCGTGACACTCGGCAGACTACCGGGTTCACATGAGAAGCGGTGTGTACGTGTCAACGTTGTTAACGGGGGCAGTCACACTTAATCTTATGTGAACTGGGCGGTTCTGTCACACCTAGCACCACGGAGAGATTCTCCTCCTCGTCCAATTCAGCACTCGAGGCAGGCTCCATTGCCTCCTCGCTGGAATTCATGGTCACGCCAAGAATGGCGACCGAGAGATTTTAGAAGAAACCAACATCGCCCGGAAGAACAACAGCACGAACGTGTTGCACGCGCACCAGCTGCCCAACCAAGGCAAGCTGTGCATGACGAGCAGTGCCCGAAGTTCGCACCTACGCAGGTGGCGTCTTCGTTAGGCCCACAAGTAAATTCGGCACTCTTGCCGACTCCACCGATTCCACCTGTTGTCCCAAGATCTCCTACAACTAATCAACGCAAGCGTGAAAATCGCAGGAGAAATCGCCGCGCCATGTACCAAGAGCTGCAAGATCTAGTACTCGGTAGCGTACATGTTCGGGTCCACCCCGATGGGCAAGTGCACCCCTTCTATGATAAGATTACACTCCGCCTCTCACCCACGTTGCTACAAAATGAGAGGTACCAGTATCTTGTTGATCGCCTCGTGCCGAGACCACGACAATTACAAGGAGATGAAAGACCAAGTGCCTCCAAGGAAGAGAATCCTGTGCTTCAACCCTCCACGAAGGGATCCTTGGAGGTTACAAAGCAAAATGATCTCAATAATAAGGAGACCCATAATGAGGTCCAACAAGAAAAGCCACGCTCACCATCTCCGACGAGGGGGCACGAAGGAGCGGTGTTGACTGCTGCCCAATCGGTGGAGCAGTCAGATAAAATGCAAGTTGAAGACGGGGAGCATAATTCTAAATCCCCTATTCAAATGGCCTCATGTGGCACTACAACCACACATTCTGAATGTCAAGATGATCTGACATGGGTACCTCCACAAGTTACTCATGATTTCTCATATCCTTCAGACGAAGAAATTGTGCCAAACCCTAAAGCAACCTTTTCTAATGGTTTGCTTCCAAAAGTACACCACCGGGTCAAAGGACCCGATGATCGAGGACACGGGGATATGTCGTCAGCTCCATGCCTCCCTATTACATCTGGTGGCTCTAAATCTGAGGGAGAAATATCTCCACGTGCTTATAACGACTTACAGTCGCAACTCCCTCAAAATCCTTCTTCTTTAGAGAGGATGGCGCACCGTCCAGGTGCCTCGACTCGCTTAAAAAGCATTGCTACACAAAGAGTTGAAGGCTCTATGGCTCCCTTTGATGGGGATGTCGAGGATGAAGAGTCAGATGATGAATCTAGCGTGTCTCTAGAGCTGCATACAAATTCTCCCCGCTATTCTGAACTCGCTCATTCTGTAGCGTCGGACGATGAGAGTGAAGATGAAGGTCAAAACACTGCCCCAGCACATATGGTCAATGAAGGCCAAAAGCAAAATGCTCTAGTCGATCCCAGCGGGAAGGACGATACAGGGCGCTCTCCAACCCCTCAAGACAAAGACAAGACTCTTCCTGAGGAACCACTATATGGGATGCCACGACACCTTTGGCCGGGGACGAGTACATCAGGGGCCCATGACGGATCGGTTGATCAGATATTGCGTGGCCAGCAAGAGCAAATTAATAATTTGTCCCTGAAATTCGATCAACTCTTTGAGATCCTAACAGGTTCTGGACAAGGGGCACCCCAAACTCCGCCAAAGGCCATGGTTGATCCGCAAATAGAAGAGTTAGAAGAAGCAGGGCGTACAGCTAAAACTAATGAAGCACCTAGGCCTACGCCTCAATTATTGTTCAGCTCACAAGGTGCGACGGCTAACGTTACGCCTCCACCGAATACATTGAGGAATTTCCACACTATCATCGACGACTTGATAAATAAGAAGATGAGACAAGCAAATGTTGATCAAGCCCCGAAAGGATCTGATTGTGAGCTCGATAAGCCCTATGAGGCGTGGCATGATTTAGTGCCATTCCCAACCGGCTGGAATCCGCCTAAGTTTCGTCAATTTGATGGGACGGGTGATGCACGGGAGCACTTAGCATATTTCGAGGCAATGTGCGGCGATACTGCTCGTAGCCCGTCCCTCTTGTTGCGACAATTCTCTAGTTCGTTAACAGGCGCAGCCTTTCATTGGTACAGTCGCTTGCCAGTTGGCACTATACCTGACTGGAAAACCATGAAGGGGCTCTTCAAGGCACACTTTGTATCAATGAAGAAAGATTTCTCAATCATTGAGTTAGCACAAGTTCGCCAAAGGCGTGACGAAAAGATTGATGACTACATAATCCGTTTCCGTAACAGCTATGTACGTCTTGCGCATGAAATGGATCCCGAAGATGCAATGGAAATGTGTGTTTTTGGCATGCAACAACATTGGTCACTTGAAGTATCTCGGCGAGAGCCTAAAACGTTTAGTGCTCTCAGCTCAGCGGTGGCTGCGACAAAATTGGAGTTCGAAAAATCACCTCAAATTATGGAACTCTACAAGAATGCCAGCACTACTGATAATACTAGAAGGTTTAATTCGACTTTCAAAAATAATAACAACAATAATGGTGGCAAGCAAAAGGCTCCGGCCGAGGCTAACACTGCGAGAGTTGAGGCCTCAACATATCAAAGGAATGTGCCTGTGTTAGGCATGCGAAATAACACCGGGGGCAGGCCCCGACCATCTATCCAAGAGCTTCTTCGAAAGCAATATATCTTCCGTCGAGAGGTGGTGAAGGCTTTCTTCCAACAGGTCATGGAGCATGAGTATCTCACTCTCCCTGAACCTAAGAGATCGGAGCAGATTAAAATGGTAGACAATCCTTTATACTGCCCATACCATCGGTATGTCGGGCATGTAATTGAAGATTGTGTCACCTTTAAAGAATGGCTGCAAAGAGCCATTGATGAAAAGAGGTTGGCTATCCCTCCTGATGCTGTCAATCCTGATTTTCACGCGGTGAATACAATAACTGCCGAGAACAACACCATGAACGGAGAAGATGAAGGTTGGGTTCCACTAGCTCAAGTCAAGCGTCGATTAGCAAACATGGAGCTCTCTCAAGAGATAGCTGGGCAAAACCACAGTGCCTGGCAAACAGTTACGCACCACAAGCTGCCAGCAGAAAATTCTGAGGTAGAGGTTAACATGAATTTGCGAAGCGGAAAGGCCTTGCCGGAGCTACAAAAGCCTCAACCAAGAAGGAGAGCCAAGGAGGATACTCCTCATACAAAGGATGCGGCTGCACAAGAAAACACACAAGAGACGCCAGCCGATTGTGGTGGAGAGTCTCATAAAATTGATTATAATGTTGTTGCACACCTAAAGCGTATCCCGGCATTATTAAGCATCTATGATGCGTTGCTACTAATTCCAGAGCTTCGTCAAGCCCTCATTAAAGCACTAGAAGCTCCAGAAGTTTATGAGGTCACTATGGCAAAACATCGAGCCCTTTGCAATGCAAGTGAGGTCAATGAAATTACCTTTTCGGAGGAAGATAAATTGGTAGAGGATGATAATCACAATCGTCCGCTTTACATCGAGGGAAATATAGGCACAGCTCATTTGCGTCGTGTCCTCATTGATCCTGGATCCACGGTGAATATTTTGCCAGTTCGGAGCCTTACGCGTGCTGGGTTTGCACTAGATGACCTTGAGCCAACTGAGGTAGTGATATGTGGGTTCAATAATCAAGGCACTGCAGCCCTTGGTTCTATTAACGTGAAAATTCAGATGTCCACTTTTAGCTTCAAAGTGCGATTCTTTGTTATTGAAGCAAATACATCATACTCGGCACTTTTGGGTAGACCATGGATACATAGATACCAAGTAGTCCCCTCGACACTCCACCAATGCCTAAAGTTCCTCGATAATCAAGGGATGCAACATCGGATTGCCGCTAACATTTCCCATATATCGTTCATGAGTCGCATCATGCCGACGCAAAATATTACTTCTCGGGTGGGGAACTAAGCAAGCAAGCGGGGCGTGTCGCACAATTACCGCCGACATAACTATTACCCCCCCGGCTCTAATACATCTTTCGAGGCAGATCTCTTTGGCACTCCACATTCAAGGCGGGGAGAGGTCCAAGACAGGGAACAAGCTAAAAGGCTCGGGAAATCTCATATGGTTACACCGTCCTTTAGCTCCCGTAATGCTCCTTTGCTGAATTCGGGGAACATCAACCACACCTTTTCTTTTTAAGGTTCAGCATTACGCCCCAGTTGGCACTTGGGGCTGATTTAAAAGATTCTTTAACGTCAAAGTCGCTAAAATTTGATGACTTGACCCATCTTAATTCTGCGGGCGCTCGAGGAGTCCCTAAACTTCTCACGTCAAAAATGACCAACCACCTCCCTTGATGCTACGCGACCGATATCACAAAGAGTGAAACCGTGGCTCCTTCGGATGGGATGGTGCGCAAAAGAGTGGCGGAAATAGAGGATCAACGGAAGGCTAGGCTAAAACAGCCTCCTTCAATGTACACGTCTGTAGCAACTCCATTGGATGTGTGGATGGTCCCTAATCAAGCAGGCTGCAAATCTCCAACACTTTTCTACAAAGCGCCACATGCCTTGCCTTGTGATTTTGTCATTACATTACCAAAAATCTGTTCAGACACGGAGGAAGTTGTTACTACTGCAAGAGCTGAACCAAGGATGGTTCGCTTACTCGAGAATTCTGGGATTAATCTCCGAAAAAATTATAGACTGCCACCACCACCCGCCATATGCGAAGAGTGGTGGGGGGAGACAGAAAAAATTTCTAAGAGAAATAAAAGGAGAGGCAAGACTCAACCAAAATACGGTTTGGGTTACGCTCACTCAGACTCCTCCGAAAATGAAGTCAACGAAGATAATGATTCGCAACGAGTGACGTGCTGTGTGACGTCCATCGCTCCAACTGAACATGATATGGATGATGCAACCTCTAGTGAGGAGGATTGTGGCCCATACTCTACACCACACCAGCCCCGTTCCTTGCAAGCTGCTGCTACTGCTTGCCAAGGAGTAAGAGATGAAGAATACCTTTTGGCACGAGTGCATGAAAATATGGACATGGAGCAAGACGAAGTTCTTGATGCTGCCCCTGCTCCTCAACAACTCGAAGATGGTGGCCAGTTGACCATTGATGACCTAGTCGAGATCAACCTTGGAACTGACGATGACCCACGCCCCACTTTTGTGAGCGCAACCCTCACGTTGGAGGAACGTGAAAGTTATCGGACCTTCTTAATGGAGTTCCGAGACTGTTTTGCATGGAACTATAAAGAGTTGCCCGGACTCAACCCGCAGGTGGCCACTCACAAGCTTACCATTGACCCTCGGTGTCGGCCAGTCAAGCAGCAGCCTCGCCGTTTCCGCCCCGAGCTGCAAAATGATATAGTTGCTGAAATTGACAAGATGATTGCTGCAGGCTTTATAAAAGAGGCACAATATCCTCGTTGGCTAGCTAACATTGTTCCAGTAGAGAAAAAGAATGGTCAGCTGCGGGTTTGTGTCGATTTCCGCGATCTGAACCGCGCCTGTCCTAAGGATGATTTTCCAATTCCCATCACGGAGATGGTAGTAGATGCTACCACTGGTTATGGTGCCCTGTCCTTCATGGATGGTTCATCAGGTTATAACCAAATAAAAATGCACCCACAAGATGCGTTTGATATGGCCTTCCGAACACCAAAAGGGAATTTCTACTATACTGTGATGACATTTGGGCTGAAAAATGCAGGCGCGATGTATCAACGTGCTATGACTGTGGTCCTTGCTCGTGAAAACAAAAGATCGGCAGAACCACCAGGATGATCTGCGTGTTGTCTTCGGCAGACTACGGAAGTATCAACTAAAAATGAATCCACTTAAATGTGCCTTTGCGGTGCAATCAGGTGTGTTCTTGGGCTTCATTGTTCGCCATCGAGGTATCGAAATTGAGCCAAAGAAAATTAAGGCCATTTTAAAAATGCCGCCCCCTCAAAATTTGAGTGACCTTAAATCTTTACAGGGTCACCTGGCATATATTCGACGCTTTATATCTAATCTCTCGGGGCGCACCCAGCCGTTCACAAGGCTGATGAGAAAAGGTGTGCCGTTCCATTGGGATGAGCAGTGCCAAAATGCACTCGAAAGCCTTAAAAGGTATTTGCTTAATCCTCCTGTGCTTGCGGCTCCTGTAAAAGGACGCCCACTAATTCTATATATTGCTACGCAGCCCTCTTCCCTAGGCGCGCTGCTCGCACAACATAATGATGAAGGAAAGGAGGTGGCTTGTTACTATTTGAGCCGCACCATGGTAGGCGCTGAACACAACTACTCGCCTATAGAGAAGTTGTGCTTAGCCCTCGTGTTCGCGTTAAAGAAGCTGCGTCACTACATGTTGGCGCACCAAATTCAGCTCATAGCAAGAGCAGATCCAGTAAGGTACGTGCTAAACCAACCGGCTCTAATGGGACGCCTTGGTAAATGGGCCGTATTTATGATGGAATTTGATATTACTTATGTTCCACAAAAAGCAATAAAAGGGCAAGTGTTGGCTGATTTTCTTGCAGCGCACCCTGTTCCCGATGATTCGCCGCTGTCAATCAATTTACCTGATTAAGAGGTATTTTCTGTCGATGTCGAGTCACCATGGGAATTATACTTCGATGGTGCGTCTCGAACTGAAACTAATCCTGACGGCACGCTTAAGAAGAGAGCTGGAGCCGGACTAGTATTCAAGATGCCCCAGGGCGAGACGATCTACCGTTCTTTCTCCCTCATGAAAGAAGCGTGTTCAAATAATGAGGCTGAATATGAGGCCCTCATTTTTGGTCTCTTACTTGCACTTTCTATGGATATTCAGAATTTGCAAGAATATGGTGACTCTCAACTCGTTGTTCGCCAAATCAATGACATTTATGAGGTACGCAAACCTGAGCTAGTGCCATATTACGTGGCAGCACACAAGCTCATGGAGAAATTCCAAAATATTCAAGTTTTACATGTTCCGCGAGGCAAAAATGCTTCAGCTGATGCATTGGCTAAACTTGCTGCAGCGCTAGTGCTCCCAGGTGGCGAGCCCGCTCAAATAAAAATAGAAGAAAGATGGCTACTTCCTGCTGTCTTAGAACTCGTTCCTGAAGAATTTGAGGTCAATCAGGTGATGGCAATGGTTGTGGAGCAAGATGATTGGCGTAAGCCATTTATTGATTATTTTAACCATGGCATTTGGCCTGATGATCTGGTAGAAAGACGTCGCCTACAGCAGCGCCTACCATCATATATCTACAAGGCTGGAGTACTGTACAGGCGGTCGTTCGGGCAAGAAATACTCTTACGGTGCGTCTCTAGAAAAGAAGCTGATCAAATATTGCAAGAGATGCACCATGGAGTATGTGGAGGCCATCAAGGCGGCGCCAAGATGTACCACAGGATTCGCTTGGCTGGATACTATTGGCCAAAAATCATGGTCGATTGCCTCAAAACTGCTAAGTCCTGTCATAATTGTCAGATTCATGGTGACTTTAAACATCAACCGCCGGTTCCCCTACACCCTACTATTCCCTCGTGGCCATTCAGTGCATGGGGAATTGACGTTATTGGCTCCATAGAGCCTCCTTCATCTCCAGGGCATCACTACATCCTCGCCGCGACCGACTACTTTTCCAAGTGGGCTGAGGCTGTGCCTTTACGGGAAGTGAAGACAGACAATGTCATCAACTTCCTAGAGCGACATATCATATACCGTTTTGGAGTTCCACGAAGTATCACCTCTGACAATGCTAAGGCATTCACATCCACTAAGATGCACAGGTTTATTGAAAAATATAATATTACGTGGAATTGCTCCACGGGGTATTACCCTCAAGCTAATGGGCTTGCTGAGGCATTCAATAAGACGGTTGGCAAAATACTTAAAAAGACAGTGACAAAGCACAAGAGAGATTGGCATGATCGTCTCTTTGAGGCCCTATGGGCATACCGAGTTACTACTCGCACTCCGACACAAGCAACGCCATACTCCTTGGTCTATGGAAGTGAGGCGGTCTTGCCCCTTGAGGTTCCGCTCCCATCATTACGGGTAGCTGTTCAAGATGAACTCACGAACGACGAGCAGATTCGGCTTCGCTTTCAAGAGCTGGACGCTTTGGAGGAAGGTCGTCTCAACGCACTCCAAAATTTAGAGCTGTATCGCCAAAATATGGTGAGGGCCTATGATAAACTGGTCAAGCAGCGAGTTTTCCGCAAAGGTGAACTCGTTCTTGTTCTCCGACGCCCCATTGTCGTCACACACAGGACAAAGGGGAAATTCGAGCCGAAGTGGGAAGGGCCATTTGTCATTGAGCAAGTCTACGATGGTGGTGCATATCAGCTGGTAGATCACCAAGGGCTCCGTCCTATGCCGCCCATCAACGGCAGATATTTAAAAAAATATTTCGCATGACCCATTGTCGTGTGATCCTTGCCTTTCTCTCTCTCTCCTGCTTTTTTTTAAGAAAAACAAAAAAAACAACATGTTTTCTCTCATTATAGAAAATGTGTTTGAAACTGAATGGACATCACGTCCAACAATAAAAGGCTTTCTCCCATACAAATCATCAAGCTCAGTCTTCCGGTGGTGAGCATTCAAGGGTGTGTCCCTGGACAGGGAATGTCCCGACCAGCTTAATTTGCGGTAAAGTGACCTCAACACCAGCACATGGTTGGCACCAATAAGGGATAAAAGTGGGTGAATGAATTTCGACTCACGCTGATCCTAGAAGCCATGGGTTCACCATATCCTTCGCTTATGTCCAGCTCAAAGGGGGTACCAAGCCTCTAGGGAGACTACAGGAAAAAGAGCATGAAAGGGCTACCTGACTCGACAAAAGTCTTGATCAAGTGTGAAGCCACATGCCACCCTAGAGGTGATAACAAGGGCCAAAGAAATGATAAAGCAAGCCTGCGAGGATTATTAGTTCCACCAAGATGAAGAGCTACCCTCTGAATTCTTGAAAAAATTCAAGAAATAAAAAAATAAAGAGAGAAAGAAAAAGGAGACAAGTGTCTCGGAGCTCTCAATAATCAAATAAGGTCAATTTCTCAAGTGAAGAGAATGAAGGAGGAGGGTAGCTGTTCATCATCCTCGGCAAAAGTGAAGGCGAATTTTTTTTTTGCCTCAACCAATTTCCCAAACAAAACCTAAAAGTTAGCCATAACCTATACTCCCTGCTGGACAAAAGAAAGGTGTGAAACACATGGCTGAAGGTAGGCTCGGGACGGACTTCCCTGGCCCCGAGAGGTCCTAATGAAGTGCTAATCACTCGACACAGTTATCACGAGGAAACTAAATCACAAACTGAGCTGTGTTGTTGACCTTGTTATGTCAAAATGCATTCTTCAATGACGTCGCCGGAAGATGCTCTATAGCTTGGTGACTCATGGAGAAGCTGACATTTTTTTAAAAAAAAAAAGACCAAGTGGTGACCATGGTAACGTTTGTTTTTTTATCTCTTCTGGAAACATTTCTCATTCCTAGAAGCACGAGAACAGATAGGTTCTCTATGCCAAGATTCAAAGCATATCTACGCTGATGTCTACCGTGGTTTATGCTCGAAGATGGCTCTACACCTACATATTGGGCCCTACGACTATTCAGCTGAATTGTATTCCAGCGCTACATCTATGGATTTTCAGATGTATGTTATTTGCTTGGGAGCAGTCAAGCAAGCCAACGCGGCGATTGTGTAGCTGTGAAACCCTTCAAGTGGAATGGCTGGCACCGTTGTAGCTAAATGGTCGCATCCACTTTGATAAATTTCTTCATGAATTCGGCATTCCATAAGTTGTCACCAGTGCCTTTGGTCGCAGTGGATTTTCTTAGGATATGGTATGATGTTCACTATATCCTGCTAACTATTGCTATTGCTCAAATTTGGCATGGATTTTCGCCATATTTTCTACAACTCCTTTGATGAGCTACGATATGAGCTCTACATTTTATATTTCAGCTTGACCTTTTATTTGGAGGTCATGTGAATAAAAATTAAAAAAAAAAACAAAGCCAGACTACAATCGTGGTCAGGTTCATCAAAGTTACATTTCCCCGAGTCGAATTCCAGCTGCTTTGCACATAAACTCGACTCGGCGGGTGGCATTTGTTTGATAATAATAATGACAATTATTATTTTTAATCCCACGGCGAGACAATTATTATAAAAGAAATATATTTATTTATTTAGCCGTCTACGATGGAAGGGCGTGCATTTTCAGTGGTTGAGCTCATGACAGATGGACCCCACCTGTTAAATATATAATATTCGTTCGCAAGTATTACCCAGTTAATAATATCTGGAGTTTGATCGATGATGATAAATTAGTTTCAGGTACGGAATCACGTCGGATGAATATTGATTCATCTGGACTTTGCACGTATGGGTTTGGAGCTTGGCTCACCTGTCCTTTTTCTCTCAAGAGTCCATATACTAGTTGGTTCAGAGCACGTACCAATTAGTTACGAGATTGGCGGCCGGGGATAGATTTGGGTCTCGTTAATCCAGTCTGAACCTGTTTACTTGGAGAGGAGGCTGACCGCTTCTTACCCTCCCCTATATAAATCAACCTTGGCCTACAGGAGGCAGGCTCACGTATACACCTGCACGCGGAAGCCCTGCTGCCACGCATACACATCAAGCAAAGCCCTGCCGCCGTGTTGCTGCTCTACATCCGCACACACGCATACACGCCGGGATCCCGCTGCACGCCATCGTCGTCTGCCGCTGCTAACGCTGCTCCACTGCTCATCTCGCCGAGCTCAAGCCCTCAACCAGACGTCGGTCCTCGCTGCTGCTGCACGCTGCACGCTCGCACCGATCCGGATCATGTCGTCCCTGCCCTCTGTTAAATGTCTCGGTGAGCGTTCGATCTAATGGTTGAACCTATTTAATTCCACATGATCAATTACTCGCAAGACGCATCTACCACGACGGTGTTGCCCCTGTTGGCCCGTTCATGCTAGTTGCTATATGCATCTACCATGGCGGTGTTGCTACTTGTTGGCCCGCTCGTGCTATTTGCCGAATACATCTACCACGGCGGTGTTGCCCCTGTTGGCCCGTTCATGCTAGTTGCTATACGCATCTACCATGGCGGTGTTGCTACTTGTTGGCTCGCTCGTGCTATTTGCCGAATACATCTACCACGGCGGTGTTGCCCCTGTTGGCCCGTTCATGCTAGTTGCTATACGTATCTACCATGGCGGTGTTGCTACTTGTTAGCCCGCTCGTGCTAGTTGCCGAATACATCCACTATGGCAGTGTTGCTGCTCGTTGCCCTGTTCATGGTTCAAGTTCCGTTTCTATACCTAAAAGCCGTTGCAGTCGGGTCTGGTGTAACGCACCTATTAATGCAAGTGACGCCGAAAGGCTACCAAAATATTTGATGAGAATTACACTACGAGCTCGTTGCGTTGGTAATCTCAGCGAGTCACCAAGCTCGGTGATTCGACGAGTTATCCTCGCTTCGCTCTAAAATTTGACGCCGGGAGGCTGCCAGTTTGATAATTTGAGCAAGCATCGTCCGTGCGATACTGCTAATTATCGCGGATTGCTACGTACTACTACCGACGCGTCTAGTGCCGACGAGGCTAGACGAAACTTTGGCCGAATGCCGTCAAGGCGAGGTCACGACTCTACCGACACGTTTCAATTAACGGGATCGGATACTCCGTTGCTGGGCACCGACGAGGCAAAAGCAACTCACACACGTCCGTGTTAATGAAGGCCGACGTACATGACTGGGCACCGACGAGGCGAAAGTCATCCCCTTCATTAATAAAAAAATTCCGTTTAATTCGACGTGGCGATGGCAATGTCATGACCGAGTTTTGGTGACATTAAGTCACCCATATTTTTACTACGCCATATATCGCATATGGCTGACGACGATCAATCAAATACATGACGACCATAAAGCGCAGCTTAATCGGAGGTTTTTCGCAAGCTCGTCTTGCGGATGTAATTAACCGGCCGCGCCCAATAGGCCCCGGGAATCGGCGAACTACGCAATTTTCCTACAAGTCAGACCTCTCCTTAAGCATGACGCTGAAGACGGAAGAAGATATTTTTTTCGTTGATCATGTATTTTGTATATTCAAGAAAGAATTAATGAAATATATGGTTCTCGGATGTGTGAATGTGTTTTTTATGCATTTACATTTATTTTATATGTCTTCGCCCAGTTTTCGACCAAACACGACGAGCACCTTCACCGTCTCCTATCCGGTGCAGTTACTACTCAGCCTGGGCAAAAATAACCGAAACCGAGGAACCGAACCGAAATAACCGGAACCGAAACCGAAAAATTCTGTTCCTTATTCGGTTCCTAATATTGAGGAACCGAAATAACCGAAGAAAATTCGGTTCCTCCTCTCGGTTAACCGAATTAACCGAAAGAACCGAATTACACGAATTATACTTCAATTACTTGCATTTAGTAAGATTATGCTTGATTTATGTGCAACATTTCATATTTCCAATGCTATATATTTGTGTTACTATATTGTTACTGCTCTCTTATAAATTATTGTTATTAAAAATATATATAATATTGCATAAATTTGCCTTAAAGCATATACATATTGACCTCTTTTGAAAAAGTTCGGTCAGTTCGGTTAGAACCGGAACCGAACCGAAATAACCGAGAACCGAAACGATCGGTTCCGAGAATTTTTTGGAACCGATCGGTTCCTATTTTTGAAGAACCGAATTTCTTTAAAAACCGAGGAACCGAACCAAGAACCGAATGCCTAGGGTGAGTTACTACTGCGACTGCAACTTATGCAGTCAGACGTTTTCAACCTTACAAAGACCATCCAACGCCCCTGAATAAAACAAGCAATACTTCTTCCTTTTTTTTTTTGCCTGTCTGTCTTGTTTCAGTTGTTCAAAGCTGGTAGAGTACAGAAAAATGCAAACAGCAATGCAGGGTTAGCACGATTGTTTTTTTTGGGTAACCAACTGAAACATAGAAGTTCTTTTTTACCTTGGATGAAAATCTGAGCAGGTATTATATTTTCACCGTAATTTTTTCCTGATGATTCCGTTCTTGATATTGTGTAAATTATTCTATACCGGATTAGGAACAGAGACCATCAAATGGCTATTTAATTTAATATATAGCTCTTGTATGATATACTTACTAACTACTAACTAGCAAGTTATTTTTTTTAAAAAAATTACTAACTAGCGAGTTGGGCTACGCAAGTAGCGCGGAGAGCTAGTTTGCTTATTTCACTATTTGAATTTTTTATTTCAATATCCTTTATGAAAATAGTCTAGTTTATTTATTTGATTATTATTATTGTGTTTTCGATGCGCCTTTGTTATTCTACCTATCGCTACATGAATATCATAAAATCCGTCGGTGTATCTTTTTCTGATACTCTATCTTTTATTTGCTGTTACATCATCATAAAATCCAACTGTGGACATTCTTCTTTTCCCGATTAATCTCGTAATTTCTAGGTCATTTCCGTGAACATGGGAGCTTCTTTTGATTATGTTGTATTAATATAGTAGATTAGTACCTCCACTCCAATAATGTACTATAGGTATTTTTATTCTATGACACTGTCACATAGTGACTATAAAAGCTAAGTCAAACAAGACAATGAGTTCTTATCGAACATGGATTCCTCTTTCCACCAATCAATCTTCTAACTTTCATCTAATAAACTATTTATTCCTAAAACGATAAATACTAAAATAGGTAGCTGATGAGGGTGTAAAAGGAAGGCCGTCACCCTAGGTAGGCGGTGTGCCCTAGATTAGTATCAATTAAGAAAGTAATTGGCTAGAAGCTCTTTATTTCCTCCCTCTTTCTCTCTAAGCCGCCGCTCCTTCCTCTGCACCACGCGCCACCACCGCCTTGCCCTAGCCATCGTGCCCCCTTGCCCCACGCCGCACGGGCCTCACCTAGGGCGACGCCACCGCACCGACGCTTCTCTTCGTCGTCGCCGCTAGCCCAACCACCCTCCCTACTGCACTGTTATAATACCCAAGTTTATAGAAAAAATTGTACTAATATCTAGAAAACTAGACAACAGCACTATAATGACATATGCCATGATCGTTTTAGTGAAAACTAATTTGATGTGCATAAATGTTAGTGTATTTTCTATAGACTGGGTCAAAGTTAAAGGTAGAAAGCTAGAAGACATATTTTATATTAATGGGAGTACTACTGCACGTACTTTGCGTTACAATAATGAATACAAAACAATTCTACAACATTAACCTCTCAATTTAGAGAAAACTATATTATAGTAAGAAAAATATAGATTATTATTGAATGAGATGTATTATTTCATTTTGTATATTACCTACTAATTTTTAATATCCATGCCATCCCATCAGATTGCTGAGTAGTAGTTTAGCAGCTACTAGTTAGAGAGATCATGTCCGATTGATCACGGACGTTGAATCCTTGTTGGATGGTTGGATCAGGTGCTACTGCTAAAGTTGCAGTAGTAGTTGTAACTGCACCTGATCTTCGTCCCTCGCGTGGCACGCCATGGCTTTCTCCCCGCGCTCGCCGTGGTCGCGTCCCAAGAGAACCGACGTCTACTCAACGTTCGTCGTCCACGGCGATGACGACGAAGATGACGCCCGCGGCAGCAGGCGCGGCAGGGGCCCCTCCACGAGGGCGGAGGAAGATGAGGAGGAAGACCCCTCCTCGCTGCCTCCGCTTCTCCAGCGGCTCCCCCAAGGACTTCGGCGGCCCCTCTTTCGACGACGACGAGGACCCCTACTCCTCCGACCCCGACGATGCTAACCTCTCCGCTACGGTGGTCTTCAAGAGGGGCGCCCCGGCCTCGGCTCGATCTCCGTTCCTGGATCTGCGGCGCTCCAGCCCCCGCACTACCGATGACGATCCATAATCTACCTTCGTCGTCCACTCCACCGCACGCTCGGGGGTGACCTCCTCCAGCCCTCGCGGGTCCGCCTCCGGCACATTCATCCGTCGCTCGGGGGACTCCTCCAGCCCTCACGAGCCCGTCTCTGGCACATTCATCCGCCGGACCAGCAGCCCGTCGAGCCCCCGGGAGTCGGTCTCCGGCACATTCATCCGTCGACCAGGGAGCCCGTCGAGCCCTCGCGGGTCGTTCTCTGGCACCTTCATTCGCCGCACCAGTGGGGGTTCCAGTTCCCATGAATCTGCTTCTGGCGGCGGCGGGGGTTTCGGGTCCTCTTTCTGGAATCCAGCGGTGGAGCAGACAGAGGAGCTCCGGCAACCGTCGCCTCTGATGCAGCAACAACAACAGCAGCAGCATTCAAGGCGGAAGCCATCGGTGAGCTCGGTGCCAGACAGTGTTACCAGAGAGGATCCTTCCTCCAAGTACGAGCTGCTCCATGAGCTTGGTGCGACTCTTGCTCTGGAATTATTGTTTCATTAGTTTATATGTCTATTTGTAGATTAGCTGAAGCTTTGAGCTGTTTTGCGCAATGCAAATTTCAATTGGGAATGCAGGGAAAGGTTCCTATGGTGCAGTGTACAAAGCAAGGGATCTCAGAATGCAGGAGCTTGTGGCTGTCAAGATTATCTCATTAACAGAAGGGGTTAGTTTCTAACTTTCTATTACAAAGTTCTGTGAATATTCTGAAAAAGGCCACCCGAGACATATCGTATTTGGCAACCATATTGCTTTTGTTATGAGCATTTTGTTTGCATGGGCCTAATTGTGAGAGAATCTCATAAATGTGGTTGCTGTCTGTTTTCTGAGTCCTTGCATTTTGCCAAAATATAAGTATGTATCTTTGGTTTTCAGGAAGAAGGATATGAAGACATACGGGGAGAAATTGAGATGCTGCAGCAATGTAGCCATCCAAATGTTGTCCGTTACTTTGGAAGCTACCAAGGAGAGGAATACCTATGGGTACAATCAAATAACCTGATAGTATCTGTCTTATTAACATTAAGAAATAGCAAAACTGTTACATCATTGTGAGATTTCTCTACTTGCCAAGTCATTTAACATGGGCTTGATGCAAATGCGATTATCAACTTACAGATAATTATGGAGTACTGTGGTGGTGGAAGTGTTGCCGACTTGATAGACATCACAGATGAGCCTCTTGATGAATCCCAAATAGCTTATATATGTAGAGAAGCACTAAAGGTTCTAACTTAGTTGCATCAGAGTTGAAGTATTTGCTGCCTTGGGCAATTAAATGTCTTCGGATATTGAACTTTTGCATGCTTATTTTCTTCTTCAGGGCCTTGCTTACCTGCACTCCATTTTTAAAGTTCATAGAGATATTAAGGGTGGCAACATTCTTCTAACTGAGCAAGGCGAGGTGAAGTTGGGTAAGCGCATTTGTTTTCTTCAATTATTTAGTTTACATTTCGTAGCACTGTTATTTCTGCATGTCCTGACTCTGGTCGCCATGCTGTGTCACCACAACAATGTGCAAAACAGGTGATTTTGGTGTAGCTGCCCAGCTTACAAGAACCATGTCAATGCGCAGCACGGTATTCTAAACAGTGTTTGTTTTGCCATTCAAAATGACAGTTCAAGAAACTTCACATTGATGTGACATACAAAATGAAGTGGCAGATGAAACTTGTCCATGCCAGTTTACCATAACCGGCCCCATTTGTCCCTGTGCATAGTTCTTCAATATGATGGGACTTTTATGGGCACTTGAAACAAGTTTGTGTTGGAAATGGTCGCTGCGAAGTCATAACAATTTCTTTTGTCAAACTGCATTATGTTCTATTAAGTTTAAAATGAAAAATTGGAAAGTATATACTTGTTATTTAGTATGTCTCACCTAATTCTTTGGTATGTCTTCCATTCTTTGAAACCCATATTGGTGGAACCCAGTCGAAGTGGTTTCCGTACCAATACTCTGTGCGCTGTTTCTTCTCCCATTATGAGTTTGCTCACCCTGCCCCCCCTCCCCTCCCTCCAATTTGGCTTCTTCCTAGGTCACCACTAAACCATTCTGTTCTTGATGACTGCAATGGTCCATTCGATCTGGAAAATTTCTGGCTTACTGGACCTATTCATGATTCATGAACATAGAGGTTATTGTGACCGTAGCATATCAAACCAACAGTTCTGTGGAAATCATACCCTGTTCGCTTCAGCTTATCAGCCATTGCAACAGTGTTTTTCTCTCAAAAAAAATCAGCCGTTTCGGCTTATCAGCCAGCTTATAAGTCATGCTGTTGGCCCCCAGCCCAATATGTCATCTTCACTATGGATTGTTCTTTCCATCTTTTTTCCTCACTATGTTAGGACTCTGTTTGACACTAGAGGAAGAGTTGTTGTACAGGGATTCCAAACCTGTTAGGATAGTTCATAGTTGGCTAGATCTAGGAGGTGGTACGTGAGTGAGAGTTTGGAAAATCAGGGTAGAGTACAAGGTCAGGTCACCTAGGACGATGATATAATGAAGTACTATATCCAAGACTTGACTACAAATTTATTAATATCTAGCTAGAAACCAATAGGAAAAAATAACAATATACTCCCTGCTGATAGTTCTATTTTTTTTCCCTCTTCTACACATTCTTGGCTGCTACAGTTTTCTAGTTTCCAAATGTGGCAATACATAAATGCTTGAGGAACGCATAACGGATAGTTCTAACCCCTCCTCCCCGCACTCACGGCCACTTCGTGTGTCGGCAACAGTTAGTGCCCTTTGCTTTCTACAAGCAGGCACAAAACAGACACTTCTAAATACACATACTGATTTGTCGTATTCACATACAGCCATGCATTGAGACCAAATGCATCATGACTGCACAACACAGATCTCACCATACATGCATACAATATCTTGGATGTTTCTGTTGTTGGGGGCGCTAATATGTACTCCAATCAAAATGCAAGGATAAAAGTGACCCAATTTTACACTAAAGTAACTCTATCATTGTGAAACAGACTGTCAGCTTTGCTCTCTAAGTGTTGGAATTGAGACACAGAAATTGGGCAGCCAAAGGCAACAACACCTTGGCCTCTCATTGCTTTATATAATCATGACCAACTTGGGATACAAGTAAGCTCAAAGAGCATATTCCAGGAAAAGCTGTAAAGGTAAAAGTAGGACTAAACTTGGCTGCCAAGGAGCTAACATGCTTAACCTTGATGCAGTCCAAACTACTTTGACATAAAGTAAACAAAGGGTAATTAAGATAAGTAGTGATACGGCAGGTAGGCTTAACCTACAGTTCTCCCCCTAAGCCTAGCTGCAGCTGGTCTTGTTGATCTTCTTGAGACCAATCCTCCTCCTCAACTCTTCAAACTTAGCCTTGCCCAAAGCCTTAGTCAGGATTTACGCCAACCGATCATTTGTTGGGATGAACTCAGTCTTGATGCTGCCTTCTTCGACACAATCCCCGATGAAATGCTGCTTGATTCTCGATATGCTTGCTCCTATCATGGAAGACGGGGTTCTTGGCAAGTGCAATTGCAGACTTGTTGTCAACTCTCGGCTCTACAACCTCCACCTTTCTTCCCAAGTAACTCAGCGAGTAGCACGGACAGCCATAGAGCCTGTGTTGCAGCAAAGTAGTCATGGCAACATACTCTGCTTCACAACTTGACAAGGCAACCACTCTTTGCTTGATGGACTGCCAACCCGACCGGACTGTTGCCAAGGAAGAATAGACAGACTGTTGTGCTCTTGCTTGAATCAATGTCTCGAGCCAGATCTGAATCAAAGTAGCCAATGAACCGGGCCCATTTGGATGCCTTAGTGAAGTGCAGACCGAAGTCCGGGCTGCCTGCTACATACCGAAGGATGCGCTTCATAGCCTGCTGATGCTTCATGGTAGGTCTCTCCGAAACCTGCTCACAAACCCGACCGCAAACGCCCGGATCAGGCCGTGTATGGACCAAGTACCTCAAGCTCCCAACCGGCCGCTTTGTCTTGAGTTGGGTTGACCTCCTCGGCCGTGCTTTGCTTGCTCAGCCTCGGCCTCTCTTCCATGGGAGTAGCTGCAGAATTGCAGTCTACCATTCCACCAAGCTCGAGAATTCTCTTGGCATAGTGCGTGCGTCGAAGAGTGATGCCATTGGCATTCTCTGCTGAACCTCGACACCCAAGTAAAAACTCGGGAGTCCGAGGTCACTCATCTCGAACGTTGCCTTCATCTCAGCCTTGAAGCCCTCAACATCCTGTTCCTTGGCTCTGTGATGATCAAATCATCCACATAGACTCCAACGAGCAGCGAGGGGAGTCGCCGGGCAGCGGCGATAGATAGCAGCTTCATGATCACTCTGCTTGAAGCCCTTCTTGAGTGTTGAATCAAGCTTCGCGTTCCATGCTCTTGGCGCTGCCGCAGAGCCATCTGAGAGCTTTGTGCAAGGCGGTACACTCTGTCTTCTTGCCGGCGGCGGCGAACCCGGGGGCCGGTGCACGTACACCTCCTCCTTGAGATCCCCATTCGGAGAACGCGGACTTGGCGTCCATATGATGTACTGGCCAGCCCCTCTGTGCCGCCCGAGCCAGCAGAACTCGGACAGACTCCATGCGGGCAACGAGGGGGCATAGGCATCGTCGTAGTCCACGCCTTCTTCTTTGGGCGGAAGCCGCGATGAGCCTGGCCTTGTGCTTGATGGTGTTGCCGTGCTCGTCCTTCTTCGGCTTGAACACCCATTTCGGGGTGATCGGACGATGGCCGGCGCGGGGCTTCACGAGCTCCCAAGTCCCGTTCCGCTCCACCGATCGCACCACCTCCATCGCCGCGCGCCAGGCCGGATCCTTCTTGGCCTCGACGTGAGAAGTCGGTTCGCCGGAGTGCGTCAGGTGCAGCTCTGCGAATAGGCGAGATGTCGGCGGCGGAGTGGGCTGTTGACCGAGGATGTTGGTGACGGTCTGTATCGGAGCGGTTCGGCGTCGTAGTAGGCGTCCCGGCCGCTCGTCGTCATCCACCGGGGCGTGGCGTGCTTCAACAGGGGATCGGACGGGCGGCGGCGACGTCGTGGAACGCCGCTGGAGCGAGGCGGCTCGAGGACGGGGTGATGTAGAGTCCTCTGCCCCCTCCACGGCGCTCGGATCGCTTGGCGCTGGTGTTCGTGGCGAAGCCGGGGGCGGAGGTGATGACGGTGTCGCAGGCTCGCTCACCACCTCCGGCCGGACGTACTCGGCCGTGAAGTCGCTTGCTGTCGCCGCCGATGGCCCAGACTCAGCGAGGCCCGGTCCCGCGTCCTTCATCAAAGACGGCGTCGGCTGATCTCGGCGCGCCCGCTCACAGGATCGAACAACACCTGTAGGCCTTTGCTCCTTCTGCATACCCGATGAACACGCCCGGCCTCGCTGCGGTCATCAAGCTTGCGCAATTGGTTGAGCCGCTGGTGTATGCGACACACCCGAACACCTTCAGATGCCCGGCGTCGGTGGCGTCCGTGCCGAGGCTTCATAGGGGGTGATTCCCTTCGGCGCAGCGTTGGCGACATGTTCAAGATGTGAACCGCCGTCATCACGGCCTCCCCAGCTGGCAGACGGCGCATTTGCTTGAGCAAAGCCAGCGCCATGGCCCAGATTGATTCACTGTGCTCCAACGGCGCCATTTCTTTGGGATGAGTGAGGGGCACTAAAGTGCCTCTTGATACCTTGCTCTGCGCGATGCGTGGCGAACTTCGGCGGCGGTGAACTCGCCGCCATTGTCGATGAGCACCTTGATGTTCTGGCCGCTCTCCGCCTGCGGCCCGACTTGACACGCTTGACCGCCTCCGCCCGGCTGCGTCCTTGGTCGGCAGGAGCACCGCCCACATGAAGCGGCTGGCGTCGTCGACGAGTAGCAGGAAGTAGCGGTTGCCTCCCGGCGTCGCTGGTGTCACCGGCCCGCAGAGATCACCGTGCACCAGCTCGAGCGGCTGCTTGGCGCGGTACTACTGTCGCGGCCGGGGGCGGGCGCCTCCTCGGCTTGGTGGTGACACGGGTGTCACACACTGCTCGACATGATCAATCACCGGGACTCAGCGCGCCATCTCCTCCTTCCCAAGCCCAAGCGCGTCGGAGTGCAAATGTCCCATCCTCTCGTGCCCCTTTGCCACGCGATGTCGTCCTTGCGTGACGCGAGGCGAGTGGCGAGCCGCCTGAAGATGAAGCACATACAGGCGGTTGGCTCCCCCTCTTCACCTTGGCGGCGGGCGGCCGGCACGATCCCAGATGCGCGGACACGCCGTCTTCAATCTCCACCTTGGAACCCGGTCTCGTCGGCGGCCGAGACTCATGATGGAATTCTTTAGAGCCGGGATGTAGTAGGCGCCCTGCAACACCCGATGCTCACCAGTCTTGCCTTCGAAGGCGGTCGAGCCGGCGCCCTTGATCTCCACCTTGGGCGCGTCCCGAGCCGGGCTGTGCCTCGCTGCGTCGGTGTTGGTCGGTCGGCGAAAAACTCATACCGCTTGATCATGTGGTGCGTCGCGCCCGAAGTCAGTACCAGCCATCCGCCTTCTCTTCGCCGCCATCGGCGTCGAGGAAGGCGCGAGCCCGTCGCTCCTCCAAGTTTACTTCTTGGGCGGCGTACGTGTATGCCGGTGTGGACTCGTTGAGGTCGGCGAACCCATGCGCCGAGGAAACGGGGGCTCCGTCTTCCTCGTCGCACTTTCGGCGTCTGCGCCGCGGCCTCCATGGCGCCCGCCACGCGCCGCCTCGGCCTCGGCCGCCTGGCCAGCCGGCCACCTTGGTTCCAGCGGCCGCCGCTGGGCCTTCACGCCCGCCCCGCGGTCACCGGCCTTTGCCGCCCGCGGTCACCGTTCGCTCTCGGTGTGGTTGGGGGCAATCTCTTGCCCGGTGACCCTCGGCCACAATTGAGGCGGGAGTTCGGCCCGTAGTCGTCGGCTGGCGTGGTTCCGTCGCCTCGCCCACCGCGCGCGACCGCCACCACGGCCTCTTCCTCGTCCTCCACCACGGCCTCGACCGCCGCCACCGCCTCGCCCACCGCCGCGCTGGCTCTTGGACCCGGAGCTGCTGGAATCTTCTGCTCCCCGCTTCTCCTTCCAGCGTGCGCGCCACTGCTCCTCCGTGTACATGAGCTTGCCGCCAACGATGATTGGCTCGGTCGGTGCTTGCTCCTCGCGCACATCCACCGCCTTGAGCCTTCCGACCACCTCCTCGAGCGTGAGCACCTTAAAGTCGAGGAATTGCTCGATGGCGACGACGATCTACGCGTACTTCGCCGGCACCGTGCGAAGGAACTTGTCCACCACGTGCTCCTTGTCGATGTCCTGATCGCCGTGGATGACGAGTTGCTGGTGCAGGGTTGAGAGGCGGATAGCAAAGTCCTCGACTTGCTCCCCCGGCCTGACGCCGATGTTCTCCCACTCGCGGCGGAGGCACTGCAGCGTCGAGCGGCGGACCTTGTCCATGCCGACGCGCGCTGCAGTGATGGCGTCCCACGCCTCCTTCGTCGTGGCCTTGTCGATGAGCGGAATCCCCATCTCCTTGGGCACCGCCGCCACGATCACCTCAAGGCTCGCCCGATCGTCGCGATCTTTGCACCGGTCCGCCCTCGACCGCCTCCCACGTCGCGCTTTTGCATCCGGAGCTTCATCGTCTGCGACCACTCATGGTATTTGGTCTTGTCCAGCATCGGCCATGCCGTGCATTTGCGAGTCGCGGTAGGCGACCCCTGTCGTAGCCCGGCGATTCGCGGCGTCCGCCCAGCGCCAGCGGCGAGCCTGCGGGGACTGCGACCTCCGGTGCCTCGGACTCTCCCGCGCTGGAGCCCTTCTCTTCCTCTTCTTCCTTGGCGTCCGGCTTCTGCGGCGATCTCCGCCCGCAGCTTCTGCGCCGTCAGCGCCTCGCCTCTGCTGCATTGCCGCCTCCCAGCGCCGCTGGATCGCCGCCCGCTGCTGCCTGCTCTCTGCGGCCAGCAGTCGTAGCGCCTCGGTTCTTGGGTCACTCCCCTCACCGTCCTTTTAGGTCGCCGTCCCCGACGGTCTTGGCGCGGCGGCGGCTCTGCGCTCAGAGGTAGCCATGGCTTGGAGTAGGATAGGATAGGAAGGGTAGGGAGGTAAATTGGCTCAATGAAAACCCTAAGCTCTGAGTACCAATTGTTGGAATTGAGACACAGAAATTGGGCAGCCAAAGGCAACAACACCTTGGCCTCTCATTGCTTTATATAATCATGACCAACTTGGGATACAAGTAAGCTCAAAGAGCATATTCCAGGAAAAGCTGTAAAGGTAAAAGTAGGACTAAACTTGGCTGCCAAGGAGCTAACATGCTTAACCTTGATGCAGTCCAAACTACTTTGACATAAAGTAAACAAAGGGTAATTAAGATAAGTAGTGATACGGCAGGTAGGCTTAACCTACACTAAGCTCAGTCTGTATGGCTTTTGCCAAATAAAAACAATGCAGTGGTTTTTTTTTCAAAGAATAGAGGTTTTAGTGGCACACTAATTTCCAAAATTTGATCCTTCCTGTTTATGCTTTCAGTTCATTGGTACTCCACATTGGATGGCACCAGAGGTCATTCAAGGAAGTCTTTATGATGGAAAGGTATCATGCTGTGCTCTCTACAGTGTATAGCTACGGAATTGTTCATTTTAGCTGCATTTCTGGATGTTGCCATTTTACTCTAAGACTTGGTGGCTGTAAATTATGATTGGGTTTTTTTCAGTGAGCAGGATTTCTTTAATATTTTGTTTCTTTGGGTGTGGAATATCTTTTACATATGGCAGAACAAGGTTACACATAGCTACAAAGTCATAAAAGCCAGTAAATAATTATTGTGGAACCCCCTGCCAAATGCCAAAACATGTTATTTCTTTTTCCTTGTCTCTTGATGGTTCCTCAAGCCAAAATAAATAAATAAATACATAAAAAATTATTACCTACTACTAAGCCTCCAAAACAAGTCTACTGGTTGCAATGTTGAGAAAATTATTTGGCAGTTGAATTCTTTCTTTAGTTTGACTTACCAAAACATGTGTTCTTGTTTTCTGCACCAGGTAGATGTTTGGGCATTAGGTGTATCTGCAATTGAGATGGCAGAGGTAGACATTGTTCCTTGCTTCTTTCTTCTGTGACCATACACTTTTGTTTTTAATTTTGAATCGTGACAATGCTTTTTAATATTTATCCTGTATCTCTGACTGTAGGGCATGCCACCAAGATCCACCGTGCATCCAATGAGAGTAAGCAATGCTTCTCAGTGCGTGATAGTATCTGCAGTTAATGAGGCTAACAGGCTATAAAAGAATAAAAGCTGTTCTATCTTTGGTGCACTGTACTTTTTATCTCTTTACTTTCTTTCTGATGCATTTGTTTCCTTACTTTGCCTTGGTAAATATTTGGTATACATATCAATATAGTGTTTCATCTTCATTTAGCTTGATAGACCAACTAACGATCCCTCTTCCCCCTCCCTTATCTCAGGTTATCTTCATGATATCTAGTGAACCAGCACCAATGCTGGAGGATAAGGAGAAATGGTAAGTGGTTCTAGTAATCATGCAATTGTTTTGCTTATTTTGAATGGTGATGGCCTCATCGGATCTAATATTTGCATTATCAGATTTTTAAGTGCCTAGGCATAGGTTTTTTTTTTTTCAAACTACGCAGGTGATTTTCGTGTCATTTCATTAAGATAGAGAAATGCAAGACATACTGGATTTAGAGAGAAACCCAACAAACCGAAAAAAAAAAAACAAACACCACCCTAACCGAAAAAGAAGGGGTGGGGGTGGTTCTATACATGACCAGGACCTGACCAAACATGCTACTCTAGATATTAGACAATCTAAACCAACGACCTTGCGAGTAATTCAATGAGCTTTAATGCTCCAGCCATGCACCATAAACTACATTCATCTCCTATGGTCTGAAGGAGTACCTGGATACTACATACTAGCAAAAGCTCCTTCAGAAACACAAGAATTGCAGTGCTTCCAAACTTCCCAGGATACGAGAATAATGGGAGAAATTCAATCCTTTCTGTATCTCCTTTGGAACCCCCCTAATAGCTCTTTACTGTTTGAGAAGAGGATGTCTGTTGTAGTGGGAGCCACGACAAATAGGTTTAGATGCTGTAGAATCAAGAACCACACCTGCTGCCAACGTGCTTGTAGCGCAGTGGTGGTTCCTCCGGTGGTGGAGGCCACCCGCCCGCGTTCGAATCCCAGCGGGATCAACCGGGTGTGGCACCAGGGGATTTTCCCCAGAATAATAGTCTCCGCTTGGATCTGTTCTAAGCGTTTGCCTCTCGCGCGTGAAGCCACAATGGGATCGTGACGTGCCCGTCACCTACGGAATCGGAGGATTTCGGTGATCTCAAAAAGGACGCAATCTTCGGGTCTGAGTGTAGTTGTAGGTTTGTTTGTACACGGGTGGTGTGAGTTGTGTGTGTGTGTTGAGTGGGCGTAAGTGTGTACGAACAGATGCTACAGCTGTACCCAGATGAGAGGCGTCAAAAAAAAAAAAAGAACCACACCTGCCAACATATATGAAACACCATATTCAGGACTTGTAACTCATATAGAACATAAAGATCTTTTCTCAAAAAGGGAATTGCACAATTATCGGGCCTTTCTTCTTTCTCTTTAATCCGACATGTATGTCTTTGTCATGACACTGGATTGGAACTTTCTTCTTTTAATGCAATTATACAGCTCTCCTGCATGTCCGAGAAAAATATAAGGCAATAGAAGTTTTAAGCGTCATTTGGCTCAAGTTCTTGTTATCCTGATCTTCAGGTCTCTACTCTTCCACGATTTTATTGCAAAGTGAAAGATCCAAGACTTCGGCCTGCTGCAAGTGAGATGGTGAAGGTACTTAATTTCTGCTCAAAAGTGACGTTTATTGTGCATTTCCATGTTCTCTTATTTATATATTTACTTGTCATTGTTTCTGTTTTCTTGCAAATTCCCTCTTGAGCACAAATTTATTGAGAAGTGCAGTAGTGGAGCTTCGAAAATGTTGGCAAAGATCAAGGAATCAAAGAAGATTAGAGCAACGCTTGCTGTGCAAAATGAACTGTCTGACCCTGACAATGTATGTCACATAATTGTTACTGTTATGTGGGTTTATGCTATTTCACTCGACATTAGTATTTACTTCGGTGTCTGCAGACAATGCGAGATGTGCCTGTTTGAATAAATGAAGATTATGGGGAAACTGTTCCTACAACTTCTCAGCAACACATGAAATATGGGACATATAATGATTGTCAGGCAGGTAAATTTCCTTTTTGTGAGTTCTTTGTTTAACTAATACATGGGTCTTAGCATTCCTTTTGAATGCCACCAATACAAAAGATTAAAACTGCCTTTTCTTCTGAGTCTTTTGTCTAGCAACTGTGAATTGACATCACAGTTGCTAGACATATTTCTATGACTTGCTTATAACACTTTGTATGGATTTTATTCAAATATCTACTTAGGAGTTTTTATGGATATCTTGGTGGGCAGGTTATCCTGTGTTCCTTGAATGGGGACGCTTCTGAATATAGTGCTGTTTCATACTGACTCTGATCCCTTATATAAGTCCATTAGGACATCAATACATTCTCCAATATGGCACTCTGACTAACAATTTTTTTAGAAATCTTTATTATGAAAGTATTTTTTTAAATCAAACTATTAGCATCAGTCTTATGTTGTATCTATAATTTTTTTTATTTACAAACTGATGGTCCAAGGTTAAAAGGTTTGACTTAGGAGTTAAGACAAACCTATATGGACTTATATTTGGGATCAGAGATGTTATATGTTCTTGTCTTGTGCTATTTGCACTGAAACGTCTGTTATTGTTGTCCATATAGGTGATTTTGGTACTATGATAGTTCATACTGAAGATGGCGATGAAGTGGCCGAATCACCCATTTTCCCAAGAACAGAGTTCATACCCGGCCTTGGTAGCATCAATTCTTTCACACATGATCCAAAGAGAGCGGAACTTATTTCAAGTTTTTGGTATGGGAAACATATATTTATCTTATTGTCTTTGTTTTCAGTCATAGAAAGCAGCTTACCGAGAAGTTTTAATTTATCCTATCACAAATCTTATGCACAGTTTCTTGATAGGGCGGAGAACGCAGGTGATAGTGATGCCAATAAAGATCCGGATTTAGATGATCGTGCTGACATACAGGAATCAAAAGGAATTCCACCTTTAACTGGAACAGTGAAGAAGCATATTGGTGCAGAAGGGACTATAAGGCGCCATGATAATCAAGTTAACTTGTCACCAGGACTTGCAAACACAACAACGAAATTGAACAGCAGCCCGAGCCGTAAAGCGTTTTCGGTTCAGGATAAGGTATATGCTTTATGGTTTAGACATCAGCTATTTTTTCCCTTGTCTGAACTAGGCTAAGATATTTTAGAATTAGCTATTGCATGCATTCCCTTTTGAGCCCCATGACTAATTTGCCAGCATTTCTATAACTTCTTTGTAGCTCTGGTCAATTTATGCTGCCAGCAGCACTGTACCAATACCATTTCTTAAGGCAATTGACATTTCACCACTAGCTCTAGTAGCAGAAAATGAATCAGGAAATGGCCTGGCTGGGTCAAGTACAAATGATGCCTTGGAGGCAGTTAGGGAGCTGTTCAGTGGTGATGGGCAGACAAAGAAAGGACGGAAAGGGCAAAACGAAGTATGTGGCAGATTCTTTTCTTTAGCTCTTGCAGAGTGACTTAACTTTTAAAGCTTGCAGAGGGATACTTAGTCTAATACTGCATTTGGTGCATTAGGTCCTTCCTCCGGGTGTGTGCCGCAGGCTGATGACAAGCCCCACATTGATGAACCTGGCCCAAGCGCTAGCGTATCATAAAACGTGAGTTTATTTGAACTACTCTGTGCTGCTAGTGTTTTTATTTTCTCGCAATATGACTGAAGTAAATAGCTTTTCTCCATTGCCATCTGTAAATGTGTTAGGTGCTATGAGGACATGCCACTACAAGATTCACAAGCGACGCAGGAGCAGCAGACGATCCAAAATCTTTGTGACACACTTCGAACCATACTGAGGTTGTAGATCTGCAAGAGTGAAGGCTACATCCTTTGGAGTTCTGAAGCCCTGCATGGAGCCAAGGGTGAACATGGCTTCTCATGCTGGAGACTGAACCTGCTCGGGGTGGAGACCCAAGGATCGAAGGAAGGCATGACATGCGCGTGCGTGCCGTGGAGCAGGCCTAATGACTCATGCGTTTGAGCTTGTGGACGGCTGGACGCTTTGGTGACTGGAAGCTGATTGGCACAGGGAAGTGTATGGGAAGTGGAAATTTCTGTCTCTGTTAATAGCCTCTAGGATTTTCAGCGGTCGGTGTATGTAGAGACTGTGCATCGACATTTTGCTAATCAAATTTTGCGGCGCGGCTCTAGGGTTTCACAATCGGGCAGCCATCCTAGGCGTCCGTGCCCGCGTAGGGGCACGCGGCACGCATCCAGAGGCGGCCAGAGGAGCCTGAGGCGCGGGCGTGGAGCTTCTCGGGCGGCGGCGGCGGCGCCTCGGGAGCACCTGCTCCCGTTCCTAGGGGTTTGGGCAAGGGCAGAGGTGCTCTTTGGGTCACTCGGGCCGCATGATGGACATGGCGGGGCTGTGCTCATGGGTTGGCAGAGGGGGGGGTGGGTGGCGGGGGTGGGGGGTGTGGTGGGGGCGGGGGTGGGGGCGTGGCGGGCCGTCTTTGGGCCACGAGGAGAGGGAAAGGGTTGGACCGGTTCGGCTGGCCGAGGTTGGAGAGGAGGGAATGGGGGTAGGGCTAGGCCGGTTGATGGCGTTGGGCCCAAAGGAGTGAGGGAAGTCTTTTCCAATTTCAATATTGCTTCTATAGCTCCTATGTGTATATACTAGTACATTGCCAACATAGTTACTCTTTATGGGGTCCTCTAGGGGTCATTAGGATTTATGACTCCAAGGGTTGGCAATCGTTGGTGGCAGGGTCAGTGACTATCCGACTTAGGGTTTTACGACGACGGAGTAGGAGTGCTTGGGATAGATTCCCCGGTAGTGAAAGAAGGTTGCTATGCTTTTGTGCTCTCTGAACATCAAACAAACTTGGAACCAAAACCGACACAAGAACCGAGACAAACTTCTACAAGCAATTCTATATGAATGTAATGGTTTGCTGGCAAATCTTCCGTCGTTCGATCTAGCAACGATATGATTCACATGTTTACAAGAAAAAGTTTGAAAAGCTCGCAATTTTGGCTTTCTGAAAAATCCGGGTTGTTACAAAGACATGACCGGCTTTAGTGAGCAGCACAATCCACAACCAGGAGAACCTGTGCTGCTCGCAACCATGCCACAGTGATGGTGCCCAGCTCAGCGTCGGCAGCCCAGGATGTCATTTCCTCTCCATAAGCTTCATTAAGACGTTCAGTGCCTTTCCCATTCCCTTCTTTTCAGCCTTGACACTTTGAATTGTTGGCAAGAATACATATTGATCCCTGGATGCCAAGAAAGCAGATCAAGAAGCTCCAAATCAATGAATCATAACCAAAATGACAAACTACAGTTCTTCAACTACAGTATTTCGCATCTGGCATTGCCTATGAAGGGGCTCACATCTAAATAATTACCAGTAGAAGGATGCTTTAAGTGAATTTATGATGCAAATCACAAAATAGAAAATTGATGAATTGTGTTTATATGCAGAACAACAATCTATAATGTGCAAGTGAAATATCAATAACCATGTTAATTTAACCAATACACAATATTGTCAGAAATCAGGCCTCTAAAATGCAGCAGGCTGAACTACAGTGTAGCTTCTCATTCTTTGAGAAACCGTCCTACTAATTTGCACAAGGAAGCAGGTACCAGGGTAGGTTGAGTTACAACAAGATCATACTCGCTTTTTGTGTAACCAATTGCTTAGTTGAGCAATCCATAGTTCTGTTGAAAAACATATATTAGGTCCTAATGAATCCGATTCCCATCCCCACCAACTATAGTTATAAGTTCTGCAACATATGAAGCCACAATTTCTACCATCATAAAGCATGGAGCCTTATAGTCCTTAACATGAGAATTTCTTTAATGTCCTGTAATAAAACAAATAATGTTTTGGTTCACAATAAGTACTTGGTCAGATAGAATAATAGTAGTCAGTTTCACTGGAATGTCGGGTAATAAAACAAATAATGTTTTGGTTCACAATAAGTACTTGGTCAGATAGAATAATAGTAGTCAGTTTCACTGGAATGTCTTGCCAAATTTTCCATAGCAGGTTCTTTACGAATGAGTAACTTAAGGAGTTGCTTACTTAATTCAGTTGAGATAAATTTGTTTCTGTAGGACCTATTTATACCTAGACACCATTAGTTTAACTGAAGAATGATGAGGTAGTATTCCTATAATTATAATACCTGGGACAACTTGGAACAACACCCCGCCACACTCTTCTGTTGAAGAGCTCTAATGAATTGGAGAGCATTGAAATTTTGTAACTCACCTGTTGAGGCATATAATCAAACACCTGGGTACGTGTTAGGGCTGGTGTTCCACCTGTCTCTATGTAAACAGATCAGGAGGAGGGGGCATGTTGTACCTTGGCCCATGCAGCGTTGACAAATCATTTAGCCAAGCAAAGGTTTGCTTCCAGTCTGCCTTGGTGATGATGGACCAGAATCAAACGGATAACAGCCAGCAGGCAACTCGCCATTCAACATTATACATAGAGAGATCTTCTAAGTGAAATTTCTTGATGTTGCCTCATGATAACAGATACAGAGATACCTTTCGTACAAAATCAGAACGAAGAGGACATGCTGAATGCCTGTAGGATACATAAATTGGAGACGCTCAGAAAGAAGCTGAACAAGAATTACCAATCCTCCACCCCACATGCCATCTAGCTCGAGTGTCCCTGTCTCATGGTTCCCCGCTCCCCATCACTCCATTGGGACTCGGCCAGTGCGAGGCCATGACGTACGGTCACGAGTGCGAGGCACCTACATCGGACACAAGCGTGAGAGAATAAAAACCCCACCGGCGCATATTGCGTCAATCTGGACGTCTCCCGGTCCCCCCTCCCTGATCCCATGGGCGAGGGAGGTGAGCCATCATGCCGGAGATGGCTGAGCGCGTGTGGGGAGAGCTGTAGTAGCGGCAACGCGAGTACACGTGGGGCGAGCTCCGTTTGCTGAACGGCGGCAGGGTTCGTAGGCGGGCGGTGGCGGGATGGGATGGCGGCATTGGAGTCACTGGGCACCGCATCGCCGTGGGGTGCTCGTCGCCTGTGACGGGCCCGACGAAGACCTGAGCACCTGGCCTGCGACTGTTGCGGCGCGAAGCGGGGCCGACGGGATGGGCAGACGGCGTGAAGGGCGGCGTCGGCGTCTGGGGTAGGGCGGGGCTCCTGTTTTCACGGGGAGAACTTTTCTTTTTTTTTTTTTTTTTTATTATAGAGAGCTAGGCGAAGCGGTCTCACGGAGATGACGCACGGAGCCTAGTGAACCCATCGCGCGCGCGGTGAAGCGAAATTTTATTGGGGGACGATTGCCCACGGTATTTTTTAGGTGTTGAGATTGGGCAATATAGCTACCTAGATCGTATTACCAAAAGCCCAAAATATGATAAGAAGATTCTTTTAAACTGTTCATAGGAACCAGTTAGTTCTTTATTATTGGCACTTGCCGGCATCTCATTAGGTAACACTACAGCCTTATAGATTTGCTTCTGTTAATTAAGAGTTTCATTTACCCAATAACATCTATTGTTTTCCCTTTGTCACCTTAAACTTTATGTGAAATAGACTCGGTGTTACCTTTGGTTCTTAATAGTTCTTATGCCAAATTTACTGTTCCTTTTGGTAATGTGTCAACTGTGAGCTAATCTTTTTTCTTTTAACACTATGCTGCCCGCTGCCTAGCTCTGGGAGTGTTATTTGGAGATCCAGAAGCTCGGTGACAGCACTAAATGGCAAAACCAGCACAGGTATATATCTGTTGTAGTGTGTTACTCCGTCAGTGTGCAACTAATACCTCTGAAATTAATTACCTCATAGCAAACATGCCCTCCGTAAGCTGCTGCAAGTTAACTTATTTTAAAATTAATTGCAGCTGACTGGTGATATTCTTATGTCAGACATTGTCCTGAATTAAGAAGGATTGCAAGAGGCATCGTCTCGCAGTGCACATCATCATGTGGATGTCAAAAGAATCTGAAGCGCATTTGCTTTGCTCCATACAAAAAAAAAAAAAATAATTTAGGCTATGATAACCTGCACAGATTGGTGTATGTGCATTATTGCATCCAACGATTGTAACCCCCATTTCCAAAATTTCCAAGCAAAACATCCTGATCCATGTACCATGATAATGGATCCTCATAACAAGGTAGCTGAAGCTGAACCAATTGGTACAAGATTTCTCAATGGAACAGTTATTTTCATGTAGGAAACCAGTGCGGACTGCTATGAAATTTTGTCCAGTTAGTGCCCCTTTGCATCCATATATGTTTGTCTCATCATGACATAGAGAACATAGCCAGTTACATGACAGAAAATTTTAGGTAGTGTCTAACCATACTGGAGGTAATACATGCGTATTTGACATATTGGATGTCATGATTAGTAGAGCTTTACATGCAAAAGCTGGTAGGATATCACTCCACCATCATGAACTTTTGCACTGAAGATCTAAGAATAGGCTAGCAAACTTATGAAAGGCAGAGTACATCGTTCATCTGTTTTGTGGTAGGACGGCTAGCTGAGCTATGGATGGCTGCGTCTTGGAGCTCTTCTGAGTGTAACATGTTGTAATCCAGGCATTGGACACCTGCAGAGGAGCAGTGAGGCACTTGTAGACAGAGTGTAGGCAGGGACAGGGAAAATTTTAAACACTGAACACTGGCCAAGCAAAGACTGGAAGGACAAACTAATAAATAAGCTTGCAGCACCATGCTGATTATGTATTTCGAAAAATCAAAAGCAACTTTTAGGGAGGCAACATGAACATATGGGAAAAAGTCATCACAGAACAGATACAGGATGCAATTCCATTAGAACATTACAAATTAGCTTACCTTTTAGGCAGCACAAATTAAGTGCAGTTCAGAAGTTTGGTGAGGTGGTTTCAGACTTCGAACATTGACATGGCTTGAAGCCGTGAAGAGGTGGTTCGACATTCCTATGGACACCAAACTGTCAAGTGCCAAGTCTCCTCTTCTTAGGATGACGTGCTCCTGTTAGTACTGCATAAAACTTATTGACACCATAAGGAAAGTACTGCATTTTTCAAGGATCTAACATATGTGGCATAAAATTTTAGCAAATAGTATCTGGCATGTTCAGGGAAAAAAATTCTTGAATCCTAATTTTAGTAGCCTGGTATGCTCAGTGGTAAGGAATCCACACCCGGCAACCATGGAAGATTCAGAACATAAACAGTTCCAATGTGCAATGGTGGCTACAGAAAGGGAGTTCATAATTAAAGGAATTAAAAAAACACCTTGGTTCAGTGGCTATGTAAGAGAAGGCTAAGAATCAACATACATTGGCAAATCACATCTGCTAAAAAAGATGTGTAAATGAATATACAAAAGTAAAGATCATTGCGACATAAAAAGACAGTAAGGCACTATCTATTTTTTTCCCCTGTAGGTCTACATTTATGGTATCTTCTAATTAAAAAAATGCATTGAAGCTAGAACTCCAGATACAAAAATATAGAATTGACTACCTTATAATATTGCAAGCTATATAGGCAGTGAAAGTTTAGAAGTAGCAAGAGTGGTAGGGAGCAGAAGAAATCTTAAACTCTCCTGTGTCATCTGATCATCATACTTCTTCTCTTGGTCATGGCCAATGAATCTGTGCCATCCTCCGAAGGGTCTTTCTTTTTATCACAGTATGCCATTTTCATGCCCTTGAAGTTTTAGTACTTTCAGCTTTCTGTATAAAATATTAAAAAAGAAACCATTGCAACAAAAAGTCAGAAAAGGGTGGAGTCAGTGTAAATTTTTTTTTTTAAAAGACCAGTAGGTAAAACATATATTTGAAATAGAAATGTTATATAGCCCAAAACAATACTATGTCATCGTCCTTCGGAGTCACAAACACAAACCATGTGAAAAATAACGTGAAGGCTAACTTTTTTCAATTTCTTTGTTGTCATCCTGTTCCTATGATCTAATAAGGCAAACCTCAAAAGTTGGCACCAAATTATGAAACAGAGAACATTCCATGTACATATCTATTTGGTAGAATTTGTAGAAGGGAAAAAAATGCACCTTTCAATGTGAAATATGGGACCTGTGATATCATAGAAAATAAATGGAGATCACACACTGACGATCATATCCATGAGAACAAAATCGATGTACAGATGCATAAATTCAATAGCAATTAGATGAATTGGAGCACACCTGCTCAAAGGGAACCCTCTTCGACAGCAATGACAAAAAATTGCGAGAGTGGAGTGGGAGGAGGATTCAGTGCCGTGTTCAGCCATGGCACCCGCTGCATATATGTTAAGTAGTCATCATCATTGTAAACTCTTTAGTAAAAGTAATTTTGACAGGAGAAAGACTGCAGGCATGAAGAAAGCTTACCAAGACAATAATGATCTATCAGGCAAGGAAGTTCTTGTATCTAGATTAACCTGAATGAACTATGAATTCTGAGATTATCACAAAAAGAAAACAAAGAGCATATGTGTGCCTTGCTTAACCAGAACACTTGATATGGTATTGCTAAACTGAAGGAAATTTTAGTACTCAATCCTAATAATATTTCACATGAGCACAATTAGGAGAGATGGAGAGGAAATCTGCAGGAATGAGAGGGGTTGTACCTTGAGGAGCACAGGAACCATCATGATGGCAATCGTTGCTGCAATAGATAGGGGCAAGGTCAATGGAATCGAAATCAGCAGCAAGAATATATATCGAAGGAGATACTATGAACCTGAAACTAACCAATGCACTACAGGATTGATCCCTTGGTGCAGTAGTACGCTCCAAACCGGCATGAGCCAGTCGTAAAGCAAAATCATGGACCATGAAACATCGGCAATGAACTTGGATTGACACTAACAAATATAGGAGTGAGGGTAAGAGAGAGGGGAGATGGGAATCTACCTCGTCGTCGATGCAGTCGCCGAAGGGAAAGCGACCTGGTTCCCGACGCTGCTGTGGCCGGCGAGCGCGTCCACGCGGGAGCAGCGCACCGCTGCCGGGTCCATAGCCACCGGCTGGGTCCGCCCGCGCCGCGCCGAGGGAGCAGGCCGCCGGGGCCCTGCTGGCGCCGCCACGCTGGCCGCGCGTGGTGGGGGGGCAGGGTGGGGAGGAGGCGCCGCCGCCCTGCCCGGCCTTAGTGGCGACTAGGGTTTCGTCGGCCGCGCACAGACCGCCGGAAGGAGGCAACACCGGGGAAGCCACGGCGGCGGCCACCGGTAGGGCCCAGCCACGCCGCTCCGTGGCCGGTAATGGCCACCGGCGGGGCGCACGCACGGCGCGTGCCGCATGCCGGGGGCGCCGCCGCTCTGCCCGTGTCGGGAGAGGAGGGAGAGACGGAGAGGAGAGAGAGAAGGGGAAGAGTTCGGACAACAAGCTACAGAAGCTTTTTTTTTTAAAAACCAGCTACAGAAGCTGTTGAAAAGGTAGAGAAGCCAAGACAAATACAAGGGGGCGTTTAGTTCTCCTCTAGGGAGTCTGCATAGCATACGAGAGCCAGACAAATGGTGCAAGCTATATAAACAGAATCTAACTGACAAGAGATGATGTTGGTTGCCCACACGAAATCGTATGGTATAAAATAAAAATAGATAAACAAGTAATCTTATAATATTTAACTTATGTAATACATTCTAATAGTCCTAACTTTACTTCTAGTTTCTTAATTTACTTTAAAATACAATAATATTGCTTAATATACACTAATCACATGTTAATATCATCATTAAGAAAATATGTGTTGCACCATGCGAGCCTGGCTCTTCGGAAATGCAAATGAAATCCGTATCTGGCAAGCCAGGCTGTGGACTGCATTTTGCATCTAGGGAGTCAGGCCCAAACTCTCGTGCAGACAACCAAATACGCTGAAGTTGCATCTGCAGAGACTGGTTGTTCGATATACAGGCAACCAAACGCCCCAAAAAGCCACTTCTAATGAAATCCGCTCCAAGCAACCATGGCCGTCCGATGGAAGATCTGACGGACAAGAGAAAATAAGATGACGTGGCCACGGCTTCTCGGCGAGGAGCCCACCATAGGTGATGAGAAGAAAGAAGATGCTGAGATGAGGAGCTCTTTTTTATCTAGAGAAGTAGCTCATTTTTTTTTATTAAGAGAAGCAGCTCTTGAGACGTTAAAATACTGCTATATCCTATAAATTAAATTAGAAACTAGTTCGAATCCATATATTCTTTTGGTTCAGACTCATAACTTAAGTTTTTTCTATATGGTTCCTACGACTTTTAAACCATCATGTCTAACGAAATGGATACCTTCTATTATTTCCAAAGGTAGTAAAATTTCACTCTTCATATACCTAGGGATTTGAAGGCTAATAATTATTGCCTAGTATATAGTAATATTATTTTTATGAGAAATTAAGATGTACTTCAATTCTAATGCCTTATTTACATGCTCATTTGTTTTGTCTACTTCTATCACAGATAATAATTAGTTTTGTAGTGGATCCTGTGAGGCAAAATGCTCCACCCCCTCCCTCCCTATATGTATATAAACTCAACCAATACAAGTCATCTCTGTGCAGCCATCGACTAGCTAGTGCTCTCCTTGCAGTCTGACTCCTGTACCATTCACGATCCAATATGAATGACAAGTGCGGAGGTTTGGGGTGTATGATGATCATCTTGCTCCTAGCTGCATCATCAACAGTACTATGTAAGTTATATCTGACCATATCTCTTATTTTTATCTTTATTAATAGTCTGCTTGTGTATTATACACTATATGTTGATGAACAAATCTTCTCGATGCAGCCGGTCGTCCTCACCTGCTCGTGGTCAGAACTACAAGGACAAGGAGTAATGCTACAACACTAGATGAGAGCAAGTTTAAGGTGATATTTTGCGAAAAGATGTACTGTGAAACAAAGCCACATGAATGCTATTGTTGCCTGCCGAAACGGTTGTGCTACAATACACAGAGTGAGTGCAGGGCGGCGTGTCCTAGTTGCGATCCCAAATGTCCGGCATTGTCTCCCTCTCCCTGGAATTGACCATTGTATGCAGTTACTATTGTGATCAACGTGAATGATAACAGTAATAAGCAAGTTCTGTAGTATGTGCCGCCCGTTCTTCCATCTTTATTTGTTGTAACACCTCCGGTGTTACGTTAACCTAAACCTGCCATGTCATCATCATCATTGCATAAGCATTCATAATTAGAGAACCCTAAATTAAACATTTAAAATGAGTTTACTATTCTAGGGTGTTGTTTGAGCTCCTTTATATCACATGTGTATGTGTTGATATTTAAATTCCACTCACATGTTTACTTTTTATTTATAAAAGCCACCAACTAAAACCAACCTTGGTGTTTGCAAGTGTTTGGCTAACTCTGACTCACACATCAAACGAGCTTTCTAAATCAAATGAGGTAAAAGAAAGAATCAAATTTGGATTTGGAATTCAAATCTCAAACCCTAGCTCAAGTGGCTAAGTGTTGGAATTTGAATTTCACTTTCAATTTTGATGAGTTAACCATAATTAATTTTATAAATAAAAGTTGCTAACCTTTAGCACCATTTCAAAGTATGAAGTTTGTACTCTGAAAGTGTGCCATTGGTTGGGTTTGAAAAGTGTCACAACATCATAATTTATTTGCCCAAGAATTCAATTTGAAAATCTTTTCAAAAAGCTTAACTTTCAAAGTGTTTTTGCCCCCTTTTCAATTTCATCTCAAAATATTCAAAATTTGGGAAAACTCAAAAATACAGTTTGTGCATCTCTTTGAGCTCTGCAACTTTGGTATATAAAGTTTTTCAAGTTTTTGAATAAAATTTGAAGTAATTTCAAAAGTTATTTGAATTGGAAAATATCCCCTTTTGAGTTTTAAACTCTAATTCAAAAATTATTTGGTTTCATGAAAAACTTCCTAAATGAAAGTTGTAGATATTGAGAAATAGAACAACTTTTTTATTTTTGGAGATTTTCATCTTTTATTCAAAATTTAAAAGTAATTTTAAAATCCCTAAAGTTAGGGTTTTGCTTTAAATTCAAATTTGAAGTTCAAATTCAAAAACTAGTTTGAATCTGACCAAACTCCTTTAATGAAAGTTGTAGAGCACAAAATTTTGAGCTAAATGTATTTTGGGATATTTTTGTGAACAGTTCAAATTTTAAAAGTAATTTTGAAAATGGAAATGGGGAGGTGGCACTACTACACGGTGAGGCGGGGGGGCACCTCACCGGGCGTCCATGCCGGCCGGTCGGCCGGCGGCCGCCGTGGCGTTTCTCGCCGTTTCCCGCCTTTCCCGCGCTGCCAACCACATCACCGTGTTCGCGAAGACGCCCGCCAGCTCCACGATCCACCCTCGCCCTATAAAAGCCAGTGACGGCCGACGGCGAGCCTCTTTTCTCCATTTCGTCCACCGCCGGCCGCCACCGTGTTCTTACAAAATTCGAGCACCACACTTGTCCACTTTGCTCCCAATAGCTTGCACACAGCTCCGCCTTGCTCCTGCGCACACGTTGAGCCGCTCGCTGAGTCGTGAGACCGTCGGGGTTGCTTGCGCGCCGTCGTCTTCTTCTTTTCCGGCCAACCGCCGCCGTTACCCCGCCGTGAGCTTCTTCACTCTGGCCAAAGCAGTTTCTAGTTGTTTTCGTGTCGCGTTGGGTCCGCCTCGGGGTGCTAGTCACGCTGGCGTGTCTGGCGCCGTCGGAGGAGCTCCGGCGAGCACGCCCATACCTGGCCGTGCCGGCGAAGCCGCCGGGATCACCATCCCGAGCACACCGGGGGCTAGCATATGGCGTTTAATAGCTCGTTGGACGCGGCATGAGGTGTAGGATCGATCGGTGTAGTTAGTTTCGGGCCAGGAGAAGCGTCGTCGGCGAAGAACCTGGCCGGCAGTGCCGCCGCACCGTGCCCTCGCCGGGGAGAAAGAGGAGGGCAGGGGGCGACATCGGTCCGCCCGTCGGTGAGAGAGAGGGGAAGAGGCAAGGGCTCGGCCGGGCGGGCCGCGCGCTGCGCTAAGCAGGCCGTTCGGGCCGCCTGGTGCGGTCCAGTGGGGAAAGAAATGTTTTTCTTTTTTGTTTTTAAATTTTAAAGCACAGTTTTCATCTTTTTTTGTTAGAATTTTGTTTGGGCAAATAAAATTGTGAAAAAAATATGTATGTGTTCCTTGTAATATGCTCTGTTCAGGAAAAATGCTAACTATGATTTTCTAATAAAATTTAATTGTGCTTTAATTTGTTCTTTTAATTAATAAATGCCACTTCCATGATTTTTAATAATTAAAATATAAGTCCAAAAATCATGAAATTTATTTTGTGTGCTACTTAGATGATAATGATCTTAATTATGAAGTTTGATCCTGTTTTGATTAAGTTTTGTATTATGCTTAATTAACATCTTAATTAATTAATGTTTAAATAATTAATCCGTTGATTAATTAGGGGTTTAATTAATCTCCAATTAGTAAGTTAATTAGTGGCTTTCAACGACTCTAAAAATGGTTAATAAATTAGTAATTACCCTTAATCATTATTAGGGTTGTTTGATTTTGGGATTAAGTGATGACCCTAGGTCATTAACCTTAATGACCTTCGGCATTTCATGTTGATTGCGTATCGTTAGTCCATCGTCGTCGATGCTAGTTATACCTTCTCAATACCATGTTACCGTAAAGGAAAGTTGTACTCAAGATAGGTTAACGATCGTGGCATCATTATCGCATGTTCTTTATTCACCGCATCGTAATCATGCATTTCAATCGTAGTAGTCGTGCCGTCCGAGGAAGGAGTTGATCCAACTCCTATCTCCGAAGAAGGTGTTCAATGACGAGGAGGTTGGTCCAGATCTCAACAGTACCGTCACCGAACCCCACTTCTCCGAGCCACAAGGCAAGCCCCGGATGCATTTAAACATTTCCTTGTATTTCGAAAAGCTTTATATTTTATGTTCGGATATGATGCATTAGGTGTTAGGAGTTGTGTGATATCCTACTTTGATGCATTTACCGTACCTTGATATATTACCCACGAATACTGTTTTGATTTCGAAATGCTTAGTACTCGCTTATTCTGGCTACTGGTGTAGGGTTTTGATGAAATGTTTTTAAAAGTGTGATAACCAAATCCTCCTTGAGGGCAATTACGAAAACTTGATGTTACTTGTTGGTAGCCCTTCACTTTGATCGGGTCAAGGGTACGCAACAAGAGCATGATGATGAGTAAATTGAGACGTCGGTGGAGTGACTTGCATCAGGAGGGGCTATTGCCCTGATGTAGTGTCGTCCACTTGTGTCGGTTAAGGACCGTCCGTTGTTTGGCCCTGGGATCATGAGGTTATTGGATAGTACTAGTCGCATGCTAATGGCGGTAAGCTCCACTTGGACTATTCGTTACCAGAATGGATAGTAGCGTGTACCCATCCTACGATGCGCACCGCCGAAGTGACCGAGCGGCCGTAGGGAGGTGGTGTACTGTACACCCGTTCTGGTATGGAGAAATCTAAGCGTTGAGTTGATGTATGTAAGATGTTGATCCTGCATACATCGTGTGGCTAGGAAGCCCCAGCTGAGTATATAAAGCGTTTCGAATCGTCGTTGCTCCACGATATGGGAGACTTGATCCGAGTCCCGGCATCGTAGTAATTATGAAAGTGAGAATGAAAGGTTTTTGAATTCGGCATATGGTTGACAAGTGATTGACATATTAAGGACTGGCTTAGTTTTTTTTTTGCAAAAGGGTGTCTTTTGATATTGCTAAAGCCTCACCTTGATTCCCATTAGCCAGCATTCCTGAGTCTTCTCCCTAATTTTTGGTCGGGTAAGTCTTGCGGAGTACTTTTGTACTCAGGGTTTGTTCAACCCCTGGTGCAGGTGAACCGCATGGACAAGAGTGCTATGGCCCTTGTTGCTTGACGGTTATCGAAGAAGTGACTGATGAGGAATAGATTGAGTGGCCTCTGGGCAGGGCACCTTTTGTTGAGTGATTTGTAATAAAGTTATATAATGATACTTCCGCTGCTATGTAATAATACTACTCGGATTTGTATAAGTTTTACAAAAGGTTGTAAATTAAGTTATTGTAAGTCTTCCGCTACTCTGGTATTTGGGTATGAAAACTGTTGTAATACTGTGATGTCTCTGTAAGTATCGATCCTGGAGTGATCGTGGTTTATCGGGGATCCACCCGACAGAACATTTTAAGTTATGTGGTGTACAAGCATAGCCGACGGAGGTCTTAAGGACAATGTCAGGTGCTTGTGGGCCATATAATTTAGAATGTTATGCCACATTTGTGTTATTATTACTTTTCGATTCTCAAGTGTCATGGATTAATTTGTATCTCTTTAGTTTATTTTTTTCTGGTGACACTATTTATGTCAATTCAATTGTTTGTTCGTACATATCCAAACGCGCGATATGCATTGAACAGCGGCAATCAGTTGTCCTTCTCGTTCTAGGTTTAATTAACTAAAGCCAAATTTATGGAGTGTTTATATTTGAAGTGTGTATTTTTAGATCGACTTTGGGTTCACACGCCCATTTCATGTCACTGTCCTTCAAAAGTAATTTCTTTTTTGCAAAGTACTTTCCCCATTCTAAATTATAAGTTGTTTTAATTTTTTTTATTCATTCAATTTGCTATGTATCTAAAGACAACATATGTCTAGATGCAGTGGCGGATCCAGGATAGAAATCCACCTGTGGTGAACTTTGTACTACTAATTTTTATGACAAATCGATTAAATAGAAATTATGCTTAAGTATGTCTTCAAACCTGCAACTAACACTGAAAAAATGGTGTAAACTAAAGTTAAAAACATCAGCTAATTGCTGCACTACAGCAAGAAGGAAATGGAATTCATAATTGGTACTTCCTCCTCCTCCTCCTCTTCTTCTTGTTTGCCCTCCTGTGCCGCTGCTGCAGTAGCGTGGTGCTCTGTTGACTGGTTGAGCGTGTTGGAATAATCAGAATTCAAGGATTGCCTCGCCGGACACCTGGACGATGGAACTTGGAAGCACGAGTGCACCGTGCGCGTGCAGGATCTTCAATAGACGAAATTTGTACTATTAAGCTAGTCTCAATGGACATTTCATGGGAGTGTCATGCACATTTAATATGGTGCCAACTCAGCAAAAAAGGAAATATTTGCATGAAATGGAAAGGAGAGAGAAAGAAATCGTTTCACCACGGTGAAACGAGGTAGCGCTGTTTTCCAGCTCTCGGTAACCGGATGAAACTAGCATTGAGGGTCATCGTTTCATCCTCCCAGATCCCGTGCGCTCAAGCATAAATTCTCCCCCGCTCCCACGCGGCACGGCAATCCTCCCTCCCGCGCGCGCCAATTTTCCCTCCCGCGCGCAATCTTCCCGCCCTGCACGCCATCCTTCCTTCCCCAATCCTTCCAACCATGCTCATGCTCCAGGCGGTGACGGGAGCTCCCGGTGGCACCGGTGACCTCAGATCCAGCGCAGATGGATTGTGCTGGGAGCTCCGGGCGGCCACGGCGACCATCCGGCGGAGGAGGGAAAGGGCGTGGGGGCAACCGGCTGGGACTCAAGATGGCAACATCACTTGTGCCGCAAGCGCCTCCAGCTTCCTCACCAGCACCGTCCCCAGCGCCACCACCTATTCCGCCGTTGTCGACTTCTGCCCCAACGTTGTTGCTGGTGCCGCCGCCTTCTTCCCTTGCCCCGCCGCCTTCCTCTGTGCCACCACGGCCACCTCAAGGAGCAGGATGGGGGTCTTTTCCCCCAAATTTGCCATCTCTTCATGGAAACCAACAAGCCCCAAATTCATGGTAACAAGTTGATTTCAATCTGTGCAAGTGGTTGATTTCCATAGCTACAAGTAGTTCAAACTATTTGTACAGATGGTTTTGTAGAAATTTATTGATTTTCAATCCTGCGAGTTGATGCCTGCAAGTGAAAATAGTTTAGTTGAAAATTTTGAATACTGCAGATGGCATCAAGTAGATGATTTTGATGTCTGCAAGTGCTAATTTTCCATCTGTATAGCTTGTTTACTAGAAATTGTCAGCTTAAATTTATACAGGGCCTGTGTATATGCATGTTCTGAAATGCCTGTATGCATGTCTGAAATGCGTGTATGCGCCTGTATACATATTTTGTATGCCTGATCGTGTGCAGTCATGTATTCTATTTTATCTTGCTTCTGTGTGTGAATAGCTACACGGTGAAATGGTGCATATGATCCCTTCATTTGACAGCACTTAAATGCTTTACTTAGTTTTGGAATTGGTGAAATCAAACGCTGCATTGTGAAGGCTAGTTTCATTCATTGTTTCATCCCAGGCCTTGTTTAGTTCGTAAATGTTGGAAAAAGTTGCAACTGTAGCATTTCGTTTGTATTTGGCAAATATTGTCCAATCGTGGTCCAACTAAGATTAAAAGATTCGTCTCGTGATTTACAACAAAACTGTGTAATTAGTTATTTTTTTCACTAACATTTAATGCTCCATATATACGGGTAGAAATTGATGTGATGGAGAGAGAGTGGAAAAACTTGCAATTTTCATTGAAAGTTGTATGGAACTAAACAAGGCCCCACTTTAGCTGATGTGGTGTTTTGGAAATCGTATAGTGAAACTGAGCATTGAGACTAGCCTTAGCTCCAGCTTATCATTCTGCCACGTATCAGGCTCTCAGAAGGCCACGTATATTGAAAACGGCAGGAGCACGAGCCAGCACTCTGTTTCCACTTTCCGGCGGCTTCCAGAAAAAGCGTCGTTTTTCTCCGTATTCGCGGCGGCATTGCCTAGGCCATCGCGGATGCTCGCGTACCCTACGCACGCCTGCAACGATCTGGCCGATATACGAACCGCCGCCGCCCATGCCTCCGGCCACTGCTCTCTCCACAACTACCTCCTCCCCGCGCGGGCCTTCCTCGGATGCGGTGGAGGCGACGGCCACCACGAGCAACCTCACGGCGTGCGGTGCGGGCTCACACCTCACAGCCATCCCCATCCTCGGCCACCCAAATCGGCATAGGAGAGAGGCCCCAACCGCGGTCTCGCCGCGCGTTGTTGCTTCCGGGGCAGCGACGCCGGATCTACGCTTCCGCCTCCACACGCCGGGCCTCACGGAAGACACGACTGCGGAGTCGCGTGCGCCTAGGGGCGACCATGCACGCACCGTGGAACCGGCCACATCCCGCGCTAGGGAGCCGGCCGCGCCCTTGCCGGAGTCACCTTGCCGCCGCGCCGGTGGCCGAGGGCGCCCTGCCTTGCAATGTGGCTGGGGGGCCAGGGCCACTGCGCCGCCGTGCTGAGCGGCAGGTCCACCCCACCATGGCTGGAACCTGAGCCACCGCGCCGCCAAGGCCGGGGCCGGTGCTAGCTTGCCTCACTGCGCACTGCCATGGCTGCCTCCCCGCAGTGCCGAGGCCTCTGCACCGCCGCCGTGAGGGAGATGGAGCGTGGGCAACGCGCCGTGGAAAAGAGAGACGGCAGAGCTTTTGAGGCGTTGTGCGGGCGCGTCCGCACTTGCTATTCCTTTTCCTTTGTGTGCTGTGATTTAACATGTTCATTTGAATAGGAATGCAAATAGGATTAGGAAACAAGATGAGATGTGAGAGCTGATTTTCTAGCCTTGTCATAGTACCTAGCCTTAAGTTAAATGTACATCCACTTCTTTTCCGTATACCAACTGCAATCTCCAAGTGAATGGCAAAGTTTTTCGCATCCCAAACAACATAGTAATATGAATCGGTAAATAATCTTGCAATTGAATGGACAATTGGACATAGAACATGGGCATCTCTGAAGAGCCTTTGTTCAGTTTCAGATCTTCAGTACGGTGTTTTTGCAGATGGGCCACACATTCTTCAGCACCAGCCATTCGGTACGCAGTGCCAGGAACGATCTTAGCGAACCTCCGTGCCTCCCGTATTGTCCTGTATCTGTAGTTACTCCATTAAAAATTACAGTAAATAATGGTTACATTATCTTCGCATGATATGCAGTTTCAGAACCAGTTCACATTGGTAAGATCCTAATTGCATATGTGTTTCATTATCCACATGATATTTCACTTACTTTGGATCCTTGTGTAACTAGACAAAGTTATTTTATTATGTCGATTGCTGTACAAGTATCGACTTTCTTGCTGCTGAGTTTTTTTTTTTTTTTTTTTTTTTTTTTTGGCAGGCTAGAAATTGTACAGTCAAATTGTTTTCAAATTACAATTTCAAAGAGCCATACAAGTATAGACAATCAAATTGTGTTCATTTACTATTAAATGAACTTGTTCTTCACTGCATTTCTACATGCCGTTATGCCTCCAATTACTATATTTCATCCTGCAAAAAGTACCCACACTTTTATATGTTGATTAGTTATACATTTGTTTCCAGATAACTTCTGGGTCATGACAACAGAATGTTTAGTCTAAAATAGTTCCATATATCTTTTTAGACACCAATTGCTTCACCTCTCCTAGACGACCTACAAGATAATAAGAAATATATAGGCTAACTCTATTTCAAATTACGTCAATTTAGCAACTCAAAAATTTCTCATATACGTGTTCATACAATTCCTTTTTTATAGCTATGTCAGCTTCGAATTATGAACTTCTACTGCCTCGATTCAGTTTGAATGAATGATGAGTGAAGTGCCTATTCGGAAATACACATAATCCTTACCATCAGCATGGTGAGAATCAAAATGGTCTTTGATTTTGATGCTACTTAATTAGGGCAGCTTCAGAAAATTCATCTCTCAGTGTGATTTGTCTACCTATAGCCAAGTTTATTTTTGCAAGATCAAAAAATGCATATTTCAGCATAGCATCTAAATCAAATAGAAAATATCAATTCAGCTTGTGCCACGACCTAAGCAGATCACTATTAGCGGTTATTGATTTCAGTTTATTACATAATCTGAAAAGGAAGAAAACCAAATGAATAAGTACATCCTACATTTAAACATTTATAAATTACTAAAAATTCTTTGATAAACATCAGGCAGAGGAATTGTCGCTCTCTTTGCAAGACAATCGGCAATCCACCCTTTATCAAAGAAGCGATCTATCAACTAAGCGATCTATAAACTGGAGATAAGGCCTCCACCAATAATTCAAATTCCACCTCGATGCATGGCCACCGCTAGTACTACTTGCTGGTTCTCAACCGGAACAGCTCAAGCTGGCGCGGCAACGCCGCGCCCAAGGTTTTCTAGTGGTTGACGGAAGCTGGACGGACGGACGGACGCAAATGCAGAAGCTCTCACCTTCCGACTAGGCCCAATAGGCCCAGCTGCGGTACCCGTTCGGCTTCACTCGTCCGCACGATGAGGTTCGTCTTCATCTGTCTGTATTATAGCAAGAAAGCAACTCAAGATGTCGGCCATGGCTGCCAGGATGGCAGGACCGAGTGCTGGAGGGGAGGCTCGCTGGTGGGGAGCTCTGGCGGCCGCCAGAGCTCGTCAGATTGGTGGATTCATCCCTGTCTAGATACATAATAAAATAGATGTATAAAAAAAAAGTCAAATCAACTTATAATTTACAACAGAGGAAGTACATATATAGGGCCTACCAAATCCGATGTACTCCGCGCCAGAAACTATAAGGACATGAACAACGGGTTTCTTAAGCCCGTTTCCACAACCCAAATTTCGCAGAAAACACCCCGCGATGCTTGAATTTTGTATGAGCATGCGGCCCGTGGCCCGATGGCACGCCCCGAAGCACAGTTTTTGGCACGACCCAAGTACAGCACGGCCCGATACTGTACGGGCCAGGACCGGCAGGGCACGAAGCATAGGGTCGGGCCTATGCCGCACCTTAGGCACGTGGGCTGGCACGACACGGCCCGGTTGAGGCCTGTTACCTTTGTAGCCTAATACTAAATCTCCGTTTGGCCCCATACTGACTCGGGCCATTTCTTCCCAACCCTCGTCAACAGACGCCCTCTCGGCTCTCTGTTGGTATTTCTAACGTCACTGCAATAAATCTTAATTTCCCATCCTATGCAACGACACTAGAAATATTGGTACTAATTAACTTGTCTTTAGCAACTAGCCACTAACCTCTTGACTCTTACTCCTAACTATGAAACTATGTTGTCATCCCAATTGTAAAGCTAGGATAAACTCGGTACTAAATCTTATCATTTTATGTGACTAGGCAGAAATAAATAAAGATGAATATAAACTAAGAATGATTCTGCAAGCGGACGAGATAATTATACCATTGTAGCATTTTACCTAGAGTATTACCAGGTTGTCATTTATATTCTACCACTGGAAAGGCATTGCTAAGAAGCTACTTCGTAGTATTGATAACATGTATAAGTATATGCATTGAATAGACGATGTAACCAATGTCATACACTCTACTCATACTTGAGGGGTAAGTCACAAGATAAATAAGATAATAATAATAAAGATAATAATGATAATGATAAAGATAATAATAAGCCATAAATCAGTCATCTCCTAATGATACTAATTAATCCATCATAGCATTCTAGTTATGTCGGCGTTGTCTAATCGGGTAATAGAGAAATAACTTCTAATTATTTAACTACATGTCAAAGCTACGTTAATTAGTGCAAGTACATCTAGTAATCATTGTCAAGTAATACTACCATAGTTCCCAAACACATTGGAGTAAATGTACGGGAAAAGATGAGTACGTAAACCTTCTCTCTCAACGACAATCTCACTCTACCAATCCAATCGCACGGGGAAGGCCTACAAAGGACTCAATGGGTGCATCACACCCACGATCTACCTCACTACCCGGCACAACAACGGGGATATCCGCAGATAAGCAAAGCATCTAGACACCATGTCTATATATTGCCTACCACTCACCATATGATCAATTAGATGAGCGCTATACGAACCAGTGCATGAATATAATAGCAAATCAACTAAACTAGATGTATTGAAGTAGACAATAAACACAATAATTAAACTAAGATGAAGAACAATGTTGCTAGTAAATACCATACAAACGCAGGTAAATACAATAAGAAAGAAAAGCTTAAGAGCTGTACCAGACTCTTCTCTTCTTGATAACTTCTAGAATCCAAGACCGATTAACACGTTTTGACTTTCTCTAATCTAGATCTAACTATGCTAAACTATAAACTAGAAGGCTATAAGGAACTAGAATTTGAAACTCTAGATGACTTCATCTTCAACTAGCTCGACCTTGAATGACTTGAATGAGGTATTGAATGAATTAGGGTTTCCAGGGGGAGGTCTGGCCCTGCTTATATAGCCCGGTGGGGTGCACGATAGCCGTTTGATCAAACCGACTTCACGTAGGGCTCAGATTGATCCTCAAAGGTGGTGAAAGAAGACTCCAGAAGGTGGGAGAAGGTCCCTCTCATAGGGGGCCGACTGGCCTGACAGGTGGGGCCAGGCGGCCCCACCTAGAAGTGGCTCTGCCTCCCCTTCGCTTTGGTGTCTTCTAGATCCTTCTAGAGTAGTTTGGCGTATTACTGAGTTGCGGATAATTCTATGGTGTAGATTTGTAGTTATGCCCCTTTTATGATGTTTTCTGGATTAATCTCTGCAAACTGATAAATCACCAAAACTCGTGGAAATTGTTAGATAAAACTCTACCCTTCTAGATATTGATATATGTTTCATGCCTTTTGATATATGAAATGTTGACGCTATCCACCGTCAACAACTCCCCCAAACTTACCTTTTGTTAGTCTCTTAGCAAAACCTAGAGTTGGATCAGGAGCTGCTACTATGCTTTTATTCTAATAAGTACACATGCTCTCAAACAAAAATTTTCTCTGAATTAGATAAAACTGCTCTAACTTTTAAACTCACCCATATTATCTTTAACTGTAGAGCTTTTAACCTTCACGTGGGTCTTGGGTAATTGAAAGACAGAACAATCAAGTTAAGCGCTATGTCTTAAATTCTTCACTCAACTAGTATTACAGAGTTTTGTAAGTTTTCGCAATAAAACTCAGAGCTTAATTGTACGACACCCTTAGTCTCTCAAAGTATGTGGTATTTGTGGATCTTACTGAGGCATCCATGATGTCATGCCTTTCTAATTCTAGGGGTTATAGTGGAGTTTATAGGAGTGGCATTGAACAAGGATAAACATACTTGCAATTCATATATCGTAAAGTCAAACAATGGATCTATAGAGAATTGAGTCATACAATCAAACCAAAATGTGCATGTGTGTGAAATATGGTGGATAGGTGTATATGTGGTGGCTAATTCTAATTCTACTTTTGCTCTTCAGAATGAATCTCTCTTCTTTCTTAGACTTTTAGAACTTCTCAGAAAGACATGGGCTATCTTTATTCTTTTTCTCCTCTTTCTCTCTCTCTCTCTCTCTTTTCATCGGGAGGCGGGCATCTGAGTACCCATTATTTTAATGCTGGGACACTTGTCCATCTTTTACTCCCTTTTTATTTTTACATAGCCACATGCATTCTTTGATACAATAATTGATTGAAGAGATAACAATAAAAAACTTGGAGCAATGAAATAAAGGTTGTTCTATAGGTTTATGTATATTTTTGGATGTTCTCTTCCAGTGTAGGAGAAAAATATTTTGGGGTGGAAATGGGTAAAAGTAAAAAATAGTTGTGCTTACTCTCAGAGTAAGAGTAATGCATATGTAGGTGGAGTGTGTGAGTGATCTTGATTTTAAAAGCATGACAAGACTCTCTTAAGTATACGGCAAAGGTTGACTAAACTCAATGACAAGTAAATAGCATAAATAAGCAAAGGTTTTCTATTCTAAGTGTGTATCATATATAGCTTTGGTAGGAATTCAACTTTGTCATACAAGAGCTCATCATGTAAGTGTTTGAAATTTTTAAAAGATAAATCTCCAGAATTTAGCATCGTTAGGAATAAGATAAATAGCAGCTCAGACTCTCTTATATCATATCCGTCAATCACCTAGACTTAGCTCAAGCATATTACTCCACAAGTTTCAGGTTCAGAGTAAATTATCAAGTTAAAGCAATCGTATCCAAAACTTAGGAGAACTCAAGGTTGAAAACTAGGTACTTAAAAGATTTCTAGCACAGCAACTATTTATCATCTTTAAGACAAAATTTCTAGTTCATAGTTGACTCTAGACACACTCTAATTAACTAAGACTAAATGAAACTTCTTTTTATTGATTTTTAGATTTTTATTGAACTAAAGATTCTTAAAAGACTCAACAGATGTGGACCTTCATGTGCCCACATATTTTTGGTATTTTATAACTATAAGACAGACTCGATAAATCGCATAGGTATAGTTACCTGATAACTAGGAGATGCTCCTCCCCCAAACTAGATGTTTACCATATTTCGCTTGAACAAGCTTAGCAGTGGTGACCCACTGACCGGTCTTACTCTTTAATTGTATAATTCTGTAAAAATTGGTACTCCACAAGAAAACCAAAGACTCGAGGCTCGAATATGATAATGGGTTAGCGGTCAGCCAGATGAGTAAGTGATTATCTTTATGAGCAGATATGAATGTGCAGCATGATTCTTGTATTTTTTTATGCTTTTTTTATAATCCAAAGAAAAAGAAATTTATTTTTGTGCTACCATTATGACTATTCTTACGGGTAAACTATAAGCCTAATCATTTGGAGCTTTTTAAAGTTTTCAATAAAGTAGTAAAAAAATTTATTTTCTTTTCTAAACATACAAAAGAGTAAAGGTACTAAAGTAATTAGATAACTACCATTATTATCTTATGGCAAGGGTGCGGAGTTTAAAGTCATACGAACAAGACTTCTTGTGGTCATCATGTGAGAGTTCTTCAGTGGATCCTGATGGGGACCCAGATATTGCATCTTCTAGGGTTGATGACTCGATTGAGGGGCTCTTCTTCTTCTTCCATACTTTTGTTGGTTGTGGATGTTCTTCAGGTGTAGTTGATTGTTCTTTTGCTTTCTCCTCCTCAACTTTTCTTCTTAAGACGCGGCGCTGACTTCTCTTCTTGTACCTAGTGAAAGCTGGTAATCCAGGAGAGTTATAATCTTTAAAATAACAGCGTACCTTTTCTCCTGGAAAGTGAAAATGGACTTGGCTTGTTCTATTGTAGATAATAGCTTTAGTGATACTAAGGAATGACCTTCCAATAATGATCAGTGTCTTGTCTTCTTTTCCCATGTCCAAGACCATAAAGTCGGTAGGGACAGAGTGGATATGGATCTTAACCGTGATGTTCCTTGCTAGTTCCTTCGGGATTCGTGTTGTGTTGTCTGCCAGCTGTAAAATATATGTACGATCTAACGGTGCATTAAATAATGTATTGTATACCTATTTTGATATTATATTGACAGCTGATCCAGTGTCGCAAACTGCTGGGTAGAAAGAACTTTGTCCAATGGTGCACTCTATTGATGGTAGGCCAGGATCTTTAGCTAAGACTGGTAAAGCTGAATGGCGAACTTGTCTGTATTCTGTTACTTTGACTATCTGAGTCTTCTTTCTATCTTGCTTCTTGTTCTTCCTCTTTTCCTTTGGACAGGTCTTCCGTACTTCTTCTTCTTTATATATAGGCTTCTCTGGATAGTAAGCATTGATAAGATCTTCAAGGGTCCTGTCTTTAAAACTGAATTTCTCTTCATTGTCCTTGATGGTGAAACATATTGTTACACTGTCTATATAAATGGCTGCTTTTGTAGTACTCAAGAACGGTCGACCTAGGATGATAGGACTCTTCGGATCTTTGCCGGTATCAAGAACTATAAAGTCTACTGAAACATATGATTGTCCCACTCGTATGCATACGTCATTTAGGATTCCATCGGGGTGTTTAACTGTCTGATCTACAAGCTGTAAGCATATATTCATGTACAATAAAGTTGCCCATGGAAAAATTCGATCAAAGATTACCTTTGGTATGATGTTGAGACTAGCACCAAGGCCACAGACGACTTCAGAGAAATCGTGTTACCCAATAGAGATAGAAATCACAGGTCTTCCTGGATCTCCTCTCTTGAGTGGCATGGATTCATCCTTCCATCCTTCTGATATACCTTCTATGTAGTAACCTGCACGGACATCAACAAGATTTATGGTTTCGGGCTCTAGGGGTTGCCTAGAAATCTTACCTTCATGGATCGGTGGAACAGCGGCCGCCAGTTAAGCTAATTGTGATTCTAACATTTTGTTAAAGCTAAGCTGGTTCTTAATAGCAGAGGTGAGGCTATCTATTTTGGTATTTATATTTTCTAGCACTTTATCATTGGATACTACCCTCTTAGATAAATTTTCTACAACTTTATTTTGATTAGAAATTACTTCTCTTAAAGGTGGTTGATTGAAATTGCTATTGAAATTATTATTACCTTGGTTGTTACCTTGGTAGTTGGGCCTTTGCTGGTTCCATCCTTGATTGGGTTGATTCCACCGTTGATTTGATTGATTCCATACTTGATTTTGCTGAGGACGATAGTTGGTGTTGTTGTTGATGAAGTTCATATCCTCTTGGAGTGTAGGGCAGTTGCTTTTCTCGAGTGACCTATATCTCCACATTCTTCACAAGTCATGCAGGAGTCATCGATGTGCATGACTTCTCTATTCTCATTGCTTTTGCTGTCAAGTTTCTTCATTATGAGGCCTAGCTTTGCAGTGACCATGTCAATCTCCTTAATATGATGCATGCCTCCTCCTCTCTTGCGGGGTTGCACACGTTCTTCATTCTAGTTCTGATTTAAGGCCATCTTCTCCACAAGTGTTGTTGCATCGGTGAGCTTAAGTGACAAGAAAGCTCCTCCAGCTGCAGCATCTATGGATTCACGGGTACTAGATACTAGCCCATGATAGAAGGTCTGCATAAGTAGCCAATCCTCTATCCCATGATGAGGACATTCTGCAATATAATCTTAAAAACGTTCCCATGCCTCGGCGAACGATTCATCATGTTGTTGATGAAAGCTTGAAATTTTTTCACATAAAGCATTGGTCTTGCCTGTAGGAAAGAACTTCACTAGGAAAGCAGTAGAGCATTTGTCCCATGTAATGTTGGTTTTCTTTTTATTGTAGAACCACTGTTTAGCCTTTTCTAGAAGTGAAAATAGGAAAAAGCGGAGTAAAATAGCATCTCTTGATACTCCTCTGATAGTGAAGGTGCTGCAAATCTCTAGAAAGTGTTGTAAATATTCACTTGCATCTTCATGAGCCTTCCCACAAAACTGACTAGCTTGAACTATAATGATAAGAGCAGGCTTGAGTTCAAATCCATTATCACCAATATTGACATTAGATCCAGTGCGGATGTTGGTGGTTGTTGGAGCAGAGAACTCGCATAGCGTCTTCTCAGCCATAGCTTCAAAAGCTGGTGCTAAATTTTCTAATTCTTCTGATTCTTCTCCTTCGAATGTTAGAGCTTGATTTCTTGAAGATTGAGCTTCGGTGGAGGATGTTCTTGATGGTGATTCAAAGATGTCCCTCGACAAGAAACTTCTTTCTTCGTAAGAGTCTCTCTCGGATCTTCAACGTAATTGTGCGGAAGAGCAAATCCGTTCATTCATTCATTACCCCGCATAAGATATACAAATAAATAGAACAAGGGTAAACCTATTTAAGTTAGAGGTCAATTGGGTGATCGGTCTTATTCATAATGCATATATGTTATCAATACTTTTCCTAAGTTTATTAGCCTTCTCCCGCAACGGCGCCAAAAAAATGCTTGTTGTCATTTCTAACGTCACTGCAATAAATCTTAATTTCTCATCCCACACAATGACACTAGAAATGTTGGTACTAATTAACTTGTCTTTAGCAACTAGCCACTAACCTCTTGACCTATAACACCTCTAGTGTTACGTTAACCTAAACCTGTCATGTCATCATCATCATTGCATAAGCATTCATGATTAGAGAACCCTAATTCAAACAACTAAAATAAGTTTATCCAATTCTAGGGTTTGTTTGAGCTCTTTATATCATATGTGTATGTGTTTATCATTTGAATTCTACTCACATGTTTACTTTTGTTTATAAAAGCAATCAATTAAAACCAACCTTGGTGTTTGCAAGTGTTTGGCTAACCCCGACTCACACATCAAACAAGTTTTTTAAATCAAATAAGGTGCAAGAAAGAATCAAATTTGAATTTGGAATCCAAATCCCAAACCCTAGCTCAAGTGGCTAAGTGTTGGAATTTGAATTTCACTTTCAATTTTTGGTGAGCTAACCATAATTAATTTTCTAAATAAAAGTTACTAACCATTGGCACCATTTCAAAGTATGAACTTTGTACTTTGAAAATGTACCATTGGTTGGGTTTGAAAAGTACCACATCATCATTAATTAATTGCCCAAAGATCCAATTTGAAAATCCTTTTCAAAAGTCAAAAATTCAAAAGCCTTTTTCCCTTTTTTCTAAATTCCAACTCAAAATATTCAAAATTTTGGAAAACTCCAAAAATACAGTGTGTGTATCTTTTTGAGCTCTACAACTTTGGTATATAAAGTTTTTCAAGTTTTTGAATAAAATTTGAAGTAATTTCAAAAGTTATTTGAATTGGAAATTGTCCCCTTTTGCATTTTAAAACTCAATTCAAAAATTATTTAGTTTTATAAAAAACTTTCTAAATGAAAGTTGTAGATCTTGAAAAATGGAACAACTTTTATTTTTGGAGATTTTCATCTTTTATTCAAAATCTAAAAGTAATTTTGGAATCCTAAATGTTAGGGTTTTGTCCCCTTTTCAAATTTGAATTTCAAATTCAAAAATTAATTGGGATCTGGCCAAACTTGTTAAATCAAAGTTGTAGAGCATGAAAAGTTGCACAATTGATATTTTGGGAGATTTTTGTGTACAGTTCAATTTTCAAAAGTAATTTGCAAAATGAAAGGAAAAGGTGGCACCGCTACACGGTGATCAACGGGGAGGGGCGTGCGGCTCGCCCGGCTGCCCATGCCGGACGGCCCACCGACCGCCGCCGTGGACGTTCTCGGCCGTTCCGGTTTTGCGCGGCGCCAACCAGCTCAACGCCGTCGTGAACTCTCCCTCCACCTGGCAAGCACCTCCTTTCCCTATAAAAGGCCGTGCGCCGGCCGTCGACGCCTCTTTTCTTCTTCCTGGCTCACCGTCGACCGCCGCCGTTCTTCCATCAAATTCGAGCACCACACTTGTCCACTGTTTCCAATAGCTTGCACGCAGCTCCGCAACTCCCTTGTGCGCGCTCTGAGCCGTTGGTCCAGCCGTGAGACCGCCTAAGTTGCTCACACGCCATTGTCTTCCTCGGTTCCGGCCACCCACCGCCGCCGGAAGCTTTTCACCGCGGCCAGGTCCACCCCGAGCGCCTCAAGCTCAACCGACTGCGTCTCCAACTCCGCCTAGCTTCACTAATCACCATCGGCTCTTCTTTTTCCACAGTGCATCACCAGACACGTCAGAACGTCGACGTGGCCCTCAGTTCACGCCGCCGCAGTCACTGACTCCACCGTCGACCTTGCTCCACCCCCTTCCACGCTCGCTGCTCCCCTGTTTTGAACCCGTGGTGAGCTCCTGAGTCGATCCAAATAGTTGGTTGCGTCAGTGTCGCGCTAGGTTGACCGGGACAGTGTTCCGCCGGGGAGCTCCGAGCGCCACCGTCCGCCTCGGCCGTCGCCAATCTTGCTCCGGTGAGGCGCCCGTAGTCGTATCGTAGTTCGTTGAGACCGCGGTGATGAGAGGAGTCCGCCGGTGGGGTTGGTTGCGTCGGAAGCGCCGCCGTTGGCGAGAACCGCCACCGTCGCCGCCGCCGTCTCGTCGGCCGGAGGGAAGAGGGAGGAGGAAGGTGATGCTGACAAAGGGGGTCGGCCTGTCAGCGAGAGAGAGAGAGGCGCGCGGGCCGAAGCGGGCCACGCGCGGCGTGAGCAGGCCTCCGGGCCACACGGTGAGCCCACGGGAGAGGGAAAATGATTTCTTTTTTCCAATTTAATTTTCCAAATATGATTTTCACCTTTTTGTTATAATTTTATTTGGGCAGATAAAAATACAACAAAAATATGTGTGTGCTCTACGTGTTAAACTCAGTCATGAAAAAATACTAACCCTGGTTTTCCAATAAAATTTAATTGTGTTTAATTTGCTCTTTTAATTAATAAATACCACTTCCATGATTTTTAATAATTAAAATATAAGTCCAAAAATTATGAATTTTGTTTTGTGTGCTAATTAGGCGATGATGATCTTAATTATGAAGTTTGATCCTGTTTTGACTATTTTTTGTATTATGCTTAATTAATACCTTGATTAATTAATGTTTAATTAATTAATCCTTTGATTAATTAGGGTTTAATTAATCTCCAATTAGCAAGTTAATTAGTGGCTTTCAACAACTGTAAAAAATGGTTAATAAATTAGTAACCACCCTTAATCACTTTTAGTGTTGCTTGATTTTGGGATTGAGTGATGACCCTAGGTCATTAACCCTAATGGCCTTCGGCATTTCATGTTGATTGCGTATCGTTAGTCCGTCGTCGTCAACGTTAGTTATACTTCTGTTATGCAACGTTACCGTGAAGAAAAGTTGTACTCAAGATAGGTTAACAATCGTTGCATCATTATCGCATGTCTTTATTCTCGCATTGTGATCATGCATTTCAATCGTGTAGTTGTGCCGCCCGAAGGAGTTGATCCAACTCCTAACCCTGAGGAAGGTATCCAGTGCGAGGAGATTGGTCCAGATCCCGGCAGTACCATCCCTGAGCCTCACTTCTTCGAGCCCCAAGGCAAGCCCCGGATGCATTCAAACCCTGTCTTGAATTTCGAAAGTCCTTTATAATTTTATGTGGATGAGATGATGCATTACGTATAGGAATTGTGTGATATCCTAATTGATGCATTTACCGTACCTTGTGATATTATCCTGGATACTTGTTTGGATTTCAAGAAATGCTTAGTATATGCTTAGCCTTGCTGCTAGCGTAGGTTTTATAAAAATGTTTCAAAAGTTGAGAACGGCACTATCTCTGATAAAGTATTCAAAACTTGATGTTGCTTGTCGCCTATCCTTCACCTTGGCCGGGTCAGGGGTACGCACAAAAACATGATGAGTAAATCGAGACGCCGGTGGAGTGACTTGCATCAGGATGGGCTAGTGCCCTGGTGTAGTGTCGTCCACTTGTGTCGGTTAAGGACCGTTCGTTGTGGTGATCCTGTGGTCAAGATGGTTATTGGATAGTACTAGTCGCATGCTAATGGCGGTAAGCTCCCTTGTCTGATCCATGCGAGAACGGATAACCGGGACGGGAAGTAGCGTGTACCCACACTACGAGCGCACCGTCGACGGTCAGACTGACGGCGTAGGGAGATGGTGTACTGTACTCTCGTGGCTAGGACCCGTTCTGGTTTGGAGAAATGCAAGCGTGAGTTGATGTATGTAAGATGTCCGGTCCTGCATACATCGTATGGCTAGGAAGCCCCAGCTGGGTATATAAAGCGATTCGAATCGTCGTTGCTCCACGATATGGGAGATTTGACCAAGCGTCAGCATCGTAGTAATAATGAAAGTTGTTGAGGCTGATAAGTTTTGAAATTGTTATATGGATGATAAGTGCTTGCTATAGACTAGGATAATCAAAATGGAAGATAAGGATCAACTGTAGTTGCTTTCGGCAAATGTGTCTTTGATCTTACTAAAGCCTCACCTTGATTCCTATTAGCCAGCATTCTTGAGTCTTCTCCCTACTTTTTGGTTGGGTAAGTCTTGCGGAGTACTTTTTGTACTCAGGGTTTGTTAAATCCCCGTTGCAGGTGAACCGTGTGAACAAGTGTGCTACGGCTCTTGTTGCATGACGGTTATCGAAGAAGGAACTGATGAGGAATAGATTATGTGGCCTCTGGGCAGGGCACTTTTGTTGAGTGGTTTGTCATAAAGTTACATAACGATACTTCCGCTGTTATGTAATAATGAAACTCTGGTTTGTATAACTTTATCAAATGGTTTATAAATTAAGTTATTGTAAGACTTCCGCTACTCTGGTATTTTTATATGAAAGCTGTTGTAATACTGTGATGTCTCTATAAGTATCGATCCTGGAGTAATCGTGGTTTATCGGGGATCCACCCGACGGAACGTTCTAGGTTATGTGGTGTACAAGCATAGCCGACAGAGGTCTTAGGGACAATGTCAGGTGCTTGTGGGCCATATGATTTAGAAGGTTCTGCCACAGGGGGGTATCAGAGCGGTACTTACAAAGATACTCACAGTGTTACTTTTCAAAACTTCAAAATGTTTTGGATCCAAAAGTTAAAGATGGTTTAGTCCAAATTGCTTCTGCTTCGCCTTAATTCTTTCTCGTAGCCTTCTTAGTTGCTGTTTTAAAAAGAATCTTAAGCGGAATATCATGTGTTTTTCTTTTGCCCTATATTATTAAAAGTATGCTTATATTAGTTTAAAAAGTTTTTGCTTGATCCGTAGGTTTGATCATGCATCATGTTTAATTCACATATTTAAAATTTGATCCCTAATAGAAAGTGGTTGGGCTAAGTAAAATCAATCCTATTCTTGCTGACTCTAAGGCTCTCAATCTTATAGACTCTATCTCCACTTTCTACAGGATGGCCCGTACCAAGCAGACTGCTCGAAAGATAACCGGTCCTAAGGGAGTGCCACGTCACCAGTTGGCACCGCGCCGCAATGATGCTGAAGCCAGCCCAAGCAAGCCAAAGCCTGAGAAGAAGATAACCAAAAAGCAAAAGATAGCCGAGTTGTCTGCTGAGTTAGCTACCGTCATCAAGGAGCGCGGAATAGCAATTGCTGAGAGGAACGAGGTGAAGTCTGAATTAGCAGGTCAACTGCGGCAGGAGCAGTCAGACCTTCGGACCATTCACAAGCTCCAAGTGACCATTGCTCATCTTCAGCATGAGCTGCAGGGTGCAGTGAATCAGAGGAACGATGGGTACGACTACATCGAGGAGTTGCAGGCTCAGGTGGATGATCTCCAAGCCTACAATGCAGCCTTACACGAGAAAGTCCATCATCAGTACAACCTCCACGATCCTCTGTACCAGCAGCAGGTAGCCGCGGACGACTTGGATTCCGTGGAGTCACCGGAGGTGTATCCGACACCGACTGAGGAGTCCGAGGCAGACGAGTCAGTCGCAGGCAATGAGTCAGACGTCTGAGTTCCCTGAGAGAGATGTGTAAAATAGTTATCCTTACATGCTAAGTAGTTAACCTGGGTATGTCCTGCCTATGAGCGGACCTGTAATTTGAAGAAGTGAAGCCATGAGTGATCGGCTTGTACTAATGTTTTAAAATTCAATAAATCTGCTTGTGAATAAATGTGATCTTGTCTATAACAGATGTCTATCCATTCTCGCGCCGGTTCTTCACAAGAGGGAGGTGAGGCCCCGCAGGCACCACTAGCACCATAGTCTCTGGCTGAAGCAGTGGCAGCTCTAGTCAATGCCACCACTGTGAATTCCCGTCTGTTACGGGAAATGGGTCAGCATAATCAATATGAAAACCATGGCCGTCGCAATCACGACGAGATCACGTATGCGGACTTTACAGAGACCCGTCCGCCCATTTTTACTAGGGCTGAGGAACCCTTAGAGGCTAATGATTGACTTCAAATCATAGATCAAAAGTTTGACCTGCTAGAGGGTTGCCCAGACCTCTTAAAACCAAAGTTTGCCGCACAACAATTGAGGGGCCCTGCATCTGTCTGGTGGGCAAACTTTCTGGCATGACAGCCAGCCGGTCAGCAAATTACTTGGACCATGTTCCAAGATGCATTCCATCAGCACTTCATTCCTGATGGGGTGATGCAAGTAAAGCTGGAAGAGTTTCTAGCACTAAAGCAGGGTGGTCGAACAGTGGTGCAGTATGTGAACATGTTTAGTCATTTATCACAGTATGCACCGGAACATGTGGATACTGATAGCAAGAAGAAGAAATATTTTGTTAGGGGTCTGAAAAGTGATATTGAAACCCACCTCACTGCAAATCTAAACGCCACCTTCTATGAGGCAGTGGATATTGCAATCTCCTATGAAAGATCCTTGCTAAAACAAAAGAATGAAGAGAGACACGCTTTTCCTAGACCATCTAGCGGAATCCAAAAACGCCAGAAGGTTATCGTGCACCCCACTCAGCATAATCGCCAGCCGTTCCGTTATCCACAGCACCAGCAAAGCCACTAGCCCTATCATTACCCACCCCAGCAGCAGCAAGCCCAAAGGCAACAGGTGTACACTCGCCCCGCTGCCGTAACCTATCGCCAGCAGCCGAACACCCAGGGTGTTCGAAACACAACTCCACCAGCTCCCCAAAATGCTCCCACTGGTTTCGGTCCGTGTTTTAATTGTAACCGAATCGGACACCTTTATCGAAACTGTCCATATCCTAAACGAAATATTTCCAACTTTCAGCAAGGATCTAGCAGTCAGCAGCACCAGAGTCAGGGTAGGGGTGGTTCATAGAATGTCCCGAAGGTCAATGCCGGAGGAAGACTGGACGCGTGTATCAAGTTCAGCCTGGGAACATTCTTGAAGGAGAGCTGATTTTAATGGGTATGTTCCCTGTTGCCAGTCACCCTGCAATTACCTTATTTGATTCTGGTGCATCGCATACATTTATCAACCGCACATTTGTTACAAAGCATGAAATCCCCATAAAAAAAATTAAAGATGAGTTTTTGGTGCAATCACCAGGAGGGCGTATACACACATGGGAAATGGTATATCAGGTCCCTATATCTCTTGGTGGGTATCTCTATCCCACGGATCTGATAGTACTGAAGGATCAGAATATAGACGTGATCCTTGAAATGAATTGGTTACGCCATTATGGCGCTGTGATAGATGCACTGAATAGAACCGTTAAGTTGTTCTTGCCTGATAACCAGTCTCCTCTTCTTATCCAATTTCTGACTCCCAAGAGAGCAGTTGAGACAGTTAATGCAACCTCAGTGCAAGAAATGAAGGATATACCTGTGGTCTGTGAATTTCCAGATGTATTCCCTGAGGATTTGCCTGGGTTACCGCCAGAGCGAGATGTTGAATTTGTGATTGAGTTAAAGCCGGGTACTGCACCAATATCCTGAAGAGCTTATAGAATGCCCCCAAAAGAGTTAGCAGAATTGAAAACTCAATTGAAACAATTGTTGGACAAAGGTTTTATCCGACCTAGTTCATCACCGTAGGGTTGTCCTGCTATCTTTGAGAAAAAGAAAGATCAGACTCTGAGAATGTGTGTGGACTATCATCCATTAGATGAGGTGACCATCAAAAATAAATATCCTCTTCCTCGCATAGATCTTCTCTTTGACCAACTTGCGGGAGCCAAGGTGTTCTCCAAGATTGATCTTAGGTCTGGTTACCACCAAATCCGAATCGGACCTGAAGATATTCCTAAAACCGCCTTCACCACCAGATATGGCCTATATGAATATCTTGTTATGTCATTCGGGCTTATAAATGCTTCAGCCCATTTCATGTATCTGATGAACTCGGTGTTTATGCCCGAGCTCGATCGCTTCGTCGTGGTTTTCATCGACGACATTCTTATATATTCCAAAACCAAAGAAGAACATGCGGAGCATCTCCGTATTGTTTTGACTCGTCTCCGAGAACATCAGCTTTATGCTAAATTTAGCAAGTGTGAGTTTTGGCTTAATGAAGTCAAATTCCTTGGTCATGTTCTATCCACCAAGGGTGTTGCAGTTGACCCTGGCAAACTCCAAGATATTCTAAACTGGAAGCCACCCATCAGTGTTCACCAAGTTCGTAGTTTCCTTGGAACGGCGGGATATTACCGTCGTTTCATTCCTGATTTCTCCAAAATAGTCAAGCCAATTACATAACTTCTAAAGAACCAAACTAAATTTCGATGGTCAACTGAATGTGAGCAAGCATTTCACAAGTTGAAAGATCTTTTGACTACTGCCCCAGTCCTAGCTCAACCAGATATTAAAAAGCCATTCGATGTGTATTATGATGCATCTGGCATCGGCATTGGATGTGTGTTGATGCAAGAGGGCAAAGTTATTGCTTATGCTTCAAGGCAGTTGAAGCAACATGAGGAGCATTAGCCAACTCAAGATCTTGAGTTAGCAGCAGTCGTGCATGCTCTGAAGATATGGAGGCATTATTTATTGGGCAATACATGTCATATCTATAGTGATCACAAAAGTTTAAAGTATATCTTTACCCAGTCTGAGCTGAATATGAGGCAAAGAAGATGGCTTGAATTAATCAAAGATTATGATCTTGAAGTGCATTATCATCCTGGTAAAGCCAATGTAGTTGCTGACGCTCTTAGTCGAAAGAATCAATGCAACTGTCTTACTGTCACACCAGTGAATCTGAGCTTGTGTCAAGAGTTAGAAAGATTGAATATTGATATGATTTCTCAGGGTAGTCTGAATGATATCACAGTACATTCTTCTATTCAAGAACAGATCATTGCAGCTCAGCGAGAAAGTAAAGGTCTCAAACATATTAGAGAGAAAGTCAGGTCTGGATAAGCATCTTGTTTCCGTCTTGATGATAATAATGTGTTATGGTTCAAGAATCGTCTGGTCGTTCCAAAAGTTCCTGAGCTCCGACAGTTGATTCTTGATGAAGCTCACCTAACCAGATTCTCGATTCATCCAGGTAGCAATAAAATGTATCATGACCTAAGGCAGAGATTCTGGTGGACTAGAATGAAGATCGAGATAGCTCGATATTTGAAAGCCGCTGGAGAACTCCAACCTTTACCCATTCCAGCTTGAAAGTGGGAAGACATAAGTATGGATTTTATTGTGGGTCTGCCTACAACGGCAAGGGGCTATAATTCTATCCGGGTTATCGTTGACCATTTAACCAAGTCAGCCCATTTCATTCCAGTGAAAGAAGATTATAGAGCTCCCAAATATGCCATGATTTATATTGACCGAATTATGTGTTTGCATGGTGTTCCGAAAAGTATAGTTACAGATCGAGGTACTCAGTTCATGGCTCAGTTCTGGTAGAAATTGCATGAGACTATGGGTACTAATCTGTTGCATAGCACTGCTTATCATCCACAAACTGGAGGACAGACTGAAAGAGTGAATCAAATTTTAGAAGATATGTTAAGATCTTGTGTGCTAACCTATTCCTCAACATGGGATGAATGTTTGCCATTAGCAGAGTTTGCTTATAATAATAGTTACCAAGAGAGTATTAAAATGGCACCATTTGAGGCTCTATACTGCCGTCGATGCCGTACTCCACTCAATTGGTCTGAACCGGGAGAAAGATGGTTCTTCGGTGTTGACTTAGTCAAAGAAACTGAAGACAAAGTGAAGCAAATTCAAGATAATTTAAGAAAGGCTCAGTCTAGATAGAAGAGTTATGCTGATAAACGACGAAGGCCGTTGGTATTTGCAGTTGGAGACTATGTATACTTGATGGTGTCACCAAGCAAAGGTATCGATCGTTTCGGGGTTAAAGGTAAACTAGCACCTCGATACATCGGTCTGTTTCAAATCATTGAACAATGTGGGAAGGTAGCATATCGTCTGTATTTACCTGAGCAGTTGTCGCTTGTGCACAACGTGTTCCATGTATCCCAACTAAAAAAGTGTTTGCGAGTACCAGACAAAGTAGTCGACATTGAAGGTCTCCACATTGAACCTGATCTGACATGTGTCGAGTATCCAGTCAGAATTCTTGATCGGAAAGATCGGGTCACACGCAGGCACGTAAGAAGATTCTACAAAATTCAATGGGATCAGCATTCTGAGGATGAAGCAACCTGGGAGTCTGAGGAATTCTTGAATGAGCACTTTCCGGAGTTTCTTCCTTCTTTCTTCTAAGTCATGATTCATTTCTATGAATTGTGACTTTCCAAAAAGATGAGACTTGTAATATAAACCCTTCTACCTCCCTTATGAAACCTTGTAAGATGTGTTTGCTTGACACGTTTCCTTTTCCATTACTTAGCCCTAAGCTTTGAATCTCGGGACGAGATTCCTTTTAAGGGGGATGTAATGTAACACCTCTGGTGTTACGTTAACCTAAACCTACCATATCATCATCATCATTGCATAAGCATTCATGATTAGAGAACCCTAATTCAAACAACTAAAATAAGTTTATCCAATTCTAGGGTTTGTTTGAGCTCTTTATATCACATGTGTATGTGTTTATCATTTGAATTCCACTCACATGTTTACTTTTGTTTATAAAAGCAATCAATTAAAACCAACCTTGGTGTTTGCAAGTGTTTGGCTAACCTCGACTCACACATCAAACAAGTTTTTTAAATCAAATGAGGTGCAAGAAAGAATCAAATTTGAATTTGGAATCCAAATCTCAAACCTCAAACCTTAGCTCAAGTGGCTGTGTTGGAATTTGAATTTCACTTTCAATTTTTGGTGAGCTAACCATAATTAATTTTCTAAATAAAAGTTGCTAACCATTGGCACCATTTCAAAGTATAAACTTTATACTTTAAAAATGTACCATTGGTTGGGTTTGAAAAGTACCACATCATCATTAATTAATTGCCCAAAGATCCAATTTGAAAATCCTTTTCAAAAGTCAAAAATTCAAAAGCCTTTTTCCCTTTTTTCTAAATTCCAACTCAAAATATTCAAAATCTGGAAAAACTCCAAAAATACAGTGTGTGTATCTTTTTGAGCTCTACAACTTTGGTATATAAAGTTTTTCAAGTTTTTGAATAAAATTTAAAGTAATTTTAAAAGTTATTTGAATTGAAAATTGTCCCCTTTTGCATTTTAAAACCCAATTCAAAAGTTATTTGGTTTCATGAAAAACTTTCTAAATGAAAGTTGTAGATCTTAAAAAAATAGAACAACTTTTATTTTTGGAGATTTTCATCTTTTATTCAAAATCTAAAAGTAATTTTGGAATCCTAAAGGTTAGGGTTTTGTCCCCTTTTCAAATTTAAATTTCAAATTCAAAAATTAATTGGGATCTGGCCAAACTTGTTAAATCAAAGTTATAGAGCATGAAAAGTTGCACAATTGATATTTTGGGAGATTTTTTTGTGTACAGTTCAATTTTCAAAAGTAATTTACAAAATGAAAGAAAAAGGTGGCACTTTGCTACAAAGTGAGCAACGAGGGGGGGGGCGTGCCGGCCGCCTGGCTGCCCATGCCGGACGGCCGGCCGACCGCCGCCGTGGGACGTTTCGGCCGTTCCCGGTTTTTCACCTTTTTTTGTTATAATTTTATTTGGGCAGATAAAAATGCAATAAAAATATGTGTGTGCTCTCTCGTGTTAAGCTATGTCATGGAAAAATACTAACCCTAGTTTTCCAATAAAATTTAATTGTGTTTAATTTGCTCTTTTAATTAATAAATGCCACTTCCATGATTTTTAATAATTAAAATATAAGTCTAAAAAAATTATGAATTTTATTTTGTTTGCTAATTAGGTGATGATGATCTTAATTATGAAGCTTGATTCTGTTTTGACTAATTTTTGTATTATGCTTAATTAATACCTTGATTAATTAATGTTTAATTGATTAATCCTTTGATTAATTAGGGTTTAATTAATCTCTAATTAGCAAGTTAATTAGTGGCTTTCAACAACTGTAAAAATAGTTAATAAATTAGTCACCACCTTTAATCACTTTTAGTGTTGCTTGATTTTAGAATTGAGTGATGACCCTAGGTCATTAACCCTAATAGCCTTCGGAATTTCATGTTGATTGCGTATCATTAGTCCGTCGTCGTCAGCGTTAGTTATACTTCTGTAATGCAACGTTACCGTGAAGAAAAGTTGTACTCAAGATAGGTTAACAATCGTTGCATCATTATCGTATGTTGTTGACACCTCTTAATGTTATCTCTAATAACGGCGTCAAAAATGCTAGCGTAGCGCACCGCCACTAGAATGCCAAGTTGTCATCCCCAACATAACACCAAGGGGTGTGGTATTAAATCATGCCACCATCTAGAATATAGAAATGTATCCGCAAGCGCACAGATCAAATACCATTGTAGCATTTTACCCGGAGTATTACGGGTTGTCATTTATATTTTCTCAAAGAAAGGTCTACATGGCTGTGTAAAGGTAGTGTGTTGACCTAGAGTGTAACGAATAGGCATAACCATGTCCTCGCTACTCAATACAGGGGTAAGTCACAAGATAATAGATAAGATAAGTATATAATCATCAGCATAAACAGATAGAGACTCCTAGCTATATCATTAGGGTTGCTAGTAGAACATCAAGAGATATTCCTGGGTTATTCCTAGCTACAAGTCAATGTATGTTATGGTTAGTGCAATACAGCTAGTAATCATGGCTAAGGTTAACATTACATTTATTCATAGTGGACATACTAGGGAAGTTTGAGAACATAGCACACCCTTCCGTTGTATACAAGCCCTACTGTGCCTATAAACGGGGTTCGGATTACATAGGACTCAACAGGAATGTCACACCCGCGATCTACCAAACCCAGCCTATAGGGTGCATTTCAAGAGATAAACAACGTATAAGCACCACGCTTAAACAATATTTATCACTCACCCAACGATCAATTAGATGAGTGCTATACGAAACTATGGATAAACATAATGTTAATCTAGCTATACTAAGCATATAACCACAATAGACAAAGAACATAATAACTATGAATATAAGTAAATAAGAATTCATCAATTCAATTGTAGCAATCATATAACTATACAATGAAAGAGAACAAAGGCGAGAGGAGTTAAGAACTATACCAAATCTAAGCTCTTGATGGCTCCGGAATCCAAGCCTGCGCTTGCCTCCCTCTAGTTCTAATCTAGCTATCTAGGCCCTAGCTAAGGAGCTCTGATTAGGGTTTCTGGCTGATGATCAGACTTTCGAATGAGAATGAATAAATGGGGGCTCTCCCCAGGGGAGTGCCTCTCCTTTTATAGCCCTGGGCGATGTTTGTGAGCCATCGGATCAAACCGACATTGACGGGCGGCTAGGATTGATCCTCAAAGGCGGTGGAGCGAACCGGACGAACCGGGACCCAAGGGGGAGTAGCCCTAGACCGGCCGGTCTGGCCTGGTGGCCTCTGGGCCCCTGGCTCGGCGTGGTGCCTTCTCGTCTCTTCTGGAGCCTTCCTGTGTAGCCTTGGAGTCCGTTTTCCGTTTCCTTGTTCCGATAAGCTTGTATGTTTGCGCCTTTTCCGGTTTACGCCTGCATAAATAGTGAAACACCAAAACTCGTGGAATTCGGTCAGTGTAAACCCTATGTCTACTTTGGTGATCATATTTGCATCCTTTTTATGGCTAGTTGACGGTTGAATTAATACAATAGTGGTCGTCAACAACTCCCCCAAGTTTAACCTTTGCTAGTCCCTTAGCAAAGTAAACTCAGAAAAAGTTATTGAATGTATGTGTATGTTTAAGCATTGTAGCTATCTCGGAGCAACTCTCTCTAAATATACCTACGGTCAGACAGAAATTCTCCTCCAGGTTATGCAATAACTGAGCTGACTTTTAAACTTACCCATATTACCTTTAACTGCGGGGCTTATTAGCTCTTCCTTGGGTCTTGAGCACTTGACAGACAAAAAGATCCCATCTAAACACTATGTCTCAAGTTCTTCGATCGGCTATCATTCTCGAGTTTTTAGAGGTTTTCAAATAAAACTCAGAGCTTCCCATATATGACACTCTCAAGTCTCTCAAGATATGTGGTATTTGTGGATTCTCACCAAGGGCGTGATGATGGTTGCCTTTCTTTTCATCCTATAGCTAAAGCTTATGTGGAGCTCATAGATAAGGAGAAAACTGAAAGAGCAAACTTGCAATGCATATGTTGTTGAGTCAAACAATGGATCCATGGAGAAACGAGTCATGCAGTCGAATCATGACGTACAGGTGGATGAATATGGTGGATATATGGAGGAACCTAATTCTACTCAGCTCCTTGAATGCTTCTCTCTCCTTTGAAAGCTAGCCTGAGGTTATGAGCTATCTTTTTCTTTCTTCTCTTTTTCTTCTTTTTTTTTCTTTTTTTAGGGAGTCGGGCATCTACATACCCATTGTTTTGCATTGGGACACTTGTCCATCTTTCTTTTCTTCTCTCTTTTTCTCAAATATCTTTTTGCATTGCTCACAGCACTCCTTTTGGCATTGATAGAGTTAGAGAGAAAACACAGGAACATAGAGCATTTATTGGGTGGCTATCCTGATGGAATATTTTTGGTGTTCTCTCCCAGTATAGGAGAAAAATATTTTTGGAATGGATGTAGGTGGAATGATATGTTGTTGCGCCTACTCCAGTGTAGAGTAGTGCATATGGAGGTGGATCTTGATTCAAGAGCATGACAGATTTCTCACCAGGGTCACAAAGGTTGACAAAACTCAATGCAAGACAAGCAGCATTTATATGGAAGTTTAACTAGTCTATCTCATCATGTTTGGCTCTAGTGGGAATATAAGCTTTGTCATACAGGAACTCATCATGTTTTTGCATTTTCAAAAGATAAATCTCCAGAATTCTAGCGTCACTTAGAACAAGATAGATAGCAGCTCAGACTTTCTCTAAAGACTCTTAAAAAGCATGGACCTTCATGTGCCCATATATTTTTGGTATTTTTAGATTTTCTTAGATACTATGGTGAACCTTCATGTGCTCACATATTTTTGGTATTTTTCATTTTTATGACTAACTCGATAATCGCGTAGGTACACTTACCTAGGTACCTAGGGGTTGTCTTTCCCCAAGCTGATTGTTGTCGTAGTTGAGCATTGAAGCTGAGCAGTCCTCTCGCTGGAGCTCACGCTTGTAAGAGCTGGTGCAGCCAAGAATCTTCATCTCATCCAACAAGAAGTTGCTTCCTTCACACAGTGGTTAGCTGTATGCAAGAAAGTGTACTTCGAGTGATGAAGATGATGATCCCTAGGTGGGACGGCTCGAGAGTCATCTGCGAGCAAACATCTCACAAAACACCAAAAACTTCGTGGAACGGATTAGGAAAATGGTTAGTGGTTAGCCGTTCGTGGGATAGTTATTGTGAGAGGTTTCAAAAGTTTGTTGCAGTGCATTCAAGGCAGCAAGATGCTCAATGATTATTTTTGGATTTTCTTTTATCAAACAAAATTGAAATATGTATTCTAATTTTTATTTTATTTTTATGCCACCACGGTTAACACTCCACGTAGCTTGCGCTATAGGCATGTCACATGGGGTTTTGAGGTTTTCCAAATGTTTTTGTGATTTTCTATAGGGATAAAAATTAACTACGAATTAAAAGTGCAAGAAAGTAAATGGATAACTACCATTGTTAACTTGTGGTAAGGGTTCAGAGTTGAGAGTCCTCCGGACAAGACTTATAGTCATCTTCACTCCTGGGGTGCTTCATCGGATCCCGAGGATGGGGACCCCAACGTTGGACCTCCTGGTGATGATGACTCAGTTGAGGAGGTCGCCTTTTCTTTCCATACCTTCGTAGGTTTGTTGCTTCGGTCTTTAGATTCTTCCTTGATTTTCTCCTCCTCAACATTGCTCTTTTGAGAGCGATTCCTCGGCCGACGTCCCCTCTTGGGACTGGGTGAAAGCCGGTAATCCGGGAGAGTTATAATCTTTAAAATAACGGCGTACCTTCTCTCCAGAATTGGAAGTGGACTTGGCACGATCTATTGTAGATGATCGTATTGGTGGTCCGAGGAACGGCCTTCCAAGTATGATCGGCGTCTCGTCTTTTCTCCCATGTCCGGTATCATGAAGTCGATCGGGGACGTAGTGGTCCTGGATCTTGACCATGATGTCTCTTGCTACTCCCTCCGTAAATCTCGTTGTGTTGTCCGCCCATTTGCAAATTTGCATATAGGTAGGGTCTTGGGGTATCGAATAATAAATCATATACCTTTTTAGACATTATATTGACAGCTGATCCGGTGTCGCAGAAGGCGTTGTAGAATGAGCACTGCCCAATAGTGCAATCAATGGCTGGCGTGCCTGGATCCTCCTTCTTAGTTAAGAATGGTGAAGCTAGGAGGTGGTCATGCTTGTACTCAATAGCTTGACTACTTGGACTTGCTTCCTCACTTGTCTTCTGTTCTTGTTCTTTCTCTTCCCATTTGAATTCCTCTTAGTTCTTTCATTTGTTGGCTTGACTGGGAAGTAAGCTCCTCTTAGATCTATAGGAGCTTCAAGGGTCTTGTTCTTGAAACTGAATCTTTCTTTATTGCCCTTGATGGTGAAACAGATCTTGGCACTGTCCGTGTAGATGACAGCCTTTGCAGTACTCAGGAATGGTCGGCCAAGAATGATAGGACTCTTGGCATCTTTGCCGGTATCCAGGACTACAAAGTCTACAGGGACATATGATCTCCCGATTCGTATACACATGTCATCTAAGATTCCTCTAGGGTACTTGATCGTCTGGTCTGCAAGCTGCAAACACATATCTGTGTACAACAAAGATGCCCATGGAAAGACTTAGTCGAAGATTACCTTAGGCATGATGTTGACACCGGGCGTCTAGATCGTAGACAACTTCGGGGGAAGTCATCTTTGCCCAATAGAGATGGGAATCACGAGGTCTTCCCCGGATCTCCTCTTGGGTGGCATGGAGTCATCCTTCCATCGATGATGCTTCAACATAGTAACCTGCATACACATCAACAAGATTCGCGGTCTCGGGCTCTAGAGGTTGCCCGGGGAATCTTACCTTCATTGGTCGGTGGAACAATGCCGCCAGTGAGCTAGTTGTTGTTCGATCATTTTATTGAAGCTAATTTGGTTCTTAACAGCAGAGGTAAAGCTATCCATTTTAATGTTTATATTCTCTAGCATTTTATCATTGGATGCTACCTTCCTAGATAAAGTCTCCATAATTTTATTTTGGTTGGAGATCACTTCTCTCAAAGGCAGTTGAGCATAGTTATTGTAATTATTGCCTTGAAAGTTACTTTGGAAGTTACCTTGGTAGTTAGACCTTTGCTGGTTCCATCCTTGATTTTGAGGACGATAGTTGTTGTTGTTGTTGTTGATAAAGTTCGCATCCTCACGGGTCTCAGGACAGCGGTTGCCTGAGTGTCCCATATTGCCACACACTTCACAAATCATGCATGCATCATTAATGTGCATGACATCTTGTCTCTGGCTCGACTTATCTTCCAGCTTTTTCATGAGCAAGTCTATCTTGGCAGACAGCATGTCTACCTCCTTGAGCTGGTACATTCCTCCACTCCTTTTGCGGGTGGTCTGGCGCTCATCATTCCAATCTTGATTGGAGGCCATCTTCTCCATAAGAGCAAGTAGCTTGTGGTATGGTCGGTGACATAAATGCACCTCCAGCCAGCGGCATCAACATTGTTGCGGTCTTTGTTGGTGAGCCCATGATAGAAAGTTTGCATCGGGGAGCCAATTCTCCATCCCATGATGAGGACATTCGATATGTAATCTTGGAAATGTTCCCAGGCCTCAGGGACTGACTCATCATGTTGTTGCTGGAAACTTAAGATCTTCCCCCTTAGGGCACTCGTCTTGCCCATAGAAAAGAATCTTGCTAGAAAAGCTGTGGAGCACTTGTCCCAAGTTGTATGGTTATCTTTGTTGGCGTAGAACCATTGCTTTGCCTTTTCCAACAGTGAGAATGGGAACAGACGTAGCAGAACGGTATCCTTAGGTACATCCTTCAGCTTGAAAGTGCTATAAATCTCTAGGAAGTGTTGGAGATGAGCACTTGCATCTTCATGTGCTTTCCCACGTAACAGGTTGGCTTGCACCATGGTGATAAGAGCTGGCTTGAGCTCGAATCCATTCTCCCCAACCGACATTAGGTCAGTGCGGATGTTGTTGGTGTTCGGAGCGGAGAACTCGCTGACTTGACTTATCGACCATTTCTTCAAAAGCTGGTGCTAAGTTGCCCTCTTGTTGCTCTTCTTCTTCTTCTCTTGTAGGAGCTTGCTCTTCCAAAGAACGAACCTCGGCAGTGGGTGTCCTTGATGGAGATTCGAAGATGTCCCTCACTTTGCTGGAATTTCTTTCTTCGAAAAGAGTTTCTCCGGATTTTCAACGTAGTTATCGGCAGATCAAAACCACTCATTCATTACCCCGCATAAGATTTCACAAAGATAGAAAACACAAGGGTAAGCCAAAGCATTGAGTAGGGGTCTATGGTTTTCTCTAACTCATTAGTTTGTTAGGTCTATTGCTACCCTTTTTAATTGCCAATTGCCTTCCCCGGCAACGGCGCCGAAAATGCTTGTTGACACCTCTTAATGTTATCTCTAATAACGGCGTCAAAAATGCTAGAGTAGCGCACCGCCACTAGAATGCCAAGTTGTCATCCCCAGCATAACACCAAGGGGTGTGGTATTAAATCATGCCACCATCTAGAATATAGAAATGTATCCGCAAGCGCACAGATCAAATACCATTGTAGCATTTTACCCGGAGTATTACGGGTTGTCATTTATATTTTTCCAAAGGAAGGTCTACATGGCTGTGTAAAGGTAGTGTGTTGACCTAGAGTGTAACGAATAAGCATAACCATGTCCTCGCTACTCAATACTGGGGGTAAGTCACAAGATAATAGATAAGATAAGTATATAATCATCAGCATAAACAGATAGAGACTCCTAGCTATATCATTAGGGTTGCTAGTAGAACATCAAGAGATATTCCCGGTTATTCCTAGCTACATGTCAATGTATATTATGGATAGTGCAATACACCTAGTAATCATGGCTAAGGTTAGCATTACATTTATTCATAGTGGATATACTAGGGAAGTTTGAGAACATAGCACGCCCTTCCGTCGTATACAAGCCCTACTGTGCCTATAAACGGGGTTCGGATTACATAGGACTCAACAGAATGTCACACCCGCGATCTACCAAACCCGGCCTATAGGGTGCATTCGCATGAATAAACAATGTATAAGCACCATGCTTAAACAATGTTTATCACTCACCCAACGATCAATTAGATGAGTGCTATACGAACCTATGGATAAACATAATGTTAATCTAGCTATATACCGAGCATATAACCACAATAGACAAAGAACATAATAACTATGAATATAAGTAAATAAGAATTCATCAATTCAATTGTAGCAATCATATAACTATACAATGAAAGAGAACAAAGGCGAGAGCAGGTAAGAACTATACCAAATCCAAACTCTTGATGGCTCCGGAATCCAAGCCTGCGCTTGCCTCCCTCTAGTTCTAATCTAGCTATCTAGGCCCTAGCTAAGGAGCTCTGATTAGGGTTTCTGGCTGATGATCGGACTTCCGAATAAGAATGAATGAATAGGGGCTCTCCCCAGGGGGGTGCCTCTCCTTTTATAGCCCTGGGCGATGATCGTGAGCCATCGGATCAAACCGACATTGACGGGCGGCTAGGATTGATCCTCAAAGGCGGTGGAGCGAACCGGGCGAACCGGGACCCGAGGGGCCCCCAGATCGGCCGGTCCGGGGCCGACCGGCCGGGTGGCACGGCTGGTGGCCTCCGGGCCCCCGGCTCGGCGTGGTGCCTTTTCGTCTCTTACGGAACCTTCTGTGTAGCCGTGGAGTCCGTTTTCCGTTTTCTTGTTCGATAAGCTTGTATGTTTGCGTCTTTTCCGGTTTACTTTTGCATAAATAGTGAAACACCAAAACTCGTGGAATTCGATCAGTGTAAACCCTATGTCTACTTTGGTGATCACATTTGCATCCTTTTTCATGGCTAGTTGACGGTTGAATTAATACAATAGTGGCCGTCAACACATGTCTTTATTAAAGTATTGTGATCAAGCATTTCAATCGTGTAGTTGTGCCGTCCGAAGAAGGAGTTGATCCAACTCCTAACCCTGAGGAAGGTGTCCAGTGCGAGGAGATTGGTCCAGATCCTGGCAGTACCATCCCTGAGCCTCACTTCTCCGAGCCCCAAGGCAAGCCCCGGATGCATTCAAACCCTGCCTTGAATTTCAAAAGTCCTTTATAATTTTATGTGGATGAGATGATGCATTACGTATAGGAATTGTGTGATATCCTAATTGATGTATTTACCGTACCTTGTGATATTATTCTGGATACCTGTTTTGATTTTAAGAAATGCTCAGTATATGCTTAGTCTTGCTGCTAGCGTAGGTTTTATAAAAATGTTTCAAAAGTTGAGAACAGCACTATCTCTGATAAAGTATTCAAAACTTGATGTTGCTTGTCGCCTATCCTTCACCTTGGCCGGGTTAGGGGTACGCACAAGAACATGATGAGTAAATCGAAACGCCGGTGGAGTGACTTGCATCAGGATGGGCTAGTGCCCTGGTGTAGTGTCGTCCACTTGTGTCGGTTAAGGACCGTTCGTTGTGGTGACCCTGTGGTCAAGATGGTTATTGGATAGTACTAGTCGCATGCTAATGGCGGTAAGCTCTCTTGTATGATCCATGCGAGAACGGATAACCGGGACGGGAAGTAGCGTGTACCCACACTACGAGCGCACCGTCGACGGTCAGACTGACGGCGTAGGGAGATGATGTACTGTACTCTTGTGGTTAGGACCCGTTCTGGTTTGGAGAAATGCAAGCGTGAGTTGATGTATGTGAGATGTCCGGTCCTACATACATCGTGTGGCTAGGAAGCCCCAGCTGGGTATATAAAGCGATTCGAATCGTCGTTGCTCCACGATATGGGAGACTTGACCAAGCGTCAGCATCGTAGTAATGATGAAAGTTGTTGAGACTGAGAAGTTTTGAAATTGTTACATGGATGATAAGTGCTTGCTATAGACTAGGATAATCAAAATGAAAGATAAGGATCAACTGCAGTTGCTTTCGGCAAATGTGTCTTTGATCTTGCTAAAGCCTCACCTTGATTCCTATTAGTCAGCAATCCTGAGTCTTCTCCCCACTTTTTGGTCGGGTAAGTCTTGCGGAGTACTTTTTGTACTCAGGGTTTGTTAAATCTCCGTTGCAGGTGAACCGTGTGAACAAGTGTGCTACGGCCCTTGTTGCATGACGGTTATCGAAGAAGGAACTGATGAGGAATAGAATGTGTGGCCTCTGGGCAGGGCACTTTTGTTGAGTGGTTTGTAATAAAGTTACGTAACGATACTTTCGCTGTTATGTAATAATGAAACTCTGGTTTGTATAACTTTATCAAATGGTTTGTAAATTAAGTTATTGTAAGACTTCCGCTACTCTGGTATTTTTGTATAAAAGCTGTTGTAATACTGTGATGTCTCTGTAAGTATCGATCCTGGAGTAATCGTGGTTTATCGGGGATCCACCCGACGAAACGTTCTAGGTTATATGGTGTACAAGCATAGCCGACAGAGGTCTTAAAGACAATGTCAGGTGCTTGTGGGCCATATGATTTAGAAGGTTCTGCCACATGACCCTTACTCCTAACTATGAAACTAGATTGTCATCCTCAATTGTAAAGCTAGAAATAAAAGCGTGGTACTAAATCTTATCATTTTATGTGACTAGGCGTAAATAAATAAAGATAAATATAAACTAAGAATGATTACGCAAGCCGGACGGATAATTATACCATTGTAGCATTTTACCTAGAGTATTAACAGGTTGTCATTTATATTCTACCACTGGGAAGACATTGCTAAGAAGCTACTTCATAGTATTGATAACATGTATAAGTATATGCATTGAATAGACGATGTAACCAATATCATACACTCTACTTATAATTGAGGGGGTAAGTCACAAGATAAATAAGATAATGATAATAAAGATAATAATGATAATGATAAAGATAATAATGAGCCATAAATCAGTCATCTCCTAATGATACTAATCCATCGTAGCATTCTAGTTATGTCAGCGTTGTCTAATCTCTATATCTCTATACTCCTAAAAATTACCACCAACAATCGTCCCCCGACCTTATCGCTTCACCGCGCAGGTTCACGGTAGTGCGGGTGGTAAGGAGCGGGTGGTTGCTCCGAGCCGGCGCAGGTTCGAATCTCGTATTCGACCTCCGTCCCTCACCGGGGTTTATCCCCGAGAATAAATCCGTTGCCTCACACCGGATGTGCCACCCTTTGTCGATATTTGGTAGTGTACTTGTAGTCTTCAATATAGGTTGTAGGTCTACGCTCTAGGGGTGTGTTGGATGTGTGTGTGGGGCGTGAGTTTAGGGCGTGAGTTCAGATACTACAGCTTGTATTTGAAGGATGAGGTAATAAAAAAAAATCCAAAAAAATAAAAAAAATCTCTATATATATACTCCTAAAAATTACCGCCAACAATCGTCCCCCGACCTTATCGCTTCACCGCGCAGATTCACCCCTCGGCTCTCGCACGCGCTTCCCCGTCCATCCAATCCAAAAAAAAATAAAAAATGAAAAAAATCCTCCGCAATCCCTCGCCGCCGCCGCCACATGCCCTCCTCTTCGTGACGTCGCGCCCATGGCTCCTCCCTCCCCGACGCCGCCGGACGAGCCCCCCGCCTCCGCGACGTCGCGCCGAGCGCCCGCCGGACGCCGGCCTTCCCGACCTGCGCCGCGCCGGACGCTACGATGCTGCGCTGGCCGCCGGATCCACAACGCCGCCGGCCGCCGGCCGCCGGCCGCCATGACGCTGCGCCGCCGCTGGACGAGCCCCCACCTCCGCGACGTCGCGCCAAGCGTTCGCTGGACACCGGCCTTCCCGACCTGCGCCGCCGTACGAGAGCCTCCGCGCCTCCGCGACGTCTCTGCTTCGCGCCGAGTGCCCGCCGGACATCACCACGCTGCGCTGCTGCCGGATCCACGACGCACCTGTGCCGCCGCCTCGACGCCTCCCTGACCTGCGCCGCCGCCTGCACGCCGTCGCTGCCACACACCAGCAGCTCACCTGCCACGAGAGCCCAGCAGGTACTGGTTCTCCCTTGGTTTCAGTTCATCACATAGATAAAGTCATGAGTTCTTGGTGCCAATCCAAAAAAGCATCTGATCAGCAATCGTTTCCTCTGCTTTGTTTGAACAGCAACCAAAGTCTCGTAGTTTGTTTGTAAATATAGGCACAATGGATTATTGTAAACTCCTCACTTTGTTTTGGATTTGTACCAAACTGAACATCTGTTGTCTTTATATATGTGCTGTTGCATTAGCGCAAATTCAATTGTGTTCACTATTATTGTCAGAAAAATCTAAATGCCTAATAAAAGCATTCCAGTGACAATGAGTTAAGATGGTTTGTTTTTCATTCTTCAAGCTTCAGTTACATTGTAGTTCAGATACAGAGTTTTTCTTTCTTCCAAAAAAATTGAAGAACACAATGAGTTAAGATGGTTTGTTTTGCTTTCTTCCAGCATCAGTTACATTGTAGTTCAGATACAGAGTTTTTCTTTCTTCCAGCATCAGTTTCTTTATCTCTGCAATGGCTGGTCGTGTATGGTTTTGTAGTTTAGTTACAGAGAGTTCTTTCTTCCAGCATCAGTTACTTTATCTCTGCAATGGCTGGTCGTGTATGGTTTCTGAATTCTCTTCTCAGGTTTGGTCCTCAAGGAGCGGCCGCGACCCAGCCCCACCCGACACAGCTCCCTCAGGCTGCTTGTTTTTTTTTTTTTTTGAAGGAGCCTCAGGCTGCTTGTTTCCTTCGCCCATCTCCTGTCATTGGTAAATCCTCCGCGGTTCCTAATTTGTGGGGTTGCACAACTCGATTTGGGCATTCGTCTGATTGGGACTGATTGATTTGATGCCCAGCTTGATTTGGACGTTCATAATTTTTTTTTGTTTATATTCAGAATTTTAGATCAGGTTGGACTGGGAATCTGTCAGCGGGAATAGCTAGCTGCAGCAGGCTATAGCAGGCCACAACACCTGATTGAGGACAGCGTTGTGCTGTTTGCTACCAAGCAAGGTTGGTTTCACAATTTTTTTTTTTAATTCTGTGCCTCATGAATCAAAGTATTTCCATGGCCAAATGTATGCTTCCGAGTATTTGCTGATTTATTGAATGGTGTCCAGCAATTGGTTGAATCAAAAGGCTTTGTGACAGAATTGGATTACTCATGTAGTGACCAACAGTGTAAATGGATCATCTTACTGGCACTTGAAGGTGTTGCTTTCAAATGCAGATTGTGTTGTGTTCTGCTTCTCAGAATTAATGTGATCAATTTTTCTTTAAATCTGTGCACCATGGTTATAGGTTTAATTTAAAACATGAGTGGCCCTCAATTTTTGTTTAATCTATTGATATATTCAGACATACCATATCCATTTGAGATCGTTAGAAAACATTTATATCCTCAATTTTGATGTTTAGATTTTGATATATCAACTCAGGCAGCGGATTTGGTCTGTTGTCACAGCAGTTTGTCCTCAATGTCTACAAGGTGTTTGACACCATTAATAATCCAGGTGAATCTCACTGCCATCACCCTTTCATTTCAATCCAGTACTACCCTGTGCTGTGTTACATCGTACGGTGAGTGAGTGGAGTTCAACAAAACCCCATTGATGTGGGAAACCTTCATGATCCTAATTTTTTTTGTCAAATATTCATTGAATAATAGACTTGAGTTTGATTAGTTCATATTGCTACCGCCAAAATTCTCAACTATACCCATAACTGAATTTGTTAATCTCTTTGCAATGTTCTGAAAGATGCATTGTCGCAATTTTCAGTCAAAAATACCTTAGCAGGCCCTCTTGGTTTTACATCTTTCTTACCTGTACATGTAATTGTACAACTCAATTATTTCTTACTAGGAGCTCACGCCCAGGTGATGCGGCAAACTGCACCTGATCCTTACTAGGAGCTCACGCTGATTACTGCGAGTGGAACTGAAAAGGATGTGAGCAAGGGCAAAGAGAAAGGGAAGGGGAATTGAAGAAAAAATTGGTAAATGATATATCCACGAAAAATATCATATACAAAGAGGTTCTAATTCCATAGAAGATGTAATGTCTCACATGTTATATTTCTCACTGCGTCCTTTATTATTGACATTTGTCTTGTCCATCTGTATTTTAGGTAATAGAGGAAATCTGAAAAAAAGTAAGACAAGTAGCGTATGACTTGTTGACATATTATTGATTGGATGTACAGATTATATATAATTTGAAACCCGATGATTATATTATTGCTAACATGTCTTTTTTTCTCGAATGATTAATATTTACCTTTATGTATAAAAAAATGTTAATGAATGAGTGAGTGCCCTTGGCTGTCATCAAAAAGGAAAAAAATGGAGTTACATTTTTAACTATCTTTCTTGAGGACTTATGTAATATTGATATGTTTTAAGTATCATAATTGCAATTTTAAATATCATAATTGCAATATCTATTTTAGGTAAGAGTATAATACACGTTTATATATATGTTATCGTGGTAATATGTGTTCCCGTTGCAACGCATGGGCATTTACCTAGTCAGGTAATAGAGAAATAACTCCTAAGTATTTAACTACATGTCAAAGCTACGTCAACTAGTGCAAGTACATCTAGTAATCATTGTCAAGTAATACTACCATAGTTCCTAAACACATCAGAGCAATACACAGAAAAAGATGAGTACAAGAACCTCCTCTCAACCTGACAATCCCACTCTACCAATCCACCGTACGGGGGAAGGCCTACAAAGAACTCAATGGGTCTGTCATATCCACGATCTACCTCACTACCCGGCACAACTGGGGATATCCGCAGATAAGCAAAGCATCTAGACACTATATCTACATATTGCCTACCTGAAGCGCCCTCGGTCATCCGAGAACTCAAATGTGATACAAATACTAGTCCCAGGAGGCTAGTAGCACATTTATTACATCAGATAAGTCTCAGAACAGTAGTCTTGACAAACAAGGGCAATGCAAGCATGCCACAAAGAAAAGCAACCAGATTACAACATAAGTCCATCAGACCCAGAAGAGGTACTCCTCATCAGACATCTGACGAAACCCAATGCCACAGGCTTAGTTGGGTGCGAACATGACCTTACTCGAACGCAGCTTCGGGGTTGAAGTCCGGGTCTTCCTCTGTTCAACACAACAAGGGTGAGTACAAAAGTACTCAGCAAGTCCAACCTTACGCTACGGAAGGGGATAACAGTATATGCATATGGATAAATCAAGGATGAGGCTTGGTTTTATTTGCATAAAGCTATCTTTTGACATATGCAGAGTTTCATTTCATAAATACCTTTTTGCAAAAGACATCCATTTTTCATATATAAGAGTGTCTCTAAAAATGGGGGTTTGTCACAATTTTTAGGTGTTGCTGGACACTCTGTTCCCACAACATATGGCCGTCAACCATTCATTTCCAAAATCACCTACGCTCCTATTTTCACTCATCCCAACCCATCTAGTTGTTGAAACCAAACCATAACCCGTCCGAGACCGCGGACACGGCTATCCGGATAGATTTTACACTCTCTGCGGAGGTTGTACACTTTCACCACAAGTAGGATACCGTAACTTGACACCGTCGTGCAAGCACAGATCCATCAGAGCCATTACCCTCCATAGCTAAGTACTGGCGCTCACCATGGGCACACTAAGGCAACATCTCATAATATAATAATTTACAGAGCTCATCACATCTCATACATACATCTCTTAGTGTCCTGCTGCACACCTGCCTCCAGGTGATTGCCATACCAACTAGGGGGATTTAGACTAAGTCTTGCCACACACAAGGTCGAGTGGTTGTACGATAAAATGAGTTAGGCAAGATGAATCATCAACTCAGTCCTTAATCGAGACAAGGCGGATATCTTCATTCTTGACCACAAAGGTACAAGCCACAACACCACGGCATCCCACAAAGGGACCCGATCCGCCCCATTTCAAGGGTAACCATCACAAGTAACTTGGTTCATTAACCCTTTCACAAAACCCATAGCTCATCCTCACAACTCACACATGTTTTACTTTTCAAGTCGTTATATTTGAGGAAAAACATAGTGATGAGTATCATGGTGAGTACCAAGTCCTAAGCATTCTAAATACGATATTTTGTCATAGCATACTATTTATTCTTAAGTTTGAACAAGGCAATCATCATGTCATATCAATCCAAGGATGGCTATTCAAACGGGTATTAACTAAGCACGTACTTATAATCGTACATGCAATATTTAAAACGGCTTCTACGGGTTGTGTTTATAAATAGGATCAACATGCATCAAAGGGAATTAGATTGGACTTGCCTCCGTCCGGCGCCCTCGAACTCTGGCTGGTAGTTGGGGTCCTCGGGTCGAACTCGCGGTACTCTCCACCGGGCGTCTTCGTTCTCCGGCTCGTGCACTCCGTCGCCTAGAACGCAAAACAAACACAATCCAAAATAGACATATAGTCAAATGAGCTCTAAAAATCATGAAATTTATACTGGAGATAGATATCGATTTTAGATGAATTTAGGGAGAAGAATCGATGAAATCGGAGGTCGTATGGTGGAGATATTGGCTCTGCAAGTTGACTGTCTAATTAAATTCCGAAAATCAAAACTGGAATTTAATTGATGGGTGACGTGCTTTGTTTTGCTGGGTTGCCTTTGGGCTTTACGGAGTGCACCTGGGCTACGGCATGCTTTGTGTGTGTGGCTATCATTTTGGGCTACATAGAAATAAGAGAGGGAGAGGGAGAGGGATACGGAAGACAGTGTTGTAAAACATACGGACTCCAGAATATAGAAAGAAGAGGAGAAGGATTCCTAATCCTAGTCCGTTTGTTGTATGGGCGCTTACCAAAACTCTAGGACATATTCGAACTATATATACGTGGGAGATTCTTCATTGTAAATCATCAATATGTAGAAAGCAATAAAGAATAGTCCTACAATTGTTCTCTTGTGTTCTCTACTGTGTTTATTGCAATTGTGAGCGAGAGCCGATCCAATGTCAACGACGTGTTTCATAACACGTTATCAGCACGACCGCTCTACATCGACGACAACGAAGTTGACGACCAGCCTGCAGCCGTACATCTACATAAAAGCCACCGAGCTTGCACAACTCGTACGACTACTCAGGCAGTACATCGACGTCCACTTCGACGACGCCGGGAACATCGACGTCGTTGGCGAACCGATCTGCATCGACTCATCATCACGCCGGCAGGTCACCACGGCCTAGCCGACCTGTCCTACGCGACAGCCTTCGTTCTCTAAAATCAAGAATCGAATCGAAGGTAAAGAAGTTTTCTTTTTAAGTAGATTAGATTGAATGCGTTCTCTAATCTACTAGTCGCCGAGAAATTTATGCAACCAAAGAAACTCAAGGTTTGAATGCCAGATCGTCGGGGCATAGAATAGATCGAGAGGAAAAATCATCAACATGAAGATTGGTGACTACATCATAGCTCGAAGCTGATTAATTAGCTTGCAAGCCAATTAATTACACCAATACTACTCGTACATCTGGATCTACTAGTAGTAGAAACTCTCATCGATTTTGAATATTTAAAACGAAGAAACTCTACTAGTTGTTGCTTGCTTGAACGCATAGATCTCAGCACCTGTAGTTGCTGAATCCTGCCGCACGCACAAGCAAATCACTGCCTACCTGCATATGAACTGCCGCGCTTAGCCATCTGCCCGCCCGCATGCGAGCTGATGTGCCGGCACCGCGGTCAGCTCGCCGCCGCCGCTTAGCTCTGCTGCACAGAGAAAAAGATAGAAGGTAGTAGAAGCCTGGAGGACGGCGATTAGGGTTAAAGAAAACTTTTATACCCCAGCAGTGTCAATGGGCCGTTTGGGCCGGTCCGGCTGTTGCGCTTGACTAGTTCGTTTTTGCCTCGGAACAAATAGTTATCGGTTGCGTTTATGAGTTCTCTGATATAAAAACCCCCCTTCGAGACTCATATTCTAATTTATGTTAGCATATTTAATTGGTATATAATTCTTAAAATTATATCAATACTTAATTCCTGAAGATGCTATAATTATACTAAGAATTTTCTTCAACCACGCTATTTTTGTATATTATACATGTTTACTAGCAATAAACTTATGTGCATATTATTTTTATCATGTAGACATGTCCGACCTTGTGAAAAAGAGATCACCGAAAGCTAGCCCCGAATGGCAGCAACTATCTTTCTTGGTCCTTAGATGCTGAGATTGTCTTGGATGGGAAGAATCTTTTGCACGCTATCAAACCCAATGACAAAAATGCAACAAGTGCTGAAAGGGCGCAAGCCCTACACTTTCTTAGGCATCACATAAGTTCATCGCTGAAGAATGAGTATATGACTGAACGTGATCCTCAAGTCTTATGGAAAGCATTGCATGAACGCTTTGAAAAGATGGAGACTGTACTTCTCCCTCGGGTGAAACGCGAATGGCAGAATCTTCGCTACCAAGACTACAAGACTGTTGAGGATTACAATGCCAAACTCTATGGGATTGTCACACGCATGAAGCTATGTGGCATTAATCTGACTGAATTAGATCTCATAGAAAAAACCCTGTCAACCTTCCATCCTAAATTCACCTACTTAAGTCGTCAGTATAAGAAAGAAAAGTACAAGAAGTACATTGATCTTAGTAATGCTTTGCAGCAAGACCAAGGTGAAGATGAAGAGTTGATGCAGAACCATCTAACTCGTCCTACTGGCAGCTTAAGTAAGCCTGAAGCACATATTGTTTCCTTGTCTCAAAAGAATGAAGGAAAAGGAAAGGGGCCACAGAAGGCACCATGGAAAGGAAAGAACCAGAAGTTTCATAACTTCAAGAAGAAGGAACAGTGGAAATCAAAGAAGATTCCACCAGGGGGAGAATATGGCAAGCAGGACCAAGATTGCTATAAGTGCGGGATGAAAGGCCATTGGTCTAGAATTTGTCGCACTCCTAAGCATATAGTGAAACTCTATCAAGAATTAAAGGCTCAGCTCAAGAATAATCAGCCTGAAGCAAAGCATGAAGCTCATTTTGTCTCTACCAAGAAGCTAGAAATTGGAGAATGTTCCAAATCAAAGGACAAGGAGCAAGAATCTTCTAAACCTGAAGAACAAGAAGAGATTAAAGTTCCTGGAAAAACTGAAGATGTGCCTGCAGACATCACGTCCAATGACAGCTGGGATGTTATTATGAAAAACCTTGAAGGCATGCGTACAGACATGGAGACTGATGATATTCATGAAGAAGAGGAAGATATGCACGGAGACTCTATTTGAGCTCTTATTTAGCTATCTAGTAGTATAGTATAAATAATAGTATACATTAAGTATTTTATTCTTGCATGAATATTGTGGTTTGGAGTCGGCTCACGAAGAGCCTAATGTAATAAAGAGTCTTGCAGACAGATTTATATTAAATAAATTCTTAGTTATATTATTGTTCTATTTTAAAGTTTATTTTAGTTGCATGCTAAATAAATTTAATTGCTTTATTATAGAACCCGTGGAGTACAAATGGCTATGGAAGAGGAATTGTGTTTAATTGATAGTTGCACAACCGATACAATCCTTAGGGACACACGATATTTTCAGACTATTAGAAAGAATGATGAAAATATTACTACTATCACTGGAAGTGATACGCATATAGTTGGCATTGGTAGAGCCACTATAATTCTCCCTAATGGAACGGAACTAGTAATCCAAGAAGCATTACTTTATCCAGAATCAACTAGAACGTTGCTTTCATTTAAGGATATACGTGCAAACAATTTTCATTTAGAAACAAATGATGATGATGGCGAATAACGCCTAATCATGACTAAGTCAATAGGAGACAACAAGAAGATTGTCGAAAATTTTTTTTTCCTTCCATGCGCCAAGAATTGTACTACACATATATTAAGCCAACTCAAAAACATGTTACAATGCAAACGATCCTAAGAAATAATGAGTCATACGAATATGGCACGATCGTTTGGGACATCTGGTCTAAGTATGATAAAAAGAATTACTAAAAATTCAAATGGTCATAATTTAAAGAAGAACGATTTCCCTAATCATGAAGATTTTTGTGTGCGTTGCATGCGCCAAAGGAAAATTAATAACTCGACCCTCTATTAAAAGTGAGAGATGAATCACCATCATTCCTAGAAAGAATTCAGGGTGATATTTGTGGTCCGATTAGTCCTCTGTCGGGGCCATTTCGGTACTTCATGGTGCTAATTGATGCTTCCACGAAGTGGAGTCATGTATGTCTTCTCTCTACTAGAAATCATGCCTTTGCACGATTAATATCCCAAATAATTCAATTACGAGCCAATTTTCCGATTCTAGAATTAAATCCATTAGAATGGATAATCTTTGGAGAATTTACCTCGAAGGTATTTAATGATTATTGTATGGCTCGGGAATTAAAGTTGAGCACATTGCCACACGTGCATACGCAAAATGGTCAGCGAGAATCATTAATTAAGAGGATCAAGTTAATTGCAAGACCATTAATACAGAATAGTCAGCTACCTTCCACTTGTTGGGGGCATGCTGTGCTGCATGCAAAGCAAAGCACTAATTCAACTTAGACCATCTGCATATCATGATGTATCACCGATACAGTTAGTGCGAAAAAATAAAACCGAATATTTTCCATCTGCGTAAATTTGGATGTGCCGTATACATTCCTATACCACCACCTCATCGAACAACGATGGGACCTCGGCCGTAGTCACGGGAATCTATGTAGGTTTTGAAAGCCCATCTATAATAAAATATATAGAGCCATTAAGCGGAGATTTGCATACGGCTCGGTTCGCTGATTGTATTTTTAATGAAGATCATTTCCCGGCATTAGGGGGAGGAAAGTACCTCGCTAAGGACGAATGCCGAGAAATAACATGGGAAAGCACTGGGGTCCTTGGGATGGATCCTCGCACTAAAGAAAATGAACTTGAAGTTCAGAATATAATAGATTTGCAAAGAATTGCAAACGAGTTGCCCGAAGCCTTCACTAATACTAAAGGGATTATGAAATCCCATATACCCGCATAAAACGCACCTGAAAAGAATAGAAATACCACATGAAGTGGATGAATTGGAATTCCAAGCAAAGACTACATTGACTCCTCGTACCTTGAAGAGGGGGAGACAAAGTAGCAATGTTAATAAAGAAAAAGGTGCATCTACTCAGTCCGTAGCTACGTGGAGACGTCCTAAGAAGCTTAAGACTGGGCAGAAAGAAAATAAGAATAAAAGTGAAGGTACACCTGCGGTGACACATCTTGAAGATAAACAACCCGGTGAGAATGTGCACATAGAAAAAACTCACGATGGGAGACCGAAAATTCCTCGATTTAAATATACCGGTTAATCGGGATGAATGTGAACGAATTTTGGAACATTCAACAAATTATGTTGAAACTGGAGAAGTATATGATAGAAAGACTACTAATGTCGACATTTATTTTGCTGAGAAGATTGCTAAAATTGATCTAGATCCTGAGCCAAAAACATTGACAGAATGCAAGAAGCGTTCGATTGGCCTAAGTGGAAAGAAGCAATCGCAGCCTGAATTACTCTCGCTAAATAAAAGAAAAGTATTTGGCCCCAGTAGGTCGAACCCCCTGAAGGTATATTTCTGTAGGACATAAATGGGTTTTCGTTCGAAAGAGAAATGAAAATAATGAGGTGGTAAGACATAAAAGCGAGACTAGTAGCACAAGGGTTTACGCAGAGACCCGGCATCGATTTTGATGAGACTTATTCTCCGTGAATGGATGGAATCACATTCCGGTATTTGATATCAATGGCAGCATGTATGAACTTGTAGATGAAATTAATGGATGTCGTGACCGCATATTTATATGGGTCATTAGATGCTGAAATTTATATGAAAGTCCCTGAAGGAATTTCAGTCCCCAAACCAGAACAACGTAACATATATAGTGTGAAATTACAACGATCACTTTATGGCTTGAAACAATCTGGAAGAATGTGGTATAATCGTCTTAGCGATTTTCTTGAAGAGAAGGGATTCCTAAAGAATGAAGATTGTCCCTGTGTTTTTATACGAAAATCTGAGAAAGGATTTTTGTATAATTTCGGTCTATGTAGATGACCTGAATGTCATTGGAACTACAAAAGACATCGAAGAAGCTAGTACTTACCTAAAATCTGAATTTGAAATGAAAGATTTAGGTAAGACTAAATTTTGCTTAGGCTTGCAGCTTGAGCATACCCACAAAGGGATATTAGTGCACCAGTCTGCATATACCAAGAAGGTATTAAAGAAATTCCATCATGAAAATGCACATCCTGAACGTATACCTATTGTGACAGAACCGACCAATCCATCCGAGATTAAGTGTAATTGTCACCGCTAAAACGTTGACACGTATACACCGCTTCTCGAATGAACCCGGTAGTCCGCCGAGTATCACGAAAGACCTCGGTAAATCAACTTACATCCAGGATCACATGATTAAGGAAACATCATACATCAGTATACAGAGTTTACAGCGAAAAATAATTACACACTGGTTCCAAATATATTACAAGAAAATAGCATTGTTTCTAAAAATACAATAACATAGGTTGTAGTATATCACCAGTTTCCATCAAACCTCCTTACAAGCATGATGAGAGAATTATACGATGTGACCATGCCCGTTGGTCTTACTAATCCAAATCATCCACAGGATTAAAGCAAGCAATGCCAAAGCCTTCATAAAGTATAACACCTGCAACGATGGGTAAAAACCCTGAGTACTCAATTGTACTCCGCAAGACTTACCCGATAGGGAAATAAACGAAAACTCCAAGGTTACATGATAGATTATGTATGGTGGGTTTTGTTGGCTAGCAACTTTTGCGAAAAAGCTCATTAGTAACTTCCAAGGTTTTATGTATAATGACGGCAAAGTTATTGAGGGGTAAATCCTAACTAGGTTTGCACCCTTCTAAAACATACATCTGAATTATAACAAGCATTTAACTACAGATGAGGTACCAATTATAATCCTTCCAATATCAATAGTGAATTCCATCTCTTTTACTACGTCTCTGCGAAAAGGTATGAGTTTCTCACTATCCGGGAGAGACGGCGATTCGAATCGATTACACCAGCTGGGTAAAGCCCGTATCACACACCCACACGAGTGTGTACCTCACCCGTGCGAATCACCGTTCACTCTATTCGAAAGATAGGATTGAACCGCTTTGCAAAACTCATGGTCCTCGATCCTCACCAGTCAGTACCCCAACGACCCGTGGCCTGTAGTTGCTGCTGGATTTTGGATCAGTCCCCTCACAACGTATGCTCTCCTCCCCGGTAATGGTAACGGTTCAAAACCTACCTCGAATGAGCTAATCGGTTTCACAAAAAACGAGTTATTCGGCTGTTATGTGAAGGTACGTTCAATCTCACACCTATGTCCGAATACGGCACGGTCCTTAATCGACTCGACGGGAAAAGTACAAGCATACAAGGCCTCCATGTCTTGTAGCATCACCAAACACCGATTCCCGTCCGGTCTCCAATTATCATTCACCTCATGATTAAGGATATCACATGTACCGATCCTAAGTGATGCGAATGACAGGAAATCATTCGACTTCTTAATGATCTAAGCATGGCTAAGCATAATCTATCTATTTCATCTAGTAATATGAACGGCTCTCATTTTAGTGGCCAAGGATGTCATGCAACAACGGTGTCAACCACCCCTGATAACTAATGCACATAACAGTACTATATAAAGAAAAGTATAATTGTATTTCAAAAGATAGAATAGGTATTTAGGATGCTCCGGGGCTTGCCTCGGTGAAAGTTGGAGGGTCCGTAGTTAGAGTAATTCGATAGTAATTTAGAGTCTCGTCCTTCGTCTTCGGGTGGCAACTTCTGTGGATCCTTCTCCTTGGTCACTACGTACTCGACGAGATCCTCTTCCTCCGATCCTATATGAATGTATATGATGCGTAAATAACAAGAATGCATATAGGATGCGCGATGATACGATGCTATGGCATGAAATGATATATGATGACATGATCATGGGAATGACAAGAATGGAAAGCTACATAAGGTTCCATGTGTGCGGTTCTCTTTCTCCGATGACAACACTATATTATCAGAGTTAGTTAAATAGATTAACATCACTTATTTCTAAACACACTGAGTATGTGCATATCTCTTCTCTGGAAGAATTAATATAATTACTAGAAAGCAACAATTATTTGCTACCATCTAGTGTATCATGATCTTCTCACTAAATAAGAGGATTATCAAGGATCAATGGGGTTTTCTTAATCCAAGGTTATCAAGCAATCCTAAAGATCACACAAGCATCATCTATGAATCAATGGATGCTTTATTTAGAAAAGGAAAACAAGAGATGTAAGTACTATTATCACATTTAGCAATCATGACATGAAATAACATGGCATTTACTTTTTAATTAGGGTACCTCATACACAAACAGTAACCTATGATGATAAACAGAAAGGTTATGAAATTGGAGTATTCAATTATACACAAACATGAAATCAAAATGCATCTCCTTTCTTTTTATTATTAATTTTAGAAATAATGATTTTATGAAACATTTTCAAATTCACTTCAAACTTTTTATACAGATTGGCAATGGCATGAAATGAGTGCAAAACAAGTTTCATAAATTTTGGACTAATATTTCATCCTAGAAAAATCATAGAGTTGGCATTTATTAATTAAAAGGAATATTTTTATATCCTGCAGAAACTATTCAAAATCTAAGTTTTATATTTTTATTGAATAGATATCACTACAGGGAAGCTGTATAAAAATTCTTATGATTTTATATGCTCTAATTATTTCTCTATGAAATAAATAAAACTCAGTACTATTTACAAATTGAAAAAAAAAGACAAAAAGGAAAAGCCTAACTCCCACGGGGCCTGCTACACCGCGGCCCAGGTCGGCCCACTAAGGCCCCTTACCACCCCGGCTGCCCCCCCCTCACTTTCTGGTTTAAACTGGACAAGGCGCGGGGCGGCGCCCGGCCGGTGAAGGGCTCGGCGGCAAGCCCCCAGGCGGCGATGATGGCATTACTGTGGCCCCCAAGACCTTGCGCATCCACTTATGGGGTTAAACAGGCGAAATAAGGCTCGGCTTGAGCAGAGTGTCAACCATGGCGGCACGGTGGTTTTTCCGGCGCGGCGGAGCAGCAGTGGTTCGGCCGCTAGGGCCTCTAATTGGCATAACTGGGCTCGGGGTAGCTTTAAAGTGCTCACCGTGACTTGAGGCGCTAGTTGTCTGGGTGGAGGTGGAGCAAAGGAGCTTGTCCGCGGTGAGATGTCCGCGGCGGAGCGCTCACGGCGGCGAGACAGCGTCCCCGCGTCTCCGTCGCAGTAAAGACCGAATAAACGGGCCGACCATGATCAAGGTGCTAGGGCGACACTACTGGTGGTGTTGGTTTGGCGGGAGGCCCACCCGAACGAGCTGGCCGGGTGCAAAGTGGGCGCGGCGGAGCTCCGGCCGCCGATGAAGAAGAAGGTGGCCTGCCGAGCGATTTAGATGATGCCAAAAGCTGCAACAAGACTCAATCGACCCGTAAGAAGTTCACGGAGCTAGTGGCAAGTGGAATTTGACAACGATTATTTGACGGTTGCGAATTTTGCGGTGGAAAGCAACTTCGGCCGGCGATGACCGAAGAGGAAGAAAAAGTGAGGAACGCCGGCGATGGCGGCTTATATAGAGCAAAGGAAGAGTCGACGGTGTTGCCAGCACCTTCACGATCTCGACGACGTGTTTGGCTACGCGCGTTGGCCGGGAAATCGCGGGAACATCCACGGCGCCGCCGGCAACAGAGAACGGCATGGGCAAGGGAGATGACATGGCACGGCACTGTAGCGACTGAAACAGCTGTTTTCAGCTCTCGATTTCTCCCTGCTCGAGAAGCCAAATTGGAAACCAACTTCACCGTGGTGATCTCCTATAGGTGCTCTACAGCTTTGCCAAAAGGATCACTAACTAAATCTCACTGGTTTGCAAACTACATGCTGCTGAACTGCCCTAAAAGCAAACTGTGTACTCGGTTCAGTTTAAGCAAGACGGCAATTGCAGTGATTAGCTACTTTCAGCAATTAATTAAGAACAACATATCACTGATCAAACTCAACCAATCACACAGTATCACAGTACAAACTTTGTACTAACAAGTGATGCAATTGATGACAAACTTTTATTTTTGAAAAACCATTTTGCAAAGCCTTGAAAAGTGAATTTAATGCTGAAATTCAGGGACTTAGAATTTTCTAAGTGTACTTTTCAAATTTGTGCTGAATTCGAAATTAATGTCACTTTTTAAACATGTTAGGGTGGGATTCAGTCCTGGAACCTTAAATAAAAGTTGTTTCAAAAAATTTATACTTCAACTTTTATTTAGGGCTTATACCCAAAAACTGAATAAATTATATACTTACATGCTAAGCTACCTGGTAACTTGATATTAAGCGTAATTGACATTACCATCACATGTGAGCATATTTTAACAAAAAGTTGTGTATAAACCCTATTTCAAACATCATTATAGACATTTTTAAGCAACTTTTGAGATTGTTACTCAAACATGTACATAGCACACATGAAACTTGCAATAGCTTTTTGCATATGATCAAAATGCTAAATGATGCTTATGCATTGATGCAAATTCAATGCACTTGATTAACATTTAGAATGTTACAGCTTTTCCCCCCCTTAACAAAAATCTCGTCCCGAGATTTTGTAGGACGTACCATTGTTCATAAAAGGCGGGGTACTTGGTGCGGAGAAAATCTTCTCGCTCCCAAGTAGCGTCATCTTCCGTATGGTTGCTCCATACTACTTTATAAAATTTCACAATTTTGCTTCGGGTCACTCTTTCCGCTTCTTCCAAAACTCTTTCCGGTCCTTCTTTATATGTAAGGTCCGATTCCAAATTAATGTCATCCAAGTTGACTTCTTCGGTGGGTGCTCTCAAACATTTCTTAAGTTGAGAGACATGGAAGACATTAAACACTGCACTCATACTAAGTGGAAGTTGCAAGGCATATGCTACTTTTCCTTTGCGAGCTATGATCCTGAATGGTCCCACATAGCGAGGAGCTAATTTACCTTGTATCCCGAATCGACGTTCACTTTTAAATGGCGAAACCTTCAAATAGACATAGTCACCAACATTAAAATGTATTGGTCTACGCCTTTTGTCGGCATAACTTTTTGACGATATTGAGCATCTTTAAGATGTTGTTGAATCTTTTGGACTCGTTCTTCAGCTTGCTTTTTACAAAATCAATACCGTAGTACCTCCCTCCCCGGGTTCCACCCAGTTTAAGGGGGTCCTACATTTTACGCGCCATAAAGTGCTTCAAACGGTGCCATCTTAATACTTTCTTGGTAGCTATTGTTATATGAGAATTACGCCAATGGTAACCACTCATCCCAAGATCCCGAGGCGAGAAAGTACACAAGGCTCTCGAGCATGTCTTCTAGAATTTGATTTACCCGCTCAACTTGACCGGAAGTTTGAGGATGATAAGCGTAACTTCGGATTAGTTTGGTACCAAGATAATTATGGAGGTGCTCCCAAAAACGAGCCATGAATTGCGAACCCCTATCGGATATGATGGTTTTTGGAACGCCATGCAAACGCAAAATTTGTGAGATATACAAATCTGCATATTGTTCTGCAGTGTATCCAAACTTAACAGGTAAAAAGTGAGCCGTTTTAGTGAGACGGTCCACAATTACCCATATACAATTGTATCCTTTCTGTGTTCTAGGAAGTCCAGTTATAAAATCCATACCTATTTCTTCCCATTTCCATTCTGGAATAGATAAGGATTGGAGTAGTCCAGCTGGTCGCAAATGATCAGCTTTTACCCTTCCACACACATCACAGTGAGCAACGTACCGTGCTATTTCCTTCTTCATCTTAGTCCACCAATACTTGGGCTTCAAATCCTGATACATTTTGCTACTACCAGGATGAATAGATAGGTTGGAGGAATGAGCTTCAGACAAAATTTGATCTTTCAATCTCTCATCTTTAGGAACTACCAAGCGATCATCAAACCATAGTACTCCATTCTCATCTATTCGGAAATGCTTGGTTTCCTTTCCTTGCATCTTTTGTTTGATATGAAAAATACCAACATCGGTCTTTTGACCCTCAATAATTTGACTTTCTAGATTGCAACTAACCACGATATTATTGATCACTGCTTTGGATGCATAAGGTTGAAAGTTTCTTCTAGACAAGTAACTCCATGTAGTTGCAATGAGCTTTTTCTGCTAAGAGCATCGGCTACTACATTAGCCTTTCTGGATGATAATGCACTTCCAAATTATAATCTTTGATCAATTCTAACCATCTTCTCTGTCTCATATTTAGTTTAAATTTGGGTGAAAATATATTTGAGGCTCTTATGATCTGTGTAGATATGACATAACTTTCCCAATAGATAATACCTCCAAATCCTCAAGGCATGTACCACTGCAGCCAGTTCTAGATCATGAGTAGGATAATTAACCTCATGCTTCCGAAGTTGTCGCGAGGCATAGGCAATGACTCGACCTTCCTGCATTAGGGACTTGGCCGAGGCTAATGACCTGAAGCATCGCAATAAACATCGAAAGGTTTTGTTATATCGGGTTGTGCCAACACGGGAGCAGTGGTTAGCAACTTCTTCAAAGTGCAAAAAGCGGCTTCACATTCTGGTGTCCACACAAATTTTTCATTCTTTTGAAGCAATCGCGTCATGGGTTTAACAACCTTTGAAAAATCCGGAATAAATCGCCTATAATAACCGGCTAGTCCTAAGAAACTCCGAATTTCTGAGGCAGTGGTTGGAGCTTTCCAATTTAGTACTTCTTGTACTTTTTCGGGATTCACCGATATACCATTTTCCGATAACACATGCCCCAAAAATTTAACCTCACGGAGCCAAAATTCACATTTGCTAAACTTAGCATACAACTTGTGCTCCCTAAGTCTGGTTAGGACTATTCTCAGATGCTCAGCATGATCTTCATCATTTTCAGAATAAACCAAGATGTCATCAATAAATACCACCACAAACTTGTCCAATTCTGGCATGAAAACTGAGTTCATCAAATACATAAAATGAGCAGGTGCATTTGTAAGACCGAAAGACATTACCAAGTACTCGAATAGACCATATCGGGTTACAAAAGCTGTTTTAGGAATATCCTCTGGTCGAATTCTGATCTGATGATAACCTGATCTCAAGTCAATTTTAGAGAAAACCTTAGCTCTGCTTAGTTGGTCAAATAGGATATCAATGTGAGGTAGTGGATATTTGTTTTTGATGGTCACTGCATTAAGTGGTCGATAATCAACACACATACGTAGAGTGTCATCCTTTTTCTTCACGAATAAAGCAGGGCATCCCCATGGAGATGTACTGGGTCTAATAAATTTCTTCGTCAACAATTCTTGTATTTGTTTCTTTAATTCAACCAACTCATCTGGTGGCATTCTATATGGTCTTCTAGAGATAGGAGCAAAGTGCGGTACAAGATCAATAGCAAATTGAACATCTCTTTACGGTGGTAAACCTGGTAAATCATCGGGGAAACACGTCCGGAAATTCACATACCCACTGGAATATCTTCTAATTTAATGGTCTTGGTAGCAAAAGATGAATTTTGAAGATTAGGATCCATAGAAAGTGACACATCTAAGATACCATTGCCCTACGGTGAATTTAACTTGAGCATTCTATTGGGCACATTAATAGTTACTTCATATTCCTTCATCCGGTTTGTGCCTAGAATGACATCTAAACCTAAATTTGGCAACACAATAAGGTGTGTCAAAAACTTCCTTCCTCCAATCTCAATTACAACATTCCAAACTATTTGCTTAGTGGATGTCTCAACCCCAACCGAGTTGATTAGAAACCCATTCTTCATTGTATCAATTTGGAACCGATGCTTAGATGCAAAAGCTTGACTTATAAATGAATGTGATGATCGAGTCAAACAAAACACATGCGGGGTTTTGGTTCACTAGAAATACACTGCAGATCCTTTGGTTCTCCTACCGGAATTTCTTCCATAGTAGTATAATGCACATATCCCACATATGTACTTGAAACTTGCTTCTCATAATTACGAGATGAAAAGTTAGCCTTCCGTTTTTCTTTGGACCTCTTTGGTGGTCCTGTGGTACTGTTGCACGTAACCACGCTTGGGGTGAGGGCATTCACGAGAAAGATGTCCAAGTCCATCACAATTATAACAAGGGAATGCGGAGCGACTTTGAAAACCCTTAATTGCATTCATTTGCTGAAAATTTGGAGGTGGGGTATTTTGTTGAGGTTCTGTTCTTTGAGGTAGCATATCTTTGCTTGACGGTGGACAGTATTGGAGCATTTGCACCTTACGGATTAATGATTGAGATGGACCATTAAAATACGCCTTTGTTTGCGTTTCTTGTCCTCCTTGTATAAACGATGAGCATTCTCTTTCATAATAGCATCACTAACTAGCTCATTATAAGTAGTGCACTTGCTAAGAGCTAAATCATCTTGAAGCCTGAGAGATAGCCCACGCATAAAATAGCCCATCCGCTTCTCCGGTGTATCCACGTGCTCAGGGGCATACCTAGCCAGATGATTAAAGGCATGGACATACTCAGTCACCGTCTTAGTGCCCTGAGTTAACTTCAAGAATTCCATCCTCTTGATTTTTATGATGCCTTTAGGTATATAAGATTCACAAAAAACTTCCCTAAACTCACACCACATAGGTCTTGCATCTTCGGGCAAAGTGGATAAATAGCTGGTCCACCAAATACCGGAAGGCGCCATGCAGCTGGCCGAGCCGCAAATTCAGCCTTCGAGTATCGGTGCATTGAAGAAGACGAAACTTTTGCTCAATTGTATTGAGCCATTCCTCCGCTTGTAGAGGTTCTTCTGACTGAGTAAACACCGGTGGATTGGTACCCAGAAATTTCTTGTAAGTGACAGGTGTGTCTTGATCACGGCAATTCTGGTGCCCTGGTGTTGTATTCTGAGCAATTTGTTGCAAAGCGGCCTCTATGTTCGCTTGACCACCTACCAAGCGAGATAGTGCTTCTGCCGCAGTAAGTGGGGGTAGCAATTCTAAAGTTCCAACATTGTCTCTCTCCGAACCATTTGAATGAGTACTAGACATCTGCATTCATGTTCAGGCATAAATAAGTAAGCACTTTAATTCTGACTAGAATTAAATTTTTAATTGTTTGCAATTCTGTAAGGGGGAAGACTTTGATGCAATAATATGAGCAATGAATGACCATGATGCATGTTCAATCCTACACGTCCTCACAGAATAAGAGAAGAGTGGACTTTCTAATTGATAATAAACGGTGGCATTCCTACGTACTCTCATTAAATCGCATCTATTCGATTTACTACACGTTTTTATAGTTAGCGTACCTGCAGAAGAAATCATTTCAGCCCGAATCCCCACATGATATGCATCACACACAATAAAGCAGTAACTTTAAATGCTCCCCACATACGTATACCCCTGTATACATACATGTAGCACTAAACTACCCGAATCATCATTACATCCCACAATTAAGTACCTTCATATGAACATGTGTGTAACATGTAAATATTCCGGTAACCACACTAGCACTCCCCTAGACCGGCGGTTGTCCGATCATGCTCTCACAACTCACACTTACCTCGGCGTAGGTGCGGCGTTGCATAATTTTTAAAAGACAGGTTTATCTTGCATACTTCCATATATGTATATTCGAATATACACATACTTTCATATGAGGTCACCACCACCCTTAGGTCATCGGGTGACAAGATAACCATTCATACTTACCTTCTTACCTGAGCGTAGAGGCATTGGTTCACACACATGCAATAAATGAAAAACCCCCCCAGAGTTAGTGATAGCCACCTGATAGTCCTTATGCGGGCTTAATTGGAGGTTTGACACTGGTGTAGTTTTGAAGTTCAAAATCCTACATAAGACTAATTTCTATGCAAATTAAGATTTTTAAAACCAAAATCTTTTGTTTAAACATACACTAATGATGACATTATCCTTAATCCTGCTCTGATGCCAGCTGTGACAGAACCGACCAATCCATCCGAGATTAAGTGTAATTGTCACCGCTAAAACGTTGACACGTATACACCGCTTCTCGAATGAACCCGGTAGTCCGCCGAGTATCACGAAAGACCTCGGTAAATCAACTTACATCCAGGATCACATGATTAAGGAAACATCATACATCAAGATATCTGAGTTTCTGAAAAAAAATAATTACATAATTGGTTCCAAATATATTACAAGAAAATAGCATTGTTTCTAAAAAATACAATAACATAGGTTGTAGTATATCACCAGTTTCCATCAAACCTCCTTACAAGCATGATGAGAGAATTATACGATGTGACCATGCCCGTTGGTCTTACTAATCCAAATCATCCACAGGATTAAAGCAAGCAATGCCAAAGCCTTCATAAAGTATAACACCCGCAACGATGGGTAAAAACCCCGAGTACTCAATTGTACTCCATAAGACTTACCCGATAGGGAAATAAACGAAAACTCCAAGGTTACATGATAGATTATGTATGGTGGGTTTTGTTGGCTAGCAACTTTTGCGAAAAAGCTCATTAGTAACTTCCAAGGTTTTATGTATAATGACGGCAAAGTTATTGAGGGGTAAATCTAACTAGGTTTGCACCCTTCTAAAACATACATCTGAATTATAACAAGCATTTAACTAAAGATGAGGTACCAATTATAATCCTTCCAATATCAATAGTGAATTCCATCTCTTTTACTCTCTGCGAAAAGGTATGAGTTTCTCACTATCAGGGAGAGAGACGGCGATTCGAATCGATTACACCGGTGGGTAAAGCCCGTATCACACACCCACACGAGTGTGTACCTCACCCGGCGAATCACCGTTCACTCTATTCGAAAGATAGGATTGAACCGCTTTGCAAAACTCATGGTCCTCGATCCTCACCGGTCAAGTACCCCAACGACCCGTGGCTTTTTTGTAGTTCCGCTGGATTTTGGATCGATCCCCTCACAACGTATGCTCTCCTCCCGGTAATGGTAGCGGTTCAAAACCTACCTCGAATGAGCTAATCGGTTTCACAAATAAACGAGTTATTAAATTTGTTATGTGAAGGTACGTTCAATCTCACACCTATGTCCGAATACGGTACGGTCCTTAATCGACTTCAGACGGGAAAAGTACAAGCATACAAGGCCTCCATATTTTGTAGCATCACCAAACACCGATTCCCGTCCGGTCTCCAATTATCATTCACCTCATGATTAAGGATATCACATGTACCGATCCTAAGTGATGCGAATGACAGGAAATCATTCGACTTCTTAATGATCTAAGCATGGCTAAGCATAATCTATCTATTTCATCTAGTAATATGAACGGCTCTCATTTTAGTGGCCAAGGATGTCATGCAACAACGGTGTCAACCACCCCTGATAACTTAATGCACATAACAGTACTATATAAAGAAAAGTATAATTGTATTTCAAAAGATAGAATAGGTATTTAGGATGCTCCGGGGCTTGCCTCGGTGAAAGTTGGAGGGTCCGTAGTTAGAGTAATTCGATAGTAATTTAGAAAGTCCGGTCCTTCGTCTTCGGGTGGCAACTACGTGGATCCTTCTCCTTGGTCACTACGTACTCGACGAGATCCTCTTCCTCCGATCCTATATGAATGTATATGATGCGTAAATAACAAGAATGCATATAGGATGCGCGATGATACGATGCTATGGCATGAAATGATATATGATGACATGATCATGGGAATGACAAGAATGGAAAGCTACATAAGGTTCCATGTGTGCAGTTCTCTTTTTCTCTGATGACAACACTATATTATCGAGTTAGTTAAATAGATTAACATCACTTATTTCTAAACACACTGAGTATGTGCATATCTCTTCTCTGGAAGAATTAATATAATTACTAGAAAGCAACAATTATTTGCTACCATCTAGTGTATCATGATCTTCTCACTAAATAAGAGGATTATCAAGGATCAATGGGGTTTTCTTAATCCAAGGTTATCAAGCAATCCTAAAGATCACACAAGCATCATCTATGAATCAATGGATGCTTTATTTAGAAAAGGAAAACAAGAGATGTAAGTACTATTATCACATTTAGCAATCATGACATGAAATAACATGGCATTTACTTTTTAATTAGGGTACTTCATACACAAACAGTAACCTATGATGATAAACAGAAAGGTTATGAAATTGGAGTATTCAATTATACACAAACATGAAATCAAAATGCATCTCCTTTCTTTTTATTATTAATTTTAGAAATAATGATTTTATGAAACATTTTCAAATTCACTTCAAACTTTTTATACAGATTGGCAATGGCATGAAATGAGTGCAAAACAAGTTTCATAAATTTTGGACTAATATTTCATCCTAGAAAAATCATAGAGTTGGCATTTATT